>CM062819.1:561370252-561892200 GCA_031772625.1 Pinus tabuliformis | reverse complement strand
TATTATAAACCTGTACTATGATCTGGAAAGGCACATAAGAAGGAAGACAACACCTTGCCAGTCGATTCCAATCAAAGGAAGTGAGTAGACTAATTGGAGGGGGTACCGTAAGAATGGAAGAATTACCCCCTTGAGTTATAAGAAGAGGAGGATTTTCCTCCTGTCTTGATGGAAAAGGAGGGTTGCCTCCAAGCTCATTGGAATTTGAAGAAACGAAAAGAACCTGAGTGGTATCATACTCACTCTCTACGGGAAAGTTATGATTAACTGAAGGTGAAATCGGGTCAACTATTTCCTCGATCCGTGATTGGTCGGGTATATATTCATGGGATTCACATTCAGAGAGAGTGGGTTTGACCGATGGTTGATTTGGGTCAATCACTTCATCAACCAGTGAAGGATTAAGGGAGGGTCTCCTGTAACCAGATGGAAGTCACTACGGAGAAGCAGGATGGTTATCCAACACTTTTTGGGCTTCATCCAGATAGGGACAAAGGTGAATGGGGTGATTCCCTTCACATAACCTACAAGGAAACTTAACTTTACCCTTATTTCGATGAACTTTACTCTAGTTGATGGTGTGTCACCAACATGATCTCCAAAAGTTGATGACACAGGATTATGTGAGTGAGAAGACCGTTCTTCTAAGATTTGAGGAATACCAGAACAATTTCGAAGAAGATGGTCTCCCGTATAAAGTTTGCAAGGATACAGAAGTTTATGAGCCTTATTGGACGATTTCTCATCAAAAGTTTCATTAGAAGCAATGGTTGCTTGGTTGCCCCCTGCTGAATTTTCTTCTCCTCCTCCTTCTTCTTCTCCTTCTTCTTCCCTTTCTTCTTCTTCTTATCCACCTGGTTACTAGTGTCAATACTTTCACTAGGCGAAGAGGAAGAAGGGGAGGAAGAAACAATCAATGAAGAAGGTAAAGGGTCAACTTTAGAATCAACTGGAGGTTGATTTTGTCCAATTGTAGGAATATTCAGTTGCGGGGCCAAGGAGGTTTAGAACAACCATACTGGCAAGCCGATGGTAAGTCTTGGAAGGGACAACGTAGCCATATAAGGAGCACTAATATTTCCGAAAGGAGGAAAAGGACTAGGATTCCCATCAAAATGAATTCCTTGATTGGTGGACTCCGGAGTTGTTTCCATATGTTTCAACCTAAGATCAACTAAGGAGTGATGTGGAGGATGTTATCCACGGTCAATTAATTTATTTTAATCAAAATAACATAAAATAACAAAAGAGGGATAATCTAGGCAAATGATTACCAAGCAACTATGAACTGCAATATGCTACCTCAGTAAACCAAGGACTTAACATACGTGTAGGCAATCTCCCCGAATGTTGTTTTCAGTGTATAAAAATACACAAGGTGGCTAATTCGGTTACCTATGGATGGATAACAACCTAATGTAGTCCTCCCGAATATACCCGAAAGTACGTGGATGCCCAATCCGTGTTAGCATTGTCTAATGCGAAACCGCACAGTGAGAGCATTCCTTTATACTTTTCATACTATAACACCGCCCTATATACTCGAAGGTACATGGACAAGCTATTATATAATTACGTATCTGGAATGAGGTATCACACTCAGAATGTAGTGTAGATAATTAGTGATAGCTGCTATGTTTAACGATGCTGGAACACGTCTCTAGCCTAGACCTATAAATGTTATGCATTAAGTTACAATGCTCCGTTAGGTTAATTGAGATAACTTTTAAGTTGATCTTGTTTAGGATTTTGTCTTTCAGGTTTACCGTGTGATGTCTTTGAAATTCCTAGAATGCAACTATGATGAGAAACATTCTTTTCATTTGATTTTAACAATGAAAACCTTAACTACAATGGATAAAGCAATTAGAATCTTTAATCAAAGAGAATATAGCACATCTAATGCAACTTTCCCTATACTATTCCTATCAAGCATTCACAAATTACAATATGCACAATGCAAGTTTTTCTTTTCAGTTCCTTTAGTGTTTAGATGAACAAAAGGAAACTAAATGAACATACAATCAATCAATACTTTTCACAAGAAACAAAGACTTTACGAAAGTTTATTTTTGAAAGAAATGAAGAATTTACAACACTTCCTTTTCAGAAAAGATTTCTCGACTATAAGCTAACTTTGACGATGAATTGATAATGATAAAAAAATAACTTAAGAAACACTAAAAAATCAAGGCCAAAGTAGGGCTAGGAGTAGAGATACAACTTGATTTTAGAACCATAAGAAACATTGATCTTTTAGTAAACAAAATCAGAAGTAACTTTGGAAAAATCAAACCAAAGGTGGATTTTTTAGCCTAAGAGGGATCAACGCAGGCTAGAGTGGGAGACAATGCACTGCAGTGCACTGTCTCTAAGCTAGGGCTACTCTGCAGCACACTATGTCAAGACAAACAGTGCGTTGGTGCCACTGATTATGTGTTTCAATGTCTTTGATTCCATTGGTTTATAATAGATAGATAAGGTATTCTTTGATTGTTTGTTGTTTCTATTTCTCTTAACACAGGTACCAATTGAGCGGATTTAGTTCAAGTGGGAGCGACAGGAGCGATTCAAAAGAGATCAAGGAAGCAAAAGACTACAATTAAGTTCCTTCATCTCATCTATCTACTATAGGAAAAGGTTAAACTACTTTCTTTTTGTTGTTCAAGTGGGAGCAACGGGAGCGATTCAAAAGAGATCAAGGAAGCAAAAGACTACAAGTAAGTTCCTACATCTCGACAATCGATTCAACAAGGCATTTCAACAAGGCTTCAGGACAGGAAACTTTCATAGAAGGAATCATTCAATGTGATGACTTGTCTACAACATGTAACAACTGAATTAAGGTTTGATGAGCGCTAATTGTACTAATCTGAATGTCGAGAGTGATGTGCCCAAATAAACCTGTAACAACAAGAAAAAAACATGACCTTCTCTCCTTGATAACTTGGCCTCTTTTGAATTCATTTGTCTTATGCTTGTCCTCTTATGATGAGATGCACTTGTGGTGGTGTAAACTAAACTATCTACTCATCTCCCTTTCCTCTAATTCTGCTGACGGAGTTAACTATCCTTGTTAACATGTCTTCAAGTTTCATTTACACATGTTGAACTATCTACTATGATTTATGCTACAACCCTAGTACATAATACACTATTCATCATTTGCATGGTCTGTCAATAGTAAATACCTCTACTATCTTCCTTCTTATTCTTTGAAGGTTCTTAATGTTCAACTATTAATGCTTCAGACCTTGCTTTGTAGTGTCCAAATTCATGACATCCAAAGAACTAGACTTTAGACATGTCTATATTTTTGTTTCTCTTCTTCTTATCAAAATTCTTCTTTGATTTAGCTACATAGGCTTGAGAAGCTTCATTGTTCAGTTGAGAGTTACTTCTAGCCTTTATTCTAGATTATTCTATTGAAAATTAAGCGCATAATTCTTCAAATGATAGAGCTTATTTTCTTGCAAAAATGCTACATGCTAAACCATCCCATTCTTTAGGTAAGGCATTGATTTCCATTGTCAATAATTCTAAATAAAATATTTTCTCACCGGCTACCTGAAGTTGATCTTTCATTTTTTATAGCTTGATGAGCTAACAAGATATAGTGTCTTATTTTAACATGTTTTATTGATATATTTGAGTTCTCAAGGCTATCACATGAATTGTTTTACTGATGGTGTTGGTGGAATTATATGTATTCTAATTCCAACGTTTAATTATCAATCCAGGTTAGTAAGACTTAGAGATGAAAGCACAGGAAATGTAGGATTAGAGCCTATTCTAGCCTATGCTAACAACTAACACTAGAAAGAACTAATCACTAAGGATTATCACTTGTCACTGGACTATGGGACTCTAATGCTTATCAAGTTTTGAACCACAATATTTCATTAACAATGTTCATGTGGTTGTATATATGTAGCTTATTAGGTCTTGATACTTCAGTGGTTTTAATCCTATAGTGATGAAAACCCATTAAACACATTGCAGAAAAGTAAATTGCATAAAAGTAAATGCTGACAACTATAAGAAAAAGAAAACAAATCTAATACTAATACTATGTGAAATACAAATCTAATGAAAATTGAAAGAAACATCAAATAAAATATGCAATCAAATGGAATTTACTTCTTAAACCTAAAGACAACTACTAAACACTAAATTGAGAGCATGAAAGTGAATAGATCTAAGTTTTATCTAACATAAATTCATTGCAAAATAAAACTAAATTGCTAGATGTAAAACTAATCTACAAAACACATGAAGCATAGAAACACTTACCCACACTGAGGGGCCCTTCCCAGGAGGTTAGTGTTGCTAAAAAAATCTCAGATCAAGCTAAGAAGATGTACCACAATTCAGCAACCATCAATTCTTTATTCACATCAAAAATCAGCTCTCTAAATCTCTCCAAAAACTAATCATTGATCTCCTCTATTACAATAATGAACAAAATCCTCTTGATATTTGTCATTTGAGACCTTATTTATACATAAAATTCATTGGGGAAATATAAGATCCAATCCCCTTAACTCAAAAAACGAATTTACAATTTTAGAGGAAAATCTCATAATTCTAGTTTTTTTGCAATTTTATACAAATTGGTGTTAAATAACTAACCATATCTTCTCTACCATGATGTATTTTGGAAACATGTTTCTATGAATCTAATTTTTTATACTCTGAACAAAAATATCTCTTGGAATTTCCTGATTCGCTTCCATGGCCTCGGAAATTGCACCCAACAATGATTGTTTGAATCCTTTTCCAATCTGGGTTTCGTGGAAATTTTATACAAACTTGCTTCAAAGAACCAGCTTTAACTATTAAATGTATTATGTTTTTGGAAATGCTTTGAGATCGAAATAAATTACTATGTTTTATAGAAACCCATTTTCCATATTCCTGTGATTCTCCGCCATTTTCACGTAAATAGAGGCAAAACATGGCAGTTCCAAAACTGTCACCTATTTTTTGATGTAACTTAAATCATGTGCTAGGATCCCATGTGAGCTAGGTATATTCCAAGGCATGTATTAGCATATTAGGTCCATGTGGAACCTAATTTACCATGCTAGAGAAAATAAAAACATATTCTATAATTTTGAATTATTTTCCCTCCATTTCTACAAGTGCAGAATTAAGTACAAGACTATTGAACTGATACAAAGATAGAAATTTCCATAGTCGAACACGCTCCTTGGCCACATAACCAAATTAGTAAACTGTCATTGATAAAACCACATTAAAAACTCATTTAATCATTAAAAATACAAAAAATCATTAATAATTAACCACAAGGTAAAATGAATGCATTTAGGGAAAATTGGTAATATGATAGTTACGAAATATGTTGTAAGGGTAGGAATATGGCTCGTAAATGAAAGTTTTGGATAGCCAATATGATAACATATTCACGACCCAACAGGCAGAGTATAATTTTACCAAGTTATCATAAACTTCTTTAGATGTAGATAGTTCTGATACAAAATTGATAAAGTGGTATTTGATAGTCTCAAAGAAATTTCTTTGAGCCTTAACTTCTCATTTTTCATATTTTAACCCTTCCTAGGCATTATTCTCATTTGGAGTAGGAATCTTTCCTTGAAAAAATTTCATGACATCTTTATCTCTAAGGACTACGTCAATTCTCTTTTTTCATGCCTTGAAGTTGGATGCTCCTTCTAGCTTATTACTTTCCTTGCACATAATGCCATTGGATTAGACATATTGACTTGGAGGTGAAATTTTACCAAAAGATATATCCAGTTATGGATGCTAAAATGATTATCTTCTTGAGCTAATACAATGATGATATTCTTTCTTCTATCTAGCAATAGTTTCTCCTCTTCGCCTTAGCTCTCGTACTATGCTAGAAAATCAAAGACAAAGTAGATTTTCTTACTTGGTAATCACTGTGTGAGAGTTAATATCTTTTCTTTTGTTAATTGTTGTCTCTTCTTCATCAAGCAATTACACAAACTAATGCTCTAAGGCCAAAAATAATTAAGAGACACAAATATTTAGGCTTTCAAGATAGGGCAAAACCCCTCAAAGGGGAAAATCCAACAATCCTCTTCAAAATGGCCACTAAACCATCGACACATGGAGCACTAGAATTTACTCCTAGCCCTGCACAAAAAGACAAAAAGTATATAATTAAAAATTCCACAAAAAGACAGAAATCATAAAAGACAAAAACAAATATTAAAAAATACAAATAATAATAACTATATAACAAAAATATAGTTATCATCCCAACGAATTTTTAAGAGAGTGTGGTTGCATTGTTAAAAGTGGGTTTGGGTTTTTGTTTGTTATAAAGCACATGTAATATTCAAAACCCAAACATGTTACGGTTCCATGTGGCATAACAAACCATATGCCAAAACACAATATAACACCATTGTATACACCGGCAGATCGTAACCACCAACGGTTCACCAAAACGGATGGGTTGGGATCGACCCCAAGACCACCGCAATAGAACACCTTAACTTGGTGCCCTTACTGATAAACCAAATGGATTTCTTATTCAGTCCGCGAACAAACTTATATACACACCCAAATTTTTCATTTGACCCGGAGAGAGTTGTGGTCGGAACGGACACTGAGCTAGATTTGAGCGGCACAGTGTGCCCAAGGGTGGAACCAAGAGCTAGCATGAATATCGAGGTAGGCGCATTCCATAGGAATATTCTAAGGAATATTCTTGCATGTAGATTCTTTAAGGAATCTTGGAGATTCCTTGAGAGGTAAATTTTTACATTAACAGAATGCTATCAAGTTTACAGTCATTTTTCTCAAATTTTCACAAGGAATGCAATGGCGAGGTTGGATTCACCTTTTGAGCAGCAGATTTGCAGATTCCCAACAAAGGAGAATCTTTAAGAATCTTGAGGGAATCTTCTAGATTCCTTGGAGGTTGAAATTTCCCAGATCCAGAATGCAGCCAACTTTATACTCATTCTTCTCAGAATTTTGTAAGGATCTCAATGGCGAGATTAGTTTTCTGAATTGAGTTGCAAATCTCTAGTCAACCCATAGGATGGAATCTTTGGAGAATCACGGGGGAATCTAAAAGATTCCTACATGCCCAGATTTTTCTGGTGTTACAATTCGACAAATGGATAGTCAATTTTACACGTCTTGACGACACAAATTCAGTGGTGTAGTTAGTTTTTGCAGCTGAGCCTTCTATTTTTTGGCCATTTTCTAGATTGGAGTGACGGTGTCAGATTTCAGAGTGTGGACAACCGATTCTATTCCATTCGACTCCATGATTTAGATGGCGCATTCATGTCCAACAACTGAGTATTCTATTCTTCAACCAGCATCAGAGTTGAGGTATATGAAGTGTTGTTTTGATGTACTTCTTTGATCATTTTCCAGTGAGATGTATTATGTTGTTTCAATTCTTGCTTGATGTATGTTGTAGAATATTTGTGTCTATTTCATGTGAGATGTATTCATCATGGATTGTTATGTATGTTTTGATTGAGATCCCTTTGTTGCCATGATGGCAGGATACTCATTGTCACCATGGGTGTTTTGGTTGAGATCCCTTTGATGCCATGATGGTGGGATACTCATTGTCACCATGTGTAAGATTATGTCATGCTGATAGGAGGTCTATTGTGAGTGATAGTTCCTATAGCGGAACGTCTCATGGAGAGACTTTGCCACTCATGTAGAGGGAACACTTGTATGATAGAAAACATAGTCCATGTACATCTTCACCATTTCCAGCACTGAATGAAGCGGCCAACACCATCTTGACATTGGGCCCGGAGACGTAGTCCACACTAGACGAACTCCATTATCAATGTCTCTTATTTATGATTTTCTGATCGTCATTATGTTTCCATTTGCTTAAGCATGCATATATGTTCATTTATGCTCTTATAAAATGCAATTCTAACTACATCACGGAAGCAAAAGATCTTGTGGAAATCCAGGAGTTGAGTCAACTCAAATCAAGTTTGGTATCAAAGTGGTCTTTGTGTGGATGTGAATTGTGAGTGTGAACAATAGAACGTGCAACAATGGAGGATGACAAAGAGATGTACGAGACCATGCTCAGAGTGTCCAAAAAGATGGACATAATGTATGAAGCTCTACAAGAAGAGACAAAGGAAATGCAGCGATTGCAGCTTCAGTTGCAAGCCACAGAAGAGGCCCTGGAAGAACTGAAGCACATCAACCAGAGTCTTCAAGCAGATAACACTCAATTGAAGATGCTTCTATGAGAAGAGAAAGAGGAGAAACAAAGGTTCCTATGACAGCTGGAAGCTAAGGACGAGGTCTTGGAAAAGCTGCAGAATGACCCATGTGAAGTAAAAAGTAATTCTTCGAATTACTTATGATGATTTTGTTATTTTTTAAAATCATACCACGGGAAATGGCTCCAAACAGCTGAAGAGGATGGGGTATGAAGGAAAATTCTTGGGCATTAATGGCCAAGGAATTTTCAACCCCATCAATGTAGAGGAATTACCCCGTCAGGTAGGACTTGGGTATGTCAAGAAGGAAGTTGGGGAATGCGCCAATGCAACCAACAAACCACCAACAACAGATGATGAGAATCCCTCATCAGTTCTTTCCAAATAGACAATGGAGGTAAAAGATGATTATTTCCCTTCAGTTTCATCTTCAAATAGTATAATTTCTATTGGAAATGTGGAGATACCAATTACAGGGACAAACCTAAGGCTCCTTACTAGGATGAGGTACAAGGAAGAAGAAGAACTTGGTGTTAATAGCCAAGGCATAACTCAGCCATTGGAGGTCATGCAAAGACCTCGATTTGCAAGCTTGGGATACACTGAAGGAGAATGCTCAAGGGTGTCAGATGCTTCTGAGACATTGTTGAAATCGTCGAGGAAAGAGAATGATGGGAACACATCACCATCATCCCATGGTAGTGCCCATTGTAGGGAAAGAGCTGAGGCAAGCTCTCATCGCCATAATTACACCAGAGACAACAAGGAAAGGTATAAAAAGTCTCAATATTCGAATGTTCATTTCGATTACAATCATGTTGTTAATGATGGACATAAATCATGGCATTGAAAAACATGTACTTTTTGTGGTTTACATAACCATGTATTTGCTGAGTGCTGGAAGAGAATGGTAGCACGAAAGAGGATGAGGCATGAAAGGCCTTCTCCATAGCAGAGAAAGAAGCAGGTTAAGAAGATTTGGAGGAAGAAGACTTATTGCAGTCATTGCGATAGAGGTGGCCATCAAAGAGCCACGTGTTGGAGGCTCCATCCAGAGCAACGCCTTAAAGACAAAGCGTCAGTGCATGAACCAGTTGAAAAAGTCATTTGACAAGCAAAACCACCACAGGGGGATGACCCATTCACATTAATAAGTGAAAAATGGTTTCTAGATATGTTAGCTTGTCATGGCCATGTTTTTGTAAATCATTTGTTGCAATTTAAAATGTAAAAGTGATGATGTGTTTTCCATCACTTGTTAAGCAAAAATGATGTCTTGGCCTTGTGTGTTTGATAGTTGGGGTGTTGTTTCCATTTTGATGTAAAATTGACCAACGAGTGTGTTATAAACTCGTGGCAATTATGGGATGCTTGAGTCATTAGTTTGTCTTGTAAATAAAGAATGTAATTTGCAAAACAATGTACTATAGGGTTGTAGGGGATGTAGGTGTTGGCTCATCACTTATGTCTCCGAAGGACAAAGGTGAAGGAGAAGGAAGGGTGACTTATCAGACACTTGTGGTGTAGACAATGTACAAAGAAGTTGCAAATTATTTTCATTCTTTTGGAGGACCAAAAGCTCCTCAGCGGGGAGGATTCATCCAGGTGGCCCCAGACACATACAAAAGTCCAAGAGGGCTCAGAAATGGTAAAAAATCAAAATGGTCATATTGTGACAAACCTAGAACCAGATCGAAGTTCTTGTCGCCCTGATTCCAATGGCATGAATGACACTTAAATCCGAGTTCGTATGAGGGAGATAGAGCTATTTAAAGTTTGAAAAGACAGGGAAAAAGTGGGGCCCACAACATGCCACATGGCATCCTAGTCAACAAGTGGGACCCACTAAATTTATGTGGTGACTGAATGGCCACTAAACCATTGACACATGGTGCACTAGCATTTAATCTTGGCCTTGCACAAAAAGACAAAAAATATATAATTAAAAATTCCACAAAAAGACAGAAGTCATAAAAGACAAAAACAAATATTAAAAAATACAAGTGATAATAACTATATAACAAAAATATAGTTATCAGCCCAACAAATTTTTAAAAGAGTGTGGTTGCAATTTTGAAAAGGGATTTGGGTTTTTGTTTGTTATAAAAAACATGTAATATTCAAAACCCAAACATGTTATGGTTCCATGTGGCATAACAAACCATATACCAAAATGCAATATAACACCATTGTATACACTGACGAATCGTAACCACCAACAATTCACCAAAATGGATGGGTTGGGATTGACCCTGGTACCACTGCAATAGAATTCCTTAACTTGCCACCCTTACCAATAAACCAAACGGATTTCTTATTTAGTCCGCCAACAAAATTATATATACACCCAAGTTTTTTATTCAACCAGGAGAGAGCTATTCTTGGAACGGAGGTCGAGCCAGGTTTGAGCAGAACAATGCACCCGAGGGTGGAACCAGGAGATGGCACAAATATTGAGGCATGCATATTCCATGGGAATATTCTAAGGAATATTCTTGCATGTAGATTATTTAAGGAATCTTGGAGATTCCTTGAGAGGTAAATTTTTACATTAACATAATGCTATCAAGTTTACAGTCATTTTTCTCAGATTTTTGCAGGGAACGTAATGGTGAGGTTAGATTTTCCTTTTGAGCAGCGTTTTTGTAGATTCCCAACAGAGGAGAATCTTCACGAATCTTGGGGGAATCTTCCAGATTCCTTGGAGGCTAAAATTTCCCAGATCCAGAATGCAACCAACTTTATACTCATTCTTCTCAGAATTTCGCAAGGATCTTAATGGAAAGATCAGTTTTCTAATTTGAGTTGCATACCTCTAGTCAACCCAGAGGAAGAAATCTTTGGAGAATCAGGAGGGAATCTAAAAGATTCCTACAGGCCCAGATTTTGCTGGTGTCAGAATTCGACAAATGGATAATCGAATTTACACCTCTCGGCGACACAAATTTAGTGGTGCAGTCAATTTTTGTAGGTGAGCCTTCTATTTTTCAGCCATTTTCCATATTGGGGTGATGGTGTCAGATTTCAGAGTGTGGACAATCAATTCTATGCCATTCGACTCCACGATTTTGATGGTGCATTCAGATCCAGCAGTCAATTATTCTATTCTTCAACCAGCATCAGAGTTGAGGTATATGAAGTGTTGTTGTCATGTATTTCTTTGATCATTTTCTAGTGAGATGTATTATGTTGTTTCGATTCCTACTTGATGTATGATGCAGAATCTTTGTGTTTATTTCAAGTGAGATGTATCCATCATGGATTCTTATGTATGTTTTGATTGAGATCCCTTTGTTTTCATGATGGAGCCATACTTATTATCACCATGGGTGTTTTGGTTGAGATCTCTTTAATGCCATGACGGAAGGATACTCATTGTCACCATGTGTAAGATTATGTCATGTTGATAGGAGGTCTATTGTTAGTGATAGTTCCTATAGTGGAACGTCTCATGGAGAGACTTTTCCACTCATGTAGAGGGCATATTTCCTTGTATGATAGAAAAAATATTCCATGTACATCTTCACCATTTCCAACATTGAATGAAGTGGCCAACACCATCTTGACACCGGGCCCATAGACGTAGTCCACACTTGACGCACTCTGTTATCAATGTCTCTTGTTTATGATTTTCTGACCGTCATTATGTTTCCATTTGCTTAAGCATGCATATATGTTCATTTATGCTCTTATAAAATGCAATTCTAACTACATCATGGAAGCAAAAGATCTTGGTTAAATCTGGGAGTTGAGTCAACTCGGATCAGCTGTTGTATTGATAAAGTATAATTTCACCAAGGTATCATAGACTTCTTTAGATGTAGATAGTTCTGATACAAAAGTGATAAGGTGGTATTTGATAGACTCAAAGAGAATTCTTTGAGCCTTAATTTCTCCTTTTTCATATTTTTCCACTTCCTAGGCATTATTCTCATTTGGAGTAGGAACCTTTCCTTGAACAAATTTCATGACATCATTCTCTCTAAAGACTAAGTCAATTCTCTTTTTCCATGCCTTGAAGTTGGATGCTCCTTCTAGATTATTGCTTTCCTTGCACATAAATCGCATTGGATTAGACATAATGACTTGGAGGTGAGTTGTTACCAAAAGATATCTTCAGTTATGGCTACTAAAATGATGATCTTCTTGAGCTACTACAATGATGATCTTCTTTCTTTTGTCTAGTAATAGTGTCTCCTCTTCACCTTAGCTCTGATACCATGTTAGAAAATCAAAGGTAAAGTATATTTTCTTACTTGGTAATTACTTGTGAGAGTTAATATTCTTTCTTTTGTTATTTTTTGTTTCTTCTTCATTAAGAAATTACACAAGCTATTCTTCCAAGATCACAAATAAGTAAGAGACACAGATATTTAGGCTTTCAAGCCAAGGAAAAAGCTCTCAAAAGGGGAAAATGCAATAATCCTTTTTTTATTGAATCAATTCAAAATGAGATATCCAACCCAAGACCAAAGAATCCCTCCAAGTCATCCCTCCTCTTCAAGTCAAAGTCAAAAGTTGAATCTCGGCGTAGTCAATAAATCTTGTCTTTGTTATAGACTTTAAGAAATTCCAAGTTTTTGTCTTATTACAAACATCAGATCCTATCACTATACTTTGGATCTTGTTGCAGACCACTGGGGCTTCACTGGGGGAGAAATACCATACCACGTGCATTCATATTGGGGGATATATATCGAGGGAAAAATGACATAATATATTAGGGGATATATAGGGGGTAAAATAATTTTTTATTAACAGGTATAAAAAAATGGAGCTCAAAGTTAATGACAAAATATAAAGGGGTGTAAAAAATGTTAATGAAAAAATGGATACCTACAATATCTAGTGAAAGTAGGGGTTTCTTAAATTTGGAAGGTGTATTGGATTTGCTTTGGTAGGGGGTTAAATAATGTGATTTTTAGAGGTATTTTCCAATATCTAGTCAAATTAGGGGTATTGTTTAGTATGCCACGAACACACGTGATATGTTAGAGGTTCATTGAGTGAAGCCCTCGTGTTGTAGACCCTCGACCCTTATCACAGTACTTCGAATACTATAGCAGACCCTTGGCCCTGTTAAACATTGCTATTACCTTCTAACTTTGGCCCTGTTAGCACATTTTACATAACTTCAATTCAAGCTTAAGTTCAATTGCAAATGTCAGTCACTTAAAATCACTGATTGTCTCTCACTTCAACTCCTTTAAACTTGTAGACTTCTTCTATATCTTCATTTTTCTTCTCTTATTTAATTGTAGAGATTGAACTCTTTTCACTTTTTTGCTTGTCTCATCAAGAGAGCACGAGCATGAGTCTTTATATAGTTGTCCATGATGTTGATGCCAAATAGGCCAACCTTTTAGAGGGAGGACCGACTTGGAGGTTTGATAACAAATATTACAACAATCGAAAAAAAACTATTTTCCTTTCTTGAAATTTGACATGACTCGTTTTCAAATTTCTTTGACTATAATGAGCATGAAAAACATGCTAAATCTATAAATAATAACTTTTATTTTATTATGAACACTAACACTAGTTACATTTTCCAACAAGTACCATGATGATGATATTGATTTACCATGTGTCAAAGATGTTTTACCAATTATGGTAAATGGTTCATGCTATTAGATTTCCATGTGCCATAATTGTGAATAAATTATGGTGATGATTTCTATAACCTTTTCTTTTGGAAATCTGTTCAGAATGAACAATGTTTTTCTAGTTATTATGAATACCTCCCTAGATAAGAGGGAATGCTGAATTTTGTAGCTATGGTCAGTCTTCATAATTATGTTTTTTTATTTTTAATGTAAAATAATTTGTAAGATATGTTCTTGATGAAATTTTCATTATTTAGCCCTTGAAATAATTTTTTTAAGACATGTTCTTCATGTTCTATTTAAAAGAGAAATTTTTGAAAATTTGAAACTTGAATTTTTGGCTCCAAGATAATCGAGTTAGCCCTCCCTCAAGTCAAGTTGCCTCAGTGAAGAGACACACCCATTTTGGATAGGCATATCATTATATACATTAGATAAATGTTGAGGTCAAAAATGGGACTCCTGAGGAATATTATAAAATAATAGTGGCAATAATAAAATAAGATTAGATTACATCATCAAATTTAAGAGGCAAATAAGAAAAAACTACTTTTTCAACTTATCTCCTTACGATTTTACTCAAATTTTGAGCAGGAGAAATCCTTGGATGTAGAATTTAATTCCTGACCCAAGGAGTACCCATATTTGATACCTTCGATGAACCTTGCTACACGAAAAATGAGAAATACATGAAAAGTGCGATTGCAATCATGCTTTTCATGTATTTCTCATATTTCATGTAGAAGGGTTAATTGAAAGTATGCAACATGGGTACTCCTTGGATTATGCATCCAATGAGTGATCCCGCTCAAAATTTGATTAAAACCATAGGGAGATAAGTTGGAAATATGAGTTGAAAAAGTAGTTTTTTTTTTTTTTTAACTTGTTTACTCCAAAAATGGTGAATCATCCCCCATAGTTAACACCATCAACTTGAATCCTATTGATTCTCATAAAGTCTATTTTGGTTGTAAATTTTTGTTTAGAGGCCCATTTTTTACCTCAAGACATCTCTAATGAAGGCATTTGACCTCCTCCACAAGAGCACCATTCGATCATCACACAAGAAGACATGTTTTGGGAATCCCAGGAAAGTACAAGAGAAAAAATAAGGATGAATATCTCTTTCTCTAGCTTGGATTTACACTCTTTATGAATGTCCGCATGTGACCTTTCTTCATGGCAGTTTCTAGACATGCCGAATTTCATGGCAGGAAATTTTTTTGGGAAGACCTAAGAAGGCCAAAATCTTGTAGAATAGAAGTTTGACTTCGTTTGACTTCTTGCGAGCTAGAGAACAATTTTGACCATAACTTTTTGATCATGCTGATGACCTAGTTGAATAGCCACATTAGACTTATCCCTTATTAAACATAAGAGTTTCTTAAGGAAAGGGTTGTTGGGTTTTTCCCCCAAGTGGGTTTTCCCATGTTAAATCCTTGTTCTCGTTTCTCCATTGTGATCTCTACTATCTTATGGTTTATGGTTGAATTTGTAAAGTGTAATTTGTTAATGATAAACTGGAATTGTTAAAAGAAGATCTATATCATTCGAAGTAATTACCAATAGTTGAGAAATATTATGCTTGTTTCTATTGCACTTTAAAAATTAACATGGTATCAGAGCTTTGGTGAGGAAAAAAAAATGAGATTAGATTTGAAGAAGATTTGGTAAGAGATAACTCTTAAAATCCTAGATCTACAATCTATTTTCTTTTCTATGACTATTGGTTCCCATAAGAAGGAAGAAAACAAATTAGAAGGAGATACAAACTTTAGGGTTTGGAAGACAATGATTGTTCTACTCCTTGTAAAAGAAGGCTTCTTGGGTATTGTAAAAGGCTAAGTCAATGAACCAAAAAGAGATGAAGAGAAACTAAATTTTGAGAATGATGCTATAACAACCACACACATCATTTTGGGCTCTATCAACTATCACTAGATTCCCTATTTTTTCAAGTCTTCAATCTTCAAAGCAGATGTATGATGCCCTAAATAGTTTGTTCCCTATCAACAATATTGGTCAAGCCATGATTTTGAAGAATGGACTTCATGATGTTAGAATGACAAGAAATGGTAGTATAGCCTCATATTTCATGAGGATATCTCAACCAAGAGATCATATATGAGAATCACTGAAGTCATTTCTGATAAGGAATTAGTAACTAAAACACTCAATGATATACTAAATCATGGGATGATTTTGTAGTAGGAATATGTGCTAGAAAAGATGCTCAAAATTTTCATGAACAGGGTCAGTTTTACTCAATAAGAATCAAGGCTCATATCAAGAGGAAAGATTAAAAAAGATCCAATGAAGTCCATTCTCAAGAATATGCAACATATTTCAAGAAATGTGGAGGAAGAAACCAGTTTGGTTTTCAAGGAAGAAATGGAGGAAGAAGATCAGAAGAAAGAATATCTACCCCTTAAGGAAAGAGAGGCATGTCAAAGGTTAAATGCTACCAATGTCACAAATTTGGTAAATTTATACATGATTTCCCCAAAATATAAAATGATACAAAGATGAAGGGAAAGCAACATGCCTCTGTAGCAGATTTTAAAGAACTTCAAAAGTGAGCAAAGAATGAAAATATAGGAAATAAAGGATTCTTCTATTTCCCCATTCTTACTGGTTCTCTTAGAGATAGTGAAGACATGGCTAGTAGATAGTGGTGCCTCAGGGCACACAAAGAGAGATCGAGACAACCTAACAAGGCTAATGGAAAGATTATTAGCACAAAATGATAAATTTCAGGAAAACCATATTTATGCAGTGAAAGGAATTGGAAAGAAATCCATTGATCTAGAATTAGGTGATAAATTTAATCTCAACTACATATTATAAGTGTGTGGTTTGAAAAATAATTTGGTTTCTATTTAATGCTTGGAAGATAAAGGAGATAGAGTATCTTTTATTGATGGAAAAGTTATTGTTTTTCTCAAAGGCTCTAGTAATAATTTTACTAGAGCAATTTGAGATCATGAAGGAAGGTTGTATAGAATTTTGAAACAACCTACTCAAGCACTTGTACATAATGGTGTTAATCCATGTGATATTTGGCATATAATGTATGCTCACATTCACTATAAATCTTTTCCATCCTTAAAGCACATGGTTTAAAGTTGTCCATATCTACAAGAAGAGCATGAATGAGTATGTAAAGGATGTGCACTTGGAAATAATTCTAAGAAGCCTTTTCTAAGTATTGAAATTATATCCAAGGAAGTTTTAGACAATCCATTATGATGTATGTGGTCCTATGCCAATAAAGTATCTTAGAGGCACTTTGTATAATGTAACATTCATTGATGATTTCTTTTGCAAGACATGGATCCACTTCCTGAGAATGAAGGATGAAGTCTTCGACAAGTCATAAGAATTCAAAGATGAAGTCGAAAATTTGAATGGAAAGAAGATCAAAATATTGATATTTGGTAATATACCTCCAAGGAGCTCATTTCCTTTTGTAAGGAAGCTGGGATTAACAAGGGAGTTGATAGTCCCTTATAATATGCAATAAAATGGAGTTGTTGAAAGAAATAATAAAACCACTCAGGAATTCATTAAGAAAATTATGCATGAATAGGACCTGCCTATGTTTCTATGGATTGAAGCATCAATGACCACTGTCTACACTAAAAATAGAAGTCGTCATCAAATCTTGGAAGATAAGACTTCTAACGAAGCATTCACTGAAGAAAAAAAAACCCCAAGTTGGCCATTTAAGAATATTTGGTTGTCCTATTTATATTCATGTTCCTATAGATATGAGAAGGATGTTAGAGCCTTTTCAAAAGAAAGGAATATTCATTGGTTATATTGAATCCTAAAATGAATATAGAATATATATTCCAACAAAAAAAATAAGTCGGTTTAGCAGGGATGTGACATTTGATGAGAATATGGTTAATTAGAAGTCTAAATAAGTGGACACTAATGAGGATGAGGAACATGAAACTCCTAAGGAAGAAGGATCTATTCCATTGATTCATCTAAAAATCTTGTTGATATTTAAGAGCCATAAGGGCCAAGCAAACTAGTGGACCTGATTGTTCCTAAAATCAAGGAAACGCTAGCTTGGTTGAGATCTACTTTTTAGGAAGCTAAAGGACATCATGCGCCAAATATAGCCTTTAGGGAAAGAAAAAGGCCAAAGAGACACCTTCCTTATGAAACAATGATGGCTAATCTTATTGATGTTCAACCTTCCACTTATGAAGAAGTTGTTAAATTGCAATTTTGGAAGGATGTGATGTTAGAAGAATAACAATTGATTATGAAGAATGATGTATGGGAAATTGTCCCTAGACCTAAAGGAAAATTAGTGGTGTCCTACAAATGGGTATGAGATATCAAAGCTGCAATGGATGGTAGCATTAAAAAATACAAGGTGGTATTTGTGGCTAGAGGTTTCTCCCAAAAAGAGGAAGAAGGCTATGATGATACGTTTTCTTTAGTTACTAGTTACACTACCATTAGATCAATTATTTATATTGCTTATTCTATGGGTTGAAATTTACATGAAATAGATGTAAAGAATTATTTTCATAATGGTGTGGTCGAAGAAGAAGTGTACTTAGAGCAACCTCAAGGTTTTGAGGCATATGGTAGAGAGCCTCATGTATGCAGGTTGAAGAAATCCTTATGTGGAATTAAGCAACCACCGAGAGCCTGATATACATGAATTGATAATTATTTGACAAGACTTAGTTTCTGCAAAACAGATGTTGATCTAGACCTATACTTGAAGGTCAAGAAGAATAAACCTGTGATCCTAGTGTTGTATGTTGATGACCTATTTCTAACAAGTATGGAGCATCTAATTGTTTTGTGTAATAGGGAGTTGTTATTAAGTTATGGTATGTTATATGCTTATAATAGTTTACTTCTTTTTATTATTATATTCCACATATTGGTAATCACATGTACATAAAGTAAAGTGCAGATAGAACATTAAACGATCGACAGAAAACAAGCCAAGACAAGTGACACAAGATGTGGCGGCTAGCCAGGGACAAACCACACAATGTGTGTGGAAACCCTTTGATCAAATCTTCTTTTATCTTCAATAATTTAGCAGAGAGAAATAGTACAATAAATCTGATTTATATCAGTAGTAGAAAACCCTAGATCAGCAGCATTAGCATTAACAGCTTCATCATCAAAACTAGGGCAGTTGATATCTCACAAACTGACCGTCGGATTTACTTGATTCCACCACCAAAAGTTGTGGCTTTCAAGGGAGGTTCATATGAACCTACAACGCAGTTCAGATGAGGATATCTTCTATTCCACATAGGTCAAACTTCAATTCTGTAGTTGCAGCTTCAGTTTCAGTAACTTCCTTCAAACTAGGGTAGTCGATATCTCGCAAACCAATCGTCAGATTGACTTGATTCCACCACCAAAAGTTTCGACTTTCAGAGGAGGTTTAGATGAACCTACATCACAGTTCAGATGAACCTACAACATAGTTTATATGAGGATATCTTCTAGTCCACGCAGGTCAAACTTCACTTCTACAATTGCAGCTTCAGTTTCAACAACTTCCTTCAAACTAGGGCAGTCGATATCTCGCAAACTGACCGTCGGATTGACTTGATTTCACCACCAAAAGTTGCAAATTTTAAAGGAGATACAGATGGACCTACATCGTAGTTCTAAGGAGGAGATCTAATGGTTAACGCTGGTCAAACTTTGGATCTGTAGTTGCATCTTCAGTTTCAGCAGCTCCTAGCTTCACATGTGAGAGAGAGAGACCCTTTTCTGCGCAGTAGAGAAGAGACTCTTTTCTACACAGTAGAGAGAGAGAGAGAGAGAGATGTGATGAGATGAGTGAGTACAAATTAGGAAAATTCCTGTTGTATTTATACACAACTGTTGATGTTTGAATAGATGTGACTGTTGGGCTTCTAAGCCTACATGAGTTGGAGGTTGGCTTGATAATAATTCCATAATCAAAATAAATTCATATCTCCATGAATACTTATCGGAATTGGATGATATTTAGATCAATCCTACACCTCTCGATGAGAGGAATCTAATGAAAATATTATCAACCATGAATAAGATGACCCACATAAAGTTTGGCCCTAGTTTCCAATTTAACACTCCCTCTCAACTAGGGAGAACTTCATCTGCAATCTATCTGTCGATCGCTACTATTCATCCATCAAATGCACTGCCCTGTATAGCCTAACCCTTGCCCTGCTCTGCTCTATTCTACCTATTCTTCTTTGTCTTGTTCTGCCCTATACTAATCTATACTACTTTGCTCTGTTCTGCTCTGCTCTGCTTTGTTTTTTTCTGCTCTGTTTTTGTCTGAATTATGAAGAAGAAGAAATGATTGAGGATGTATCATACTGACTTAAAGTCAGTCTCAGGGTACGTACCACTAGTCCTAGACCAGTCTTAACTGACTCGAAGTTAGTGTCATAGTATGAACAACTCCTACCACTAGTCCCAGACCAGTAACATCCTCCACTAACTCAAAGTCAGTCTCAGAGTGCGTACCACTGATCCCAAACCAATCTCAACTGACCCGAAGTTAGTTTCATAGAATGTACCACTCCTACCACTGGTCCCAAACCAGTATCATTGATCCCAGATTAATGAAGGTCATCCTAGCATAGGGAGTATGGTAGATACAATGATGTGTCCATCGGTACTACTATGGTCCCTAAGTTCATTTCCCTGCTCATTGATCAGATGAGAGGTACTTCCCATGAGTCCCAGACCGCATGGGTAGGATGTCTCGATAAGAGAACTAATCAATCCTATCCTCACAGGAGAACACATCAATCCTACTACAATCGCCATGGAGAACACATCAATCTAGGCTGCTATGGAGAACACATCAATCTAGGCCTCACAAGGGAACTAATCATCCTACTACATAGGAGAGTGAATCATCCTATTCCATAAGAGAGAGAATCATCTTGTCCCAAAAGAAAGCAAATCATCTTGTTCCAGTGCGCACCACCAGGGAGGGTGATTCACCCTGTGGTCGTATGTTGCTCCAGTAAGAACTGCAAGCCCTCAAAGCTCCCAAAGCTCAATGTATGCAACATGCAGGACCCTTGTACAAGGGTTTCTTGACGACTCCAAGTTGTTTGGGAAAATTACAAATTAGATCTTTCCTTGGGGCTTTGACAAGGTGTATTGACCTGTACATCATCTTAATGTGATGGAGCCTCCTTGCTCATCGACTTACCATATCCCAGATGATGTCTATCTGCTGGAGCAATCGACGAATACAGGATTCCTCAATAATCGAATCCCACCTCTGGTTGTTATAGAGAATAACCATGGTATGTGTTCAAACAGCTCACTGAAGAGCTTCCCCAACCAAGCAGCTTCATACGAGATCATACTCGTAGATATGTATCTGGTCTCGGCAGTGCTTATGGCAACTGACTTCTGCTTCCTACTCATCCATTATATCAAAGCAGAATCCAAATAGAAACAACACTAAAAAGTTCTCCAGTGATCCTCCACACTACCTACTTAATCAGCATTTGAATAATCATGCAATTTCATATTTCCGGTAGTGTATCTCAATCCATGAGAGATTATGTCCTGAATACATCTCAGAATATTCTTGGCACCAATCTAGTGAGGCTCAACCAAATATGAGCTCACAATGCTAACTGCAAAACATATGTTCGGACGGAGGTTCACCAAGAACATCAACGCGAATGAGTTTTTTTGAAACTCAGAGGCATTTCCCAAATCTGGTCCAACATCACTACCATATAACTTTTGAATGTTAAGATCCTCTAGGTAGTCACAGGCTCGCAGTCCACCATACCAAATCTTTTCAAAATCTTCACCACATATTTTCCTTGAGATAGGAAAATTTCCCTTGGCTTCTGCCACACTTCAAGTCCTTGGTTCTTCATTTCAAATTCAGAAGCCAACTCCCTCTTACATTTGTGAATGAGAGGGTATGCACCTGTTAGAAAGAGGTCATCCACATACAACACCAGTATGAGAGGCTTGTCATCTTCAAACTTAAAGTAAAGGTTAGGATCAACTTCACTCCTGGTGAATCCCAGCTTCATCAAGTAGTTATTGATCCTCTCATATCATGCTCGAGGTTCTTGCTTCAACCCATAGAGAGCCTTCTTCAACTCTCATACATGAGATTTTCAATCATAAATCTCAAATTCTTCGGGTTGCTCCACATAGACCTCTTCTTAGATCGAACTGTGCAAGAATTTGATCTTGACATGAATCTGATGTGGGTTCCATCCTACAAAGGCTATGATCAAGCGGATGGTCGTATATCTGGCAACAGGTGAAAATATCACATCATAGTCTATGCCTTCCTTCTGGGAGAAACCACGAGCAACAAAACAAGCCTTATACTATTTTGTACTTCCATCTGCTGTAGATTTATCTTGTAAATCCATTTTGAAGTAACAGTTGTCTTGTCCTGGGGTCTGGGAACTACTTCTCAGACATCATTCTCCATAATGTTCATAACATCCTTCCATACTTGATGCTTGACAGCATCTGAGAATGATGAAGGCTCATTTTGTATGATTGTGCTCATACTGGTCAGGTATCCTTGATACCTGTTGGGTTTCTCACTTTCACGGAAGGTTCCTCGGGGTGTAGCATGTCTTTCAACATCATCAAGTATCCCCATAAGCCATGAAGGCCTCTTCCTGGAAGAGGAAGGCTCAGGTGGATAAATAGGATCCATCAGTTCTTCCACATTAGGCATTGTTACATCATCTACCCATAGAGACAACCTCCACAATCGTACGGTGCCACACCATTCTACTCTAGAGTATGTGGTGTAGTAGTCTCCCTCTTAATGCCAACCTCAGGCATGCCTGAGTGAACCAAATATAATATATCAGAGGTCTTGCTTAGGCTTGAGGGGAATGGTCCCCTTTTGAGCTTTCCTTCGGCACATCAGAAACATACACCTTCTTTTTCTACTCAGAATTCGGGCATCCATGTTACCATATGTCTTACATCGGGTAGATATTTGTAATGAAGGTGGGAAAACCTCCAATGCCAAAGTTCGGACTGAAGAGATGTGTCATAAGACATGACACCTACCTGACTTTCATCGACCTGATATACTGAATGAGCACGAAACCCAAGAATAAAATCATATTTACCATTATTTTTTGATACACGTATCTTGCCATCGTTGAAGGTTACCTTGTAGCCTTTGTCTTCCATTGCTGAGATGGACACCAGGTTCTTTCGGAGGTCAGGTGCATTTAATACATGCTGGAATTTCTAGCCTTCTTGAATGGTTGTCCTCTTCCTTGATTTCTAGCATTCCTTTTACCTTTGCTATTGAATTTTCCATCCCTTCGATTACCATGAGAGGGATTTTTATCATCATCATGATGAGAGTCCTTTCTATTAGGGCATTTCCTCGCATAGTGACTTGCTTTATTGCAAATGTAACAGTGTCCTTTTCTTCCACCCTTAGGTCCAGCCTTTCTTTTCGATTTAGACTTGGAATTATTTCTTTTCTTAGCATGAGAAGAAAAGGTAGCACGAGGACCTTTAGGCAAGGGCATTTCTTGCTCTTCTACCCTTGTTTCTTCTAGAATGCATCTAGCCATTAATTCCTTGAAACCAGGAATTACATGATTGTTCAGAAGAGTAGTCTTGAACACGTACCATTTGGATGGTAATCCTCCAAGAGTCGTGAGTGCCATTTCCCTATCAGTAATAGTCTCCCCAATATATAGGAGATCGTTCTTGATCTTGGTGATTCTTAAGAAGTATGCTTGCATACTCTCATCTTTATCCTTCTTGATTTCCATCAGCTTATTTCTAAGAAACATAACTTGATTTACATCATTAACTTTAAATAAACTCACCAGTCTATCGTAGACTTCCATAGAGGTGTTCAGGCCAGAGATGTAGGCCACCAAGTGCTTGTCGATAGAGTCCCGGATGATCTTCTTTGTTTTGACTTCTCTAGTTTTCCATTTGTACCTGGCATCAGTGGATGCATTTGATGGAGGCTCAATAATATTGCCTCTCACATGGTCCAACACTCCTTGTTCTTCTAGGATAGCCTTGCCTATCTTCTCTTCAATGATTGCTCTTTCTCTTGCTCGGGCTTTGTCCTCACCTCAGCTCTGATCCCATGTTAAGTTATGGTATGTTCTATGCTTATAATAGTTTACTTATTTTTCTTATTATATTCCATAGATTAGCAATCACATGTACACAAAAGTAAAGTGCAGATAGAACATTAAACGATTGACAGAAAACAAGCCAAGACAAGAGACACAAGATGTGGCAACTAGCTAGGGACAAACCCCACAATATGTGGGGAAATCCTTTGACCAAATCTTCTTTTATCTTCAATAATTCAGCAGAGAGAAATAGTACAATAAATCTGATTTATATTAGCAGTAGTAAACCCTAGATCAACGACATCAGCATTAGGCGCTTCATCATCAAAACTAGGGTAGTTGATATCTCACAAACTGACCGTCGGATTAACTTGATTCCACCACCAAAAGTTGCGGCTTTCAGAGGAGGTTCAAATGAACCTACAACATAGTTCAGGTGGGGATATCTTCTGGTCCACGTAGGTCAAACTTCACTTCTACAATTGCAGCTTTAGTTTCAACAACTTCCTTCAAACTAGGGCAGCCGATATCTCGCAAACCGACCGTCGGATTGACTTGATTCCACCACCAAAAGTTGCGAATTTCAGAGGAGGTTCAGATGAACCTATAGTGCAGTTAAGATGAGGATATCTTCTAGTCCACACAAGTCAAAGTTTGCTTATGCAGTTGCAGCTTCAGTTTTAGCAGCTTCCTTCAAACTAGGGCAGTCGATATCTCACAAACTGACCATCGGACTGACTTGATTCCACCACCAAAAGTTGCAGCTTTCAGAGGAGATCCAGATGAACCTACATCGCAGTTCTAAGGAGGAGATCTAATGGTCAAAGCTGGTCAAACTTTGGATCTGCAGTTGCAGCTTCAGTTTCAGCAGCTTCCGGCTTCACATGTGTGAGAGAGAGACCCTTTTCTGCGTAGTAGAGAAGAGACTCTTTTCTGCATAGTAGAGAGAGAGAGATGCGATGAGATGAGTGAGTGAAAATGAAGAAAAGTCCTCCTGTATTTATACACAACTATTGATGTTTGAATATATGCGACTGTTGGGCTTCTGAGCCTACATGAGTTGTAGGTCAGCTTGATAATAATTCCATAATCATAATAAATTCATATCTCCATGAATACTTATCGAAATCATATGATCTTTAGATCAATCTTACACATATCGACGAGAGGAATCTAATGAACATATTATCAGCCATGAATAAGATGACCCACATGTATTTTGGCCCTAGTTGCCAATTTAACAGTGGTTGATTGTTTCAATATTAATGTGTCACTCTCACACTGCATCAACATCTCTAAATTCTTGATGGCTAACAAGAAGTAACAGGAGCATTATCCCATATTTTATAGTTATGTGAGTTGGGGTTGAATCCACGCTAAGAGTGGCATAACTCAACCCTCTCTCTTGTCAATGGAATTGCAGTTGACTAGGAATAATCCTGTAGCTTGGAAACCTTGACAGATGACAGAAAATAAAAGAAAAAAATCATTAACTACCTTAACCCCATGCAATAAAATTGGCCACAATATTTCTCTATATAAGAATAATTAAATGAATTGTACCTCCTCCTATTTAAAAGCCAAATATTCAAATACTTAAATGATTGGATAAATAAGTGAAGGAAACTCTTAAATATTAATTATTTATTATTATATAGTTTAATTGTTTCTTTATGTATATTTATATTATGAAATTGTAGTCTTGATATATTATAGGGAATATGTGGTTAAGTATTATTGAAAAATATTTCCTTAAAACAACAATTATACATTTAGAAAATATTATGGCCCATAAACACTTATTAAAATTTAAAACATAAACAAATTACGTACAAAAATTAAAACTAGGATTAAAAGAAGTAAGATAATAAAGTCTAAAATGGACTTAAAGCAAATGTAAAACAAAACTTGATAGTTCATGTAATAATTAACAAGTTATTTACAAGAACTAGGGTTTGTGTAAAAGAAAGTAGAACGATGGTAAATGAATAAAATTTTCATAACATCATAACTTAGATAAAAGTAACTAAAAAACTCATGGTCATAAAAATAAATGAGATAAAACATTTATACAGAGAAAAGTAAAAATTATAGTTGAACATTATTAAAAAAAAATAAGCCTAATGATAGTAGAACCATTGAAGCAGGATATGACTAGCAAAGGAACTCTTTTTATTATGATTTCAACATATGAGGACATCTCGGTAGGATGTTATATGTGTGTGAAGGATAAGGTGATACATAGTCAAGTTTAAATTAATCAACAAGGAATGAGAAGACCATATCCTATGATCGACTGTTAACTAATAGAACACTGCATTCATCTTCTAGGAAGCACTTGGAAAGGAAACAAATTAGGAAAAATTCGAGTATTGAAATGTCCAGAATACATTCTTCAAAGCCATTACTTGTTTTTATAAATCTCTTCAAATCAATGGATGACTTCGATATTCCTCTAATGGCCATCAGATGAGTGTTGGGAAATTATATTCATTAAACTATTTGGAAATTGTTCAACTCTTTTTAAAATTATATTACATCGGGCTCAAAAACATAACTTTTGTCTTTAATACATATTGTGCAGGGTTTGTATTTAGTAAAACATATACTTGTTTCCCCCCTTTTTTTAGACCCCTAAAATTCAATAATATTTGTAACTCCCAATAAATTATATATTTGGAAAGATTTTGGTTTCCCATGTACTTTACAATATGTGAAGAGATGAAAATAGTGTACATTGAACATGTAGTGGGTGTTAATGGATCACAAACTATTATCCAGCCCTAAATTCCTCCAAATTTTAGCACCAGTCAGGTGAAAGGTAATGTTCTTCCTTCCCTCCGGAATTGATACTGCTATGACAATCGTTTAGTACCAGGTGGAAGCCTAATTATCTTTGGTCATCTTATCATTGAATTTTCTCTTTCCATTTCAAGTTTCCACAGATATAGATTTAAGGTTCCCATCCTATCGCAATATCATGAGTATTCATACTTTTGTATCTAAAAATAGGATGTCTCCAAGAATTGTATGATTAGTTCTTCAAACAATCAATGTTTTAAGTAGTAGGCACCCAGTGCACATG
Organism: Pinus tabuliformis; assembly: GCA_031772625.1. NCBI lineage: Eukaryota > Viridiplantae > Streptophyta > Pinopsida > Pinales > Pinaceae > Pinus > Pinus tabuliformis. Next base: position 561,865,151 of record CM062819.1, on the reverse strand, counting down.
AAATCTATTATTTGATGATAGTGAGACAATGACAAGATTGATCTTGGTGAAACTAAAAATGACGGATGAGTACTGCCATTGAGGCTGTCCCTTTGGGTTCTTCCTTGTAATATGCCGACCTCTCCAGTAAGTTGTCTTAGCAAGATGTATTACTAGAGAATGAAGCAATTTTCTATATCTACCCAATCTCATTTTAGCTGATACGGATGCAAAAAATAATTCAAACATGCATTTCTTTTACTAACTGCTCAACAGGATTTGTGTTCTTTACTATTATTGTTGGGTTAGAGCTCCCACTTATTGCATACATTTCTTAGTGCATATATAGGTTTTTCACCACATGAAAGTACCAATGTTGATGTCCAAGCATCCTTTGTACTAGCCCTTCCCTAAAGTAGTTGTAAGTGATCATTACTTGCATATAACATCTTGCACATAGTTGTCATTGTGACCAATAAGCATTATCATCTTATGATGAGTGAAGTAATTGTTTGATAGGGTGATGGTAGTGGATCCCATGATTCCATCTATTAGGCCATGTTTACAAGTTGAAAAGGAACAATGATCTATTCAGATGTAGCTTCCTCCAAAAATTGAAATGTCATCACCATCTACCAACATTAGCTAGCCATAATGTTTTGGAGTTTCCCTAACCATGGAATTTCTTGTTTGAATGTAGCCGTGGATGTTAATGTCATGAATGATGACTCTAGTCACATACTATATCATAATGCAGGAATGATGAGAAAAGTGGACGTCGGTGCCTCTACCATGGATTGTCTTGAGACTATTCATGAGGAGTTCTTCTTGATTCGAATGATTATGTTAAATATTGAGTGGTAAAGTTTTTTGTGGGCATGTTGTCTCCATGCATGCAGGATGATGTGAGGGAAATATTCTTCTCATAAACATTCCCAGCACATCCAAAGAATATGTATAGCCACCAACAATATTGAATCCAACTAGAACAATGTTAGCTTCAACTAGATCCCTAAAAGGAAACTTCCCCCATTGTAAACTTATGATTCAAACATTTTTAATAAAAAAAAATTACATGTATCACGCATATATATAATTTTCCTCGTGCATCATATTTGATGATGAAGTTTTCTTTCGGTGGTATCGGCTCTTGAATTAGACATTTGTGCCGAGCATAAACCTGTGGTCATGGATGCTTATATCTTCTTTTAAAAAAATACTTTAAAGGCCCTTATCCCACATGGATGGTGGGAAGATACAAGATGATATACATAAATAATATTTAGTGAAAATTCCTTTCAAGGATAAAGGCCTTCTTGGTGGCTTGTGGTCGATTGCCTCGGGTGTAATCCAATGATAGGTACATATATAAAAATTATAAAATTTAAAACACATATATCCCACATGGATCAGATAGGATTGAAATGTATTATTGATATAAAATTACAAATACATATTTCTTCGACAATGGATGGATCCTTGAATGGCCTCTTAGGATTTTGTGGGTCCTCAGTCTCAGTATTGGCATAAATATAGGTGCACAATAGGGAGTACTACATTTTATAACTAATTTAATTGAGAATTCGTTGCTCACTATGTCATTTTTTAACAATATATAGTAGACTCATATATGTATGGGTTGATTTCATAATAATGTTCGTAAAAGGTCCAAAGGTTAAGGGAACACCCCTTTGTATGATTACTTCTGATAATCACTAACATGACTATATGTTTTACAATGAGTACCTTGACATGAGCGATAAAAATGGACAATGGATTTACATATTTCCTTCATAAATGGAGATAAAGGATTATGTCTTTCCTTTGAAAGAAAAAAACTTGGATTATTTGTGATTTAAGAATAAAGAGCATAAAGGCTAAGGGCTTTACATTGCAACTTGATGTATCTTTTCTCAAGATAGAAGTCAAGTTATTTTTATTGGTTTAGAGAAAGAAAAGGATATTTTTTATACCGTATAGAAACATATAGGCCATCCATGTCATGTTCATACAAGTAGAGTAGGGACACATATTGTGTGAGACTGTTATAAGGCGTGGAAGTGTGCATTGAAAAATTTAGGTGCTAGATTTAGAATGTGGTGAGGTGAGAGATTTTACTCGAGCTTGAATAGTCAGATGTTGACAAAAGTGTTGTCAACATATGACAACCATTAGAGTACATCAGTTCCAAGGTTGCAAGTGAAATTTCAAGAAAAATGAGGAACCAAGGACATGGGAAAGATAAGAAAGTTGATCAAAGTACAAAACATCATGAATGAGAACAAAATGTCATCGGTGTGGAAGAATACAATTCTTTAAGGGGTCGCACAATGAAAACCAGTTCACTCATAATGAAGGAAATAAGGGTGATGCATAGAAATCCACCACTATGAAAGACATTGCTTTCAAGCGGGAATCTGTTCCTGAATAGATCAAATCTAGTTCCAGTGAGTTCTACAAGGATGAGAATAGGAGGCATTTAAAGTCTTGTTGTCTTCTCTTTTCTCATCAAAGAATTGTATGTCAGTGATAAGTAATGTGATAATAGGTCTTTATTTTAACGAATTAGGATGAGGGGTGAGGAAGTTGATCAATAATCAGAGGAATTAGGAAACATTGACTTAAAAGGAAAATAAAAGAGACAATAGCTACAAGGATAGATGAGTAAACAAAAAATGTGACAAAAGCGTCAAAAAATAAGTAAGAAATAAGCTCAAATTTGTGAATCAAACGTGATAAGCATAACATAAAAGGAAGGAAAAGATCAAAATGGTGTCAAAAGCTAATGAAAACAAGGCTCGAAAAGTAAGGGAAAATGTTTTTTTTTTAATGTATTATAATTTTTATTTTTTATTATTATTATTATTTTTTATTTTTTTTTACTTTAAGAAGGTTTATTTATGTACAAGGTTAATATTTCAAGACTTTCTTGTAATTATACAGGATGAAACTGAGTGTAAAGGAATGAATTTTGAATCTTACATGTGAGATTAAGGATTTGTTGGATGGGAATCAAGAAAGGATGACCACCATGCCAACCAACCAATGTGTGTGACTCTAATAGTGGCTTAACAAGAAGCCAAAAGTATTGATGTCTGTGCCGCATGACGTGTGAACCAACAAGTGTTCACTTACATTCACTTACCATACTAGAAATACAAAAAGACTTATGTGCAACAAGATCAAGGCTCATATCAAGAGATGTATTGATGCGATCTTGGTCATACTTTTCATTAAAAAAAAAAAGGAGCATGAATGCATGACATGTTTCAAAATTGAATGTTTCACATTCAGGAGATCAAGCTAAAGAAGCATCCTCAAAACCAATAACAAATCTTCCTTCTCAACTTTATCAAAGAATGTCTCATCATCTACATCATGAGAGTACGTTTCATTTCTAATATTTAAAGAGGAGACTTCTCTTTCAACTTCATTAAAGAATGACTCATTACCAATCATATCATGAAAGGGGTTTGCATCATCAAGACTAGGCTTTTCACAAGGACTTCCTCTAGAAGTTCATTAAGAAATGTGTCATCATCCATATCACGAGAGAATTGTTGATGACTAATAATTTTCCTATCATCATCAAAATAATCATAATTTATGTTGTTATTGGGATAAATAAGGTCAAAAATAAATTTAGGGTCATGATTAGCATCACATATGTGAGGTTTAGGATATTCTTGAAAGAGAAAGTGATCGAACAAGTAGAAATTACATAAGGTTTCTTATTCATTTGGGCATGGATAAAAAAAAAATATCTTCATATGGTTTAGGAGTCACCAGTTCAAAACTTGTAAACTCCCATCCATAGGAAGTGATAAGGTTTTCCTTCTCTAGCTTGTGCCACTTTTTGGCCTCAGAGTGCAATTGGAAAGTTGAAGGATCATGAGGACTTTCACAGAAACCATACCAGAGTCCAAAACATAGTAATTCAAGAAAATCATTGATGAATTTCTCGAAGATAATAGGCCCAACAATATTAGGGTTCCAGTCTTAGGCCTCTCCAAAAAGCATAGGATGAAAAAAGCAGGAGGTAGTATGAATGTCATAAACTCTTGTTGATTGACAAAAATTAATGAATTTGTTAAATTGGTCATGGAAAGACTGTGAAGAAAGATTGGAAAGGGTAGGGAAAATATTTTGAGGAAGAAAATTAATTAAAACTCGGAAAGATTTGTGCATGCTTTACGAGAAGAAAAACTAAGGAGAGTTAACTTAATCATCCCTAGTATGGCCATCAGACAATGTTGATGGTTTCAAGATTAAGGTGTCACTCTAGCACTACATCAACATCTCAAACTTCTTGACGTTTAACAAGAAGTAACTGGAGCATTATCAAAAAATTTATAGTCACATGAGTAGGGATTGAATCCATGCAAAGAGAGGCATAGTTCAACCCTCTCAGTTGTCAAGGGAATTGTAGTTGACGAGGAATAGATTTTTAGCTCGCAACCCTGACAGATAGAAGAAAATTACAATTTTAACTATCTTAACCCTAAGCAAAAAAGTCGAACACAATATTTATCTATGTAAGTAAAATTAAATGAATTTTACCTCCTATTTAAAATCCAAATATTCAAATACTTAAATGATTGGATAAATAAGTGAAGGCATATTTTAAATATTAATTATTTATTCTATAGTTTAATTGTTACTTTATGTATATTTATGTTATGAAACATAAATCTTGATAAATTATAGGGAATATGGGGTTAAGTTTTAGTGAAAAATATATATTTAAAACAACAATTATACATTTAGAGAATATTCTAGCTCATAAACAATTCTTAAAATTTAAAACATAAAAAAATTATCTACAAAAAGTAAAACTAGGATTAAAAGAATTAATGTTAGAAATTAATTAACAAAGCGATGAAATACATAAAATATTACGGAAACACAAATACAAAAACGCATAAAACATGAGAGGCATAGATATACATGGTTCACCCAATTTGGGCTACGTCTATCGAGAAACATCCAATCCTGTTTATATTATCTAGAAAAATGAAGAGATACAACCTACAACAGATCCTTTGTAATTTCCTCTTTGCTCGCACATAACCTCCTCTCTCTCTCTTTCTCAAAATAATAATACACAGCCATCATACAATTCCCTCATATAAACCAAGGGCTTCCTTCTAGATAAAAAAAAACCCTAAATTAACATAACTTCTACCTTCATATCATCTGCCTAATGAATGGCTTAGATTGACTATGAAATTACAATATTTTACAAAATAATTTTTCATCTATTTTTATCTTTGGCAGCACTACCCTCGAATCCCCGCTTGGGGGGGTCTCATAAAAGTCGCCATTCCCCCCTAGAGCCCACTGATGGCAATTAAATGATCGGCATCTCCACCCCATTGGGAACAGGGATCCAACATGGTTGAAACAAAAAACCTCTAAACAATCAAGAAGATAATCAAACTCCACACCCAACAATCTCCTACTTGGAGACTAATTATATAAACTCTATCGTTTCTTCACTTGTTGGACAATGAATCCATTTGGATCTAGTTGTTTCTCATCTTCATCATCATACTTGAAGACCAATTGAAACCGAGAAGAATTACAGTGTCTCTATGGTTACAACTTTCGTTAACATATTTTTAGGATTCTCTCTAGTGTGTATCTTTTCCAGCTTTAATTGTTTGTCTTCCAACACTGACCATACGAAATGGTACTTGAGTTGTATATGTTTATTCTTGGAATGAAATTTTGAGTTCTTTGCAAGATGAATGGAATTCTAGTTGACACTGTATAACATGCCCATCTCTTGCTTCTTTCCTAATTCATCCATAAACCTTTTTAACCAAATCATTTATTTACTGCCCTTTGTAGTAGAAACATACTTTGCTTCCATTATGGAAAGTGAAACAATACTTTGCATTTTTTAAACCCAACTCACATTTGTTCCACCTAGAGTAAATTGTTGAAAATGCAACAAGAAAATCTAGTTTTGACTTTGCCTTGGTAAAACTAGATTAAAATTCAAATTTTTATTTCAGCAGAATACTTGGAAGCAGTTAATTGAGGTGACATGGCACTTGTCACTCAGTTAAATCAGGTTATTCGAGTTGGGGAAGCTTGAGTTCAGTTCTACAAGATTGATTGCTAATTTGTAGCAATCTATTATAGTTAATTTGAGATATTGTCAAATAGACTAGTTCTGGTTGTCAAAAGAACTAGTGGAGGTCAAGTTGTGGAAGTGGAATTTCAACCACACTCAGTGATCAACAAGTTAACTAATAAATCAGGCCAAAATAATTGCTGCTTGCAGAGAATTCGAGTTGCCCAGTCGAGATGGAGATTCCAAGGAAGTGTACTATCATTTGTAGCATATTCCAATGTTTACAGGTTGTGGATGTAGTCATAGATCGACCTAATTCTATTGCGCAATTCCAGAGCGTGAAATTCCTAAAAAAATAAGGGAAATTTCCCAAGGGAACAACACAATGAAATAGGAGCTTGAAATTAGCTAAATGTTCTCATTCAGGTAGAGAGATAAACTATACACTTGCAGGGTGTGCTCAAGCTTGAGCACTCATTATATTTATTCTCTATTCTCTAATTAATACAATATAGATAGTAAGGAGTTTTGAGGAGTGGCTTTCCCCTAGATAAATCTTTGTAAATGTGTGATTTTTCCTTTTTCATGTCTATGATTCTTGTTTTAGATGGTGAATTCATTTCCACATATTAGTAGAGTAGCTTCGATTCTTTTGATTTAGCCAATTTCATGAGTAGTATTGAATCTACACATTAATTTATAAATGGTATCGAGGATAGAACCATTGTGGAGAAGAGATTTTGAAGTTGTAATTGCAGCAAATTCGAGTTTGCAGATTGGGTTACAGATTTATTCAGGAGTGAGAAGATGGCTTTCAATAGAATAAGACCCAAGTATTCCCATGAGGGAAGATCAAATTATGTTGCATGGAAGGACCGCATGGAGGCAGTACTGGAGGATAATGGGTTGAAAGAATTCATTGGTAATGATATTCTAAAACCAAGAACACAGGATGCAAAGGATCTAGAAGAAGAAGTGTGTTGCTAAGGCAAGGAGGAGTATGTTATAGGGAGTACGTGACCATATTGTCTCTAATATCCATGGGAAAGAGACTCCATATGTAATGTGGCAAGCATTGAAAAATTTGTTCCAGAATAGTAGTGACCGTAGGAAATTGGCACTCAAGAACAAGCTTCGAAATATCAAGATTTAGAGGAACAAGACCATTCCACAGTACCTGAGAAGGTTCACACGATGTCATGATGAACTTGGTCAAGTTGTTGTTACTCTAGCAAAGGATGATTTGGTGAGCCTAGCCCTTCTAGGCCTTCAAAAAGAGCTAGCACAACTACCAATATTTGGTGAATGGGAGGGAGAAACTACCAAATTGGGAATGCTTGTGGTCTGATTTGGTAAAGGAGGAGATAAGGCAGAATATCATATATGGGAATTCATCCAAGGGTGAGGATGAGGAGAATTGCATCTTGGATGGAAAGGAAAATAAAGGGAAAAGGAAGAAATCTCAATCCAAAGTAGATTCGAGTTAAGGGGGCAATAAGAAAAACTTGTCCAAAATCAAGTGCTTTCAATGTCATGAATTTAAAAACTATGCAATGAAGTGTCCACACAAGAAGGTAAGCAAGAAGACTGCAGGAGGAGAAGCGGGTGAAGCTTTGGCTTCAAAATTGGAACTTGATTTTACCTCATTTCATGCATAGAAAACATGGTTATGAGAAGTGTGTGGTATCTCAACAATGGTGCCTCATTCCATATGACATGGAATATATATATATATATATATATATATATATATATATATATATATATATATATATATATATATATATATTATATATATTAGTGATATAGAGGACAAGGATCTCTAGATGCACATTGATATGGAAGATGATGGGAGGTATAGCATGACCGGGATTGGTACCATCACCTTTCAAAGGCAGTCGGGCTTCCCTCTCAAGCTCAACAATGTTATGTTTGTGCCGGGTCTAAAGAAGAATATTGTATCCATTTTAGTTTTTGAATATTATGCCTACAATGTGATCTTCAACAAAGGAAAGGAATTCTTGAGACACACAACCACGGGATAGGTGAAGCAGATCAGGGTTCGGGTGAATAACCTCTACAAGCTAGATGTGGAGGATTATGCTGCATCAAGCACAAAAGAAGAGAAGTTGCATAGTCACGATGTTGGTGAACTTTGGCATAGAATACTTGTCCATTTGCATCATTACGCTTTGAAGATCATGCAATAAATTACAACAGGCCTCCCTAAAGGAGCACTAGAGTATTAGGACACATGCAAAGGGTGTTCCTTGGGGAAGTACACAAAAGCCACTTTCCGTGATCAGGACTGTAGGTTTTAACCCCGTATAGAAATTACCTGCATACGAATTTTAAAACACAAAAAATAAACAATGTGAGAGCATAACACATAAAACACATATACACAGATATTTTCCCCTGGATCCCAAAATCGAGACTACCAGCTTGACTTTTCATTATATTCCTTTCAATGTTACAATACATATTTATACATGCCAAAGCATCCAATACCATGGACCGAAAAAACATCGAGTCTAAAACCATGTGCGAAAAACATGCACAAAGCCATAGGTGGGTCCACCCAACCTAACATAGGGTCCAAAACCAAAATTTTCGGGGCACTGCCCCAGACCCCATAAAATGAGGTTACGAGTATGCCTCAAACCCCTTGTGACCCCCACTCTAACCCCCTAGTTAACTACGTGGGCTAGTCGTGGAAAGAATATAACACAACCCAACATTCTCCCACTTGTTGTTTTCTTTCCACAGGGGACCACAAGAGATCTTATTCATTTATCCAGCGCTGTAATGCCCATTGTTTCTCTACACCAAGAGAACTTCTCAGAGCTCATAGATTTTATCAATGCATCTATAGTATTCTTCAAAGTGTCCACCTTTACCAGCAACACCTTTTTGTCTTCTATCATATCCCTCACAAAGTGATACTGAACATCAATGTGCTTTGTCTTTGAATGATACGCAGGGTTCTTTGCCAAGAAAATTGCACTTTGGCTATCACAGTCTATCCTTATAGCTTCCTGTACTAACCCCATACTTGAACACAATCTCTGCAACCAAACTGCTTCCTTTCTTGCATGAGTGGTTGCTATGTATTCTGCCTCTGTAGTTGATAGTGCCACTACAGATTGTTTCTTACTCATCCAACTGACTGCACCTCCAAATAGGTTAAACACATACCCACTTGTAGATTTTCTTTGATCCAGATCTCTAGCCCTATTTGCATCAACAAAGCCATGAATATCCAACACTCTATCCAATCCTGGTCTTCCTTGGTAGCACAAACCATAATCACTAGTGCCATGCAAATACTTGAAAAACCCGCTTCACTGCTGTCCAGTGCTCCTTCCCTGGTTTTGACATAAACCTGCTCAGTACTCCCACTGCATGTGCAACATCTGGTCTAGTACAGACCATTGCATACATCAGGCTACCGACTGCACTTGCATATGGAACAAGGGACATGTCCTCTTCCTCTTCTTGTGTCTTGGGAAACTGTTCAACCGATAACCTCACACCTACAGGAATAGGAACCTTCACCGGTTTACTATCATGCATATTAAACCTCTGCAGTATTGTCTCGACATACTTCCTCCGGTTTAACCAGAGCTTCCTCTTTGCTTGATCTCTTTTAATTTCCATGCCCAAAATATAGTTTGCAGCACCAAGATCTTTCATGTCGAATTTGGAGGACATTTTGGTCTTCAAATCGTGGATAATTTCTTTGTCATTTCTAACGAGCAACATATCATCCACATATAATACCAGATAAATAATACGGTCACCAATTAATTTAAAATATACATAGTGATCTGCTTTGCTTCTAGTGAAGCCAAGTCCCCGTATAAATGTATCAAATTTTTGATACCACATCCTTGGTGACTGTTTTAACCCATACAAAGACTCCTTTAACTTGCATACCAGTTCTTTCTTACCCTTCACCGCAAAGCCTTCAGGCTGCTTCATGTAGATCTCCTCTTCTAGAGCCCTGTGAAGAAATGTTGTCTTCACATCCATCTATTCTACCTCAAAATCAAAAGCAGCAACAACAGATAAAAGTAATCTAATAGAGGCTACCTTGGCAACAAGAGAAAAAATATCACCAAAATAAATTCCCGACACCTAAGAATAACCTTTTGCTACCAACCGAGCTTTGTATTTCTCCACCTTTCCTTTTGTATTTGTCTTCTTCTTGAACACCCATTTGTTGCTAATGGGTTTCCTTCCAGCTGGCAACTCTGCCAGATCCCAAGCCTCATTTTTGTGCAAAGATGCCATTTCATCAACCATGGCCTCTTTCTAGAGTTTTCCATCCTCTGAATATACTACTTCTTTCACAATTCTGGGATCATCATCAGTAATAGATAAAGAAAAATTTGAACAGAAAGCAGATGGACTATTCCTTTTTGGTTGCCTTCATTCTCGAACTAATCTTCTCACACCCAAAGTTTGTGGCTCTTCATCTTCTGATTCCTCCTCTACTGTAGAGTCTGATTCTTCTACCTTTATCTCAAACTCTATCTTCTCTGGTTCCTTTGGTTGGACTTCAAGTTTAATAACATATTTCACCTCTCTGAAAACCACATCTCAGTTGTACACAACCTTCCTTGTTACTGGGTTCCAAAGCTTATAACCCTTTAAACCACCCTTATACCCAATAAAGATGCACTTTTCAGATTTACTATCCAACTTGGTTCGTTTCTCCTTTGGAACATGTACATATGCATCACATCCAAATACCCTTAGATGTGAAAGAGAGGGTTTCTTACCAGTCCATACCTCTTGTGGAGTTTTATCCTCCAACACTGATGAAGGTGATCTATTGACCAGGTAACATGATGTCTCCACCACCTCTGCCCAGAATTCCTATCCTAACGCAACACCACTAAGCATGCTTCTTGCCCTTTCCATCAACGTCTTGTTCATTCTTTCTACAACTCCATTTTGCTAAGGTGTATATGGAGTAGTCTTCTGTTGTGCTATACCACACTTCTTGCAGAATTATTCAAATTCCTTACTGCAAAAATCTCCACTGTTATCTGTCCTCAGCACCTTTATCTTCTTCTCTGTCTAGTTTTCCACCAGAGCCTTAAATTCTTTAAACCTGTCAAAGACTTCAGATTTCTTCTTAAGGAAATATATCCATGTATTCCTTGATAAGTCATCTATAAATGATACTTAGTACACAGACTTACCCAATGATGGAACCTTCACAGGTCCAAACACATCATTGTGCACAAGCTCTAATATCTGTTTCACCCTCTTACTACCAGAGGGGAAACTCACCCGATTCTGCTTCCCATATACACAATTTTCATAGAAATCAAAATCTAGAGAGCTATTAATCATACCTTCTACCATACATTTACCATGAAGTATTCGAAGGCCCTTCTCTCCAATATTTCCAAGTCTTTGATGCCACAACATGGTCTTCTCTCCAGAGACCATGAGATTTTTTGCTCCACTTTCAAGAACCACGAAACTGTTGCACCCATCAAAAACCATGCTACCTTGCAGCTTGTATAGAGTTCGAATCCAAACTCCCCACATCAATACCAGTGCTCCCCGAACCATCTTGCAGGTATCCTTCTCGAACAATGTTTTTACACCTACATCATCCAACTTGCTTACAGAAATCAGATTTCTGGCCAATGCAGGAATATGCAGAACACCCAGAAGTGTTCTAACCCTTCCACCTTGTAACTTCAACTTTACTTTTTTGCGACCAATGATTCTAGCCTCCCTATCATCCCCCAAGAAGACATCGCCACCATCATATTTCTCATACTCACAGAACCACTCTCTATAGGGAGTGAAGTGAAAGGATGCACCTAAGTCAATCAACCATGCCTCATGATCTACATGTGTACTTGAAGAAGCCAAGTACACATTCCCACCTTCATCTGAGGTGGTTTTCGCCTCTGCAAAAGGAGTATCATCAGATCCCTTTCCTTTATCAGGAGCTTTAGATTTATAGTCCCTTTTGTAGTGCCCTTCCTTTCCACATTTCCAGCACACCACCTTTACAAGTTTTCCTAGAGACTTAGATCTCCCTCTAGATTTAGATCTCACCCTCGATGACTTATTTTTGTTTTTGTTCTGGGATTTTCCTTGTACAGACAAGGCATCACCATTCTGGCTCTCCATATTTTTCCATCTCATCTCCTCTGTCAGCAAGGATGAGACTATTTCATCAAATTGCAAGGCAATTTCACTGCTACCTATTGCAATAACCAGACTATCCCATGAATCTGGTAGAGAACACAACAAACTGATGCACTTATCTTCATCTGAAAATTTAATATCAATAGATGATAACTGACTTACCACAATATTAAATGTGTTCAGATGCTCTATCACCGAGTCTCCATCTTTCATCCTTAGGTTATACAACCTTTCCACAAGAACAGTTTATTCACCAGAGACTTAGATTGGTACAAAGTCCCTAGCTTGTCCCACAAAGCCTTCGCTGTAGCTTCCCCTGATACATTCAACAATACTGAATCCGTGACACACAATTGTATTGTGCTCTTTGCCTTCCGATCCAACTTCTTCCATTCTTCATCGAACAATCCCGTTGGTTTAATACCCAGATCTACTGCAATCCATTGATCTTTATCCACCAACAGATCCTCCATCATGAGTTTCCACAACTCAAAACTCTGACCATTAAATTTCTCTATCTCTATCTTTCCACTGCTCGCCATCTTCTTTCACCACCAGAATTGATCTTGCAGATCTCCCACTGAACAGGGTCTACCACAGGCCCGAGCAAAACTCCTTAGCAACAAAGGCGTCCCCTTGAAGCCAAAACAACTCTAATACCAAATTTAGGTTTTAACCCCATACAAAAATTACCTGCATATGAATTCTAAAACACAAAAAATAAACAATGCGAGAGCATAACACATAAAACACATATACACAGAGATTTTCCCCTCAATCCCAAAACTGGGATGACCAGCTTGATTTTTCATTATATTCCTTTCAATGTTACAATACATATTTATACATGCTGAAGCATCCAATACCATGGACCGAAAAACCATCGAGTCTAAAACCATATGCGAAAAACATGCACAAAACCATACGTGGGTCTGCCCAACCTAACATAGGGTCCAAAACCAAAAAAATTCGGGGCGCTGCCCCATACCCCATAAAGTGGGGTTACAGGTACACCTCAAACCCCCTATGACCCCCCCTCTAACCCCCCAGTTAACTACGTGGGCTAGTCGTGGAAAGAATATAACACAACCCAACAAGGACAACATAGCACATGCAGTCCTTGAAAGGATCCACTCTAATGTTTTTGGACCTTTCTCGACAACCTCCACATCCAGGCATAATTATTTTTTTATCATTATTGATGACTATTTATGGAGGTGATGGATCTTCTTCATGCGTAAGAAAGTTGATACTTTCTCCAAGTTCTTAGAGTTCAAGGCATTGGTGGAGAAAGAAATAGGAAAGAAGGTTAAGGCTCTCAAGAGAGATAATAGAGGTGATTACATGTCAAATGAGTTTAATAATTTGTGTAAAAAAGAAGGAATTCAATGAGAGATGGTATCACCCCAAAACCCACAATAGAATGGGGTGGTTGAGTGGAAGAACCAAATCATTGTGGGAGCAGCATGGGCGATGTTGCATGACTAAATCCAGCCTCTACACTTTTGGGTTGAAGCATGCAACACAGTGGTCTATTTTCAAAACAAGAGTCCTCATCGGATTCTTGGCATGATCACACCAGAGGAGGATTTCTTGGGGAGGAAGCAGGATGTGCCACACTTCGATATCTTTGGAGCCTCTATATATTTTTCGTTCTTTAAAGAGTCAAGGAAGAATTTGGATTCAACAAAAAAGTTGGGGGTATTTGTGGGTTACATAGAAAATCCACACAACTATCGAGTGTATTTTTTATCCCTCAGAATGATAGTTGTGCGACGGGATGTCAAATTTGATGAAAAAAATCCATGCGGTTCTCTCTTGAGAGGGAGCTTCAAATACCACTGGAGGAGGAGATTTTAGCTCCAAAGTAGGAGCCTCGAGATGTTACGGAGTAGCCACAAGTTGATAAGCAGAGAGTGGAGACATCCACCCAAGAAGAATCATCCAGAGAAGGTAGAAAGAGAATTAGAGAAGCTGAGAGACTCATGTAGGATACGAGGGAGAATGTGGGTGCTCCTTCAAATCAGAGTAGATAGAGAAAGTCACCAGGTCAGTACACTAGCTACATGGATCTTATGATTGAGCTAGTAGAGACTGAGACATCCTCTTTCAAGGAAGCAGTAGAGAAACCAGTATGGATTGATGCAAAGGTGAAGGAGTACAAATCCATTGTGAAGAACAATGTTTGGGATATCATCCCAAGACCAGTAGAAAAATCAGTTGTGGGTTCGAGATGGTTCTTCAAGGTGAAGCAGGTAGCAAATAGAAGCATAAAAAAGTACAAGTCCAGATTTGTGGCTGCAGGGTACTCTTAGGTGGAGGGGATTGACTATGAGGATACCTTTTCTCATGTAGCAAGGTACTCATCGATCAAATCGATCCTTTCTTTGGTTGCATAGATGGGGTGGAAGATCCACAATATGGATGTGAAAACAACATTCCTCAATGGATTTATTAATGAGGAGGTGTATATTGAGCAACCAGAAGGCTTCAAGGCTTATGACCTAGAGTCTCATGTGTGCATACTCAAGCAAGCATTGTGTGGTCTCAAACAAGCACCTCGTGCTTGGTACACAAGGATTGATAGATATATCACCAGCTTGGGATTCACCAAAAGTGAAGCGGATGCAAACCTCTATCATATTTTGATAAGAGGTAAATTATTGATTATTTCTTATATGTTGATGACTTGATCCTTACTGGAGATGAGTTGTTTATGAGATATTGCAAGGAGGACCTTACAAGAGAGTTTGAGATGAAGGACATAGGTCTCATGCACTACTTCGTTGGTTTGGAAGTATGGCAAGGTGATGGGGAATTGTTTGTCTCTCAGGGAAAGTATGCCAATGAGATACTTTAGAGGTTCCATATTGACATGTGAAAACCCATGGAGACTCCTCTAGATACCAACTAGAGGATAAAGGATGCCACTTCCTGTGAGGAATTGGATGTGCCTATTTACCGATAATTGGTGGGTTCACTCATGTATTTTGTGAACACATAACCAGACATGTGTTATGCAGTCAACCAAATTAGTCAAGCTATCCTTAGGCCAACCAAACTATTTTGGAGGGCAACTAAACATGTTCTACGGTACCTCAAAGGCACTACCCATTTTGTACATTGGTAAAGACAGATAGAGGGAGTGAAGCTATGTGGCTTCATCAATGCATATTGGGCAAGAATTCCATCAGACCGGAAGAGAACATCAGGTGGAATTTTTAGCGTTGGGTGTGCAACAGTTTCTTGGTACAACAAGAAGTAGAGATCAATGGCACTCAGCTCAGTAGAAGCATAATACATGGTTGCAATTCAAGCATCATGTGAGGCGATCTAGATGAGAAAGATACTTGTTGGATTGTTTGGTCAGATGATGGAGCCTATTGTGATTTATTGTGATAATCATAATTGTATCAAACTCTTTGAGAATTTTGTTTCTCACGATTGATCCAAGCATATTGATATTGTGTATCACCATCTATGGGTTGTGTACAAAGGCATATTATGTTGTTGTAGTAAATTCCAATAAAGGAACAAGATGCATATATTTTGATAAAGGATTTGTTAAGAGGAAAATTCGAGTTCCACAATTAAGAGATAGGGGTGGTTGATAATCCCTTTCTTGTTGAGAGGGAGTGTTGAAATTGTAGCAAGAAAATCTAGTTTTGACTTTTTGTTGGTCAAACTAGATTAAAATTTGAATTTATATTTCAGCAGAATACTTGGATTCAGTTAACTAAGGTGACATGACACTTGTCACTCAGTTAACTCAGTAAATTCGAGTTGGGGAAGCTTGACTTCACTTCTACATGATTGATTGCTAATTTGTAGCAATCTATTTCAGTTAATTTGAGTTACTGTCAGTTTAACTAGTTCTAACTACTAGAAGAACTAGTGGAGGTCAGTTGTGGAAGTGGAACTTCAACCACCCTTGGGTATCAACCAGTTAACTAATAAATCAACCTAAAATAATTGTTGCATGTAGAGAATTCGAGTTACCCAGTTGAGAAGGAGATTCCAAAGTAGTGTACTATCAGTTGTAGCATATTCCAATGTGTACGAGTGGTGCATGCAATCAGATATTGACCTAAGGCTATTGCACAATTCCAGAATGTGAAATTCCTAAAGACTAGGGGAAATTTCCCAAGGGAACAATGTAAGGAAATAGGATCTTGGGAAGTATTGAAATTGGATAAGTGTTGGCTAGGTTCATTCATTCAGGCAAAGGGATATACTATACACTTATAGGGTGTGCTCAAGCTTGAGAAAGCATTGTATTTCTTCTCTATTCTCTTATTAATGTAATATATATAGTAAGGGGTTTTGAGAAGTTTCTTTCCCCTAGATAAATCTCTATGCATGTGTGATGTTTCCTTTTGCATGTCTATTATTCTTGTTTTAGATGGTGAATTAACTTTCGTAGATCAGTAGAGTATATTAAATTCTTGTGAATTAGAAAATTTCATGAGAATTATTGAATCTAAACATTAATTTCTCCATAAACACACACCCTATGTTGTTCCTCCTATTATCTCTATCACCTTCCATATCTACATCAACATATTCCTGTAGAGAATGTTTGAACCACCAAAGCATAATGTTTAATTTATGTTACCTCTAAAATACCTGAGAATCTATTTCATTGCTATCCAATGTTCTTTTCCCAGATTGTTCATGTACCTAATTAAAACTCTCACTCCATGTGCAATATCAGGCCTTTTGCAAACCATTGCATATATTAAGCTTACAACTACTTATGCATATGGAACTTTAGACATACAATCCATCTCTTCTTGTGTCTCAAGACACATCTCCTTACTTTTAAATGGCTAGCCAAAGGTGTAATAACTGATTTTTCATTCCGCATATTAAATCTTTCCAACACCTTTTGTACATACTCACTCTGAGACAACATTAATTTGTGTTTTTTCCTATCTCTAGTTATTCTCATACCAAGGACTTGTTCTGCAACACCCAAATTCTTCATTACAAATGAATTTTCCAATTTTCCTTTGAGCACATTTATTTCCTACATGTTAGACCTTGCAACAAATATGTCATCTACATACAATAACAATATAATATAGCTTCCATCATTTTTCTTTCTAAGATAAACATAAAGGGCAAAGTGGCATCTAATATAACCTTGTTCAGACATAATCCTGTCAAATTTTAGATACCACTGCATTGAAGCTTTTTTTTAGGCCATACAAACTCTTCTTCAACCTACACACTAATTTCTCGTTCCCTTTGACCTCATACCCTTGTGGATGTTTCATATATATCTCTTCCTCCAAATCCCCATGGATAAAGGTTGTATTTAAATTTAACTTCTCAAGATAAAAATATTTTACTACCACAAACCTTAAAATAGTCCTGATTGAAGTCATTTTAACAATAAGAGAAAATATTTCATCAAAGTCTATACCTTTCTTCTATGCAAACCCCTTCACAACTAGTATATCCTTGTACCTATGTTTACCTCCATCTTCTTCCTTAAGCCTATAAACCCATTTAATCTGCAATGTTGTTTTACCTGTAGGAAATATGACTATGTCCCAAGTCTGGTTAATTTATCAAGGAGTCCATCTCTTCTTTCATGTCTAGCTCCACTTCTTCCTAGTTTCTACCTGCATTTCTTCTTCATAACGTTCTAGTTCACCATAATTAGTCAACAATACATAATATAATGAAGGAGAGTATCATTTAGGGGGTCTACTTATCCTGGTAGATCTTCTAACACCACTTTTATGTGTTTGAGGTGCTTCTTGTTGTTGTGGTTGTTGTTGTTATTATGGTTGTTGATCATTATAATTTTCAAGCACCTTTACTTTTCGTGTGATCTCATCAATCACTATGTATTATTTTTTTCCTTTTCTCATTTTTTTTCCTACATCTGATCCTTACATAAGCACTTTTCATTGAATATGAAATGTCTCCTCCTAATGATTTTGTGATTTTCATAATCATATAAGCACTAACCAAAATCATTAGCACCATTATATCCAATAAATGTACCTTTCTTTTATTTTGTCTCAAGCTTTGTTTTATTTTCTTTATTAATGTGGACAAAGGATTCATAGTCAAAAGTCTTTAAAAATGAGTAGTTTACCTTTTTACCTATCCATGCCTCCTCTGGAATACCACCATCCAAGGAACTTAAAGCCCTCTATTTATTAGATAAACAATAATATCTACAACATCTACCAAAAATTTTAAGTGCAATCTCATGCACCTTGCATGCTCCATGATTGTCCTATTCATCCTTTCTGACACACCATTTTCCTATGGTGTTCCTGGAACTGTCTTCTCTCCGTGAATTCCATGCTCTAAAAAATAGTTATCAAACTCTTTGTTGTAGTATTCACCTCCATTGTCTGATCTAAGACACTTTAACTTCTTTTAGGTCTCATTCTCAACCAAAGCTTTCCATTTCTTGAAAGTATGAAATAAATCATATTTATTCTGAATACAATAAATCTAGGTTTTTCTAGTGGAATCATCAATAAAAGTAACATAATAGTGAGAGCCACCAAGAGATGATCTCTGAGTTGGTCCTGATACATTTGTATGCACAAGCTCTAATTTTTTTCTCTTCTTTTCCTTCCCAACTCTAATAAATGTGACTCTCTTCTATTTTTCTTAAACACAATTCTCACAGAAATCCAAATCAACATGCTTCAAACATGGCAACAAATTTCCCCAGTGAAGAATCTACATCCCTTTCTCACTCATGTTCTTGAGCCTATGATGCCACAATTTCGTATTTACTCCTGTGGAGGTTAAAGCATTAAAAAAATTAGAAATACCATTTCATAACTACAAGTTTTTAACCTTTTCTCCTTTCTCTATTACGAGGGTTCCTTTACTGACCTTCTAGGTTTTTTTTGTGAATGTAGTTACACAACCTTCACCATGTAGCTACCTTGTTGAAATTGTACTTTTCTTCATATCTTGAACATGCCTTACCTCTTTCAATTGGTTTCCATTGTGTTGTTTTATAAAAACCTTACCCATTCCAACGATTTTACAGGGTTTATCATCACCCAGACAAACCTATCCAAAAATCTCTTTGAACATAGTCATGAAAATGTTTCTTATCAGGTGTTGCATGGAATGAGGCCCCTGAATCTACTTGATTAGGTGCTCAATATTTAGCTCAAAAATAAAAGTTCTCGTATTAGCTCGAAAACTATAAAAATGCATGCATCTCGTCAATACGATTGCAATGCAATTCATTTCACTGAAAATTGAGTCTATATGAAGGAGAAAAGGCCCGTTGTTTGTTTTCCTAAACAACTAAAAAAATTGTAGAACAGGATAGAATGATGACATGGTAGTACAATCAACATGATGGGAATCTTCTTCATTTTTTTTCCCAATGAGGTTGTGACAAGTGTCACTTCAGGATTCTCTAGTTTGGTTGTGTGAAGGTGAAATTGCCCAATGTCCTCCAAGGTATAATTATGAGTTTATGATTAATATTATGTGGAAATTATATTTTTTTTTAGAAATATAAATAAATATATATATATATATATATATATATATATATATATATATATATATATATATATATATATATATATATATATATATATATATATATATATATATATATATTAATTATATTAATTATATTATTTTATATGATTTTAAATTCATATATTATATTATATATCTAAACTATATAATTCTGCATATATATTATACATGGCACATTTAGAGATTTTATGTTATGCATTAAATCCAAAGTCTGCATATATATAAACTATTAGAATATCAAAGTTTTGGAATGGTGCATTATATCAAAGGTCAAAGTTCAAATATATATAATGGTGCAGTGTTTTGAAGGGGCAACAAAATGTATTATGGGATGGGTGGAGCGTGGGTCGAAACCGTGACCTCCCCCTCCCAACTCTATTGCTTTACCAATGAACCAAGCGACACTTTTGTAAATGGTGGGCATGATATTTAATTTAAACTCATCGTGTTTGTTGATGGTAGGAGAGGAGGGAGCCAGCCCTATGGGCCAAGCCCCTCTCCATACGACCGCGTTTTTAAAACCAAGGGTTAGCGCTAAAACCGTTAAGCATGATTAGCACCCTAATCATGCTTAGCATTAATTAAATTGTTGTTAAGGTTGGAAAAAAATTTGGAGGAGCACCAAATTCTATGGGACTGCCAGTCTTGGCGGTGCTAACTGGAGTCTTCTCCAATTTTAGCGGGGTTTCCTAGGGAAAAATTAAATGAAGCATATCTTGCTCAATTTTTGACCAATTTTAAAAAATGAATAGTCATTCCTAAATGATTTCAACTTTCTGAACTCATTGGTGTAGGTTGTAGAGGCAATATAAGACTTATACATGTTATTTTTCCACACGGAAGTTCAGGGAAGCTTAGGGCCACTAGGGAAGGGGGTCATGCCCAGAGTAGCCAGAGTCAGTTTTCAGAGATCTAATAGTCATTTTTGGCTAATGTGGACATTCTGAACACATTGATGCATGTATCAGGAGCCATAGAGCTTTGTAAATGATATGTTTCCCACATTGAGCTAATACAAAGGCCCAAGCCATGGAAGTTGGACTAAGGAGATGTAGCCCAGGAGGGGTGAACTCCTTCATCAAAGTACTGTGTTAATGTGTCTCTTTGATGGTTTGTTGCACTGTACATGTTTGTTGTTTAGTATTTATTTATGAAGCTATTTTTATCGTGAATGTCTTTTTAAAGTTAAGGAAATTTAGCTGATTATATGCACAAACAACAAATGAAACCTCAGCACAAGGAGCAATAAGGAAGCACATATTATAAATATGTAATTGTTATTAGCACAAAAAAACTAGTTGTACAAAAAAAAATCAAGTTAGTATCAAAGAAAAGGTTGAATTGCCTGATTGCTTGACTTTGTGTAATTAGGATTTTAATGGTTGTAAAATTGTGATGCTTACAAGGTTAAAGTTGCAGAAAGGAGAAGGGAAGCTATTGGTTGAAACTCCTGAGGTTATGCCCAAAAGAAGGAGAGCCACAAGGCAACAATCTCCACCACCCAAAGTTCCAATTCCAACTGCACTTGAAACTCCTCAAGTTTTTCCCTCAATTGAGATTGAAGAGGTACAAGCAGTACCAATTTTTGAGCCTAAATCCATAGCCATTATGTCTAGAAAAAGAGAGCCTGAAGGTCCCTCTTTAGAAGAGTAAGAATTCAAAAAATCTTTCAATATTTTGACTGATATGGTTAAAGTCCTCTATGAAGAGAGGACCACTAGAATGGTTGGAGAGAGTTCTAAACCTCCACATGGAGAAGGAAGCTCAGAGGACAAAAAAGATGAGAAGAAGGATACCAAAGGGAATGGTGGAAAGCCACCTCCATCTCCACCATCCTCAACATCTTTCTCATCATCTCCATCATCTCACATAGGATCATATTCCACTACCACCACTGAAACTACCCATACTCATTCTAAAATCCCAAAAAGAAAGACTCCATTACTGAAATTGGACATAAAATTAGAACTTCCCATGTATAATGGAGAGGTGAATGTAGAAAAGCTAGACAATTGGATAAGACAATTGAAGGTATACTACAGATTTCAGAACCTTCAAGAAGATGACATAAAGATCTAGCTAGCTTCATTGAGGCTAGAAGGAGCTGCACTAGTTTGGTGGGAAGCAAAGACTCAAGAGGAAATGAGAATCCATGGTAAGATATCCATCACTCGGGTTGAATTTGTTTCTGCAAATAAAATACATTTTTATCCTTTAGCCTATATGAAAAAAGCCATTATGAGTTGGAAAAATTTTAGGCAACTTAAAAGCCA
Organism: Pinus tabuliformis; assembly: GCA_031772625.1. Lineage (NCBI taxonomy): Eukaryota > Viridiplantae > Streptophyta > Pinopsida > Pinales > Pinaceae > Pinus > Pinus tabuliformis. The sequence goes on along the minus strand of CM062819.1, from coordinate 561,843,089 downwards.
AAGAGTCCAAGATTATACACAGGATTTTAGGAAAAGGGCTTCGTTATTAGGAGTTAAATTGAATCCCCTAGACACACTGTTGAAATAAATTGGGGGTTTACATTCCTATCTTAAACACACTATTATTATTTTCAATCCAACTAATTTGGATGAAGTATGTGTGCAAGCCACGCATCTTGAATCTAGAGGAAAGAACAGTTATGAAGAGAGTTGTTACAGGGAAAAGTGTCTATGCAGAACTGCTAATCCCACTAAGGTGTGGTAGCTACCTTAGAAACAAACAAAGTAAAGCTACTTTCATTTTTCCTTTATGAAAGATAGATGAGAGAAGAATAAAGGAGACCAACCTCTGTCTTGCGCTTGGCTCCTAGTTCGATTCCTCTCTCTTCTGATAGTCCTTTGCTACTTTCTTCCTTGTACACCCAGCTTCACAGAGTACCTGTAGAATCAAAGTAGCATGACACTATACAAGAACATGGATCTATTATCATAAACAATCTAGGATCAGATGTAAATTGACCATACAAATGCATAAAACCTAAACGACACAAGAGTATGAAGGAAAAATTGAATAGTTTTTATTGATAATCAAGAAAGAGCCAAGAGAGTTACAACCAGTTGTTCTGACCCAGCATCATCCTCTCAGCAAGTAAGCCCTTCTTCACCTCATACAAAGCTTAGATCACCCAACACTATGATGTTGTCTCAAGAAACCAACAACAATTCCTTACAAGATGCAAAATTCCAGCCTCTGGATCTCTGGGATGAGGGATCCATATATAGATATCTATAAGGGATATGAGTCATCTTGTGATTTGATTAGTGTCTTCCCTTTGATAGTTCTTACTTCCACTTGGAGATTGATGATCTCTTACTCATCCTTGGTTGAATTCAGAGAGGCAAGTGTCACAGGAGAAGTTTCTGGAAGATTCCATGCCTCTCCACCTCGCGGATTGACACTGCCATTTGCCACTTCTCACCCATCGCACCCCATAGAAGGGCTTTTTGAAATGCAACGCACCCACAGAGTGTACTTAGGTGAGATGCAATGCACTTTGCCTATGGAGCAGGTGAAATGATCCTGTTTTGACCAGTTTTGAGCAGTTTTTCATGGAGAACTTCTGGGAGAAGCTGTAATCAGTTGACCTTGTTCCTTTAGGGGTTAGAACAACACTTTTAGGGACTTAGGAGCCCTTGTTTTATGGACATTTTATGCTTGGGGTTGCAGTTCCCAAAAATGTTTATAACAAGAGTAGTAATAAAAATCCACCTAAGGGTAAGGAGAAAGAGAAAGGTGGAAAATGCAAGGGAAAGAAGAATGCAAGTGTGAAGAAAGAAGGGGAGAAAGTTATCTGTAAACATTGTTCAAAAGAGGGACATAATGAGGATCATTGCTGGAAACTCCATCCAGAAATGAGACCAAATAAATTCAACAATAAAGGGAAATAGAAAACCATTGCTATCACTCAAGAAGATTTAAGTTCTAAATCAGGTGATGAAAACAAAATCACTGTCATGAGAATTAAAGGAAAACAAGATATTGCAAGCACTAGTTCAAAAAATTGTAACACTATTACTACTTCAAATGAAAAGAGACGAATTGAGTTATTTCATGTTAGGGTCATATCTAAACACACCAAGATTGACGCACTCTTCGATAGTGGGTCACAAGTGAATCTAATCTCTCAAGACTTAGTCAATAGATTGAATCTTGAAATTATACCTCACCATAAACCATACCCTTTAGGATGGATAACAAGAGACACCAGTTTACAGGTTACAAGAAAATGTTTGTTTAAGTTTGCAATCACTGCAAATTTTGTTGACGAAGTAGAGTTAGATGTGGTACCAGTTGATATTTCAAGTTGGTGTTGGGTAGTCCATATTTGTATGATCGGAAAGAAGCCTTTTACCGCCATGAAAATGAGTATCACTTGTTCAAGGATGGTCTGGAGTATATAGTTAGAGCCCATCGCAAAAAGTTGAACATTTCTTTGGTTAATGAAGGGCAGGCAAAAAGACTAGTGAATTCAACTAAAAGTTTAGTACTTCTCATGTTCAAGCCAAATGATGATATTTTTTATGAAAATGTTGTTGCATGTAATGCAAGTTTCAATTCTGATTTGGTTGATTCAGTTCATCAGAGTGATGAATTATTTCAGGTTGTGAAAGAATCATCCTTCAAGGAGAAAGAAACTTCACACGAAATATCTTTGCAACAAGAGGTTTCTCTTTGTGATGATAGCATGCAAGGGTTGACAAAATTGCAAATTTTAGAGACACCAATGCAATGAAAAAGTTTGTTGAACAATGGGCTCATTCAATCATCCCTTACACCATGTTTTGCACCGATGGTTATGTTGCCAAAGAGGAATGGTAATTATTTCAAGAAAGAGGACAAAAAGAGTAGTTTTTTCCAAAGAAAAGTTGTAAAAAGAGGTCAGTGAAAGAATATACATAACACCAAACAAGAATGGTTTGTATGCCTTTTAATGTTGTATGTTCTTTGTAGCACTTATATTACATACATATATTTGAATTATGGAAAAAAAGTGTCCTTGAAGAAATTTTCCACTTGGGTGACATAAAGATGTTTAGAAAGTTTTCTTATGCATGTGTCATTTATGAAGGAAAATTGTTTGATGTTTTGAAGATATAAAAGTACAATTTGGGTTTCACTTCATTGATGCATTTGGGCCATAATATTGGAGGAGGTAAGTTGAAGGCAAGCCTCTCCAAGTTGGATGCCATTGTTGATTGGTCAGCAACCAAGATCATCATTTTGATAAGATGTTTGTTGGGAGCAGCCCAATGTTGGAGGAGAGTTGTTGTTGACATTTCTTCTTTCGAAGCTCCTTGGCATGCATTGTCATGTGTGTGCAAAGTCTTCCAGTGGGGAGGCAAATAGCAAGAGGCATGTGTTGCTTCAAACAAAAGATCAGTTCAATTCTTTTTTATGCTCTTTCAAACTTGAAAGGTTAATTTGAGTTTCAGGTTTATGCAAGCAACTTCACCATCTTATTTCATTCACAAGATTTCCATGGTGTAAATTTTAAGTTGCAATGATCCATGCACTTTAATTGGGTGGATAGTTGTCAAAATTTTCACTTGGTTCGAAGGTACAAAAGAGGTATAATTAGCAAGTTCATTGTTATGCCTTTTAGGCCTATTGTTTATGAAATTGTTGTATTCAAGCGTCATTATGTTTTACATGAAATTTATGTTAAAAAAAATTCATACCTTCAAGATGTACAATCAAGCTTGAGTCATGTAAAGCAAGTAGTGAAATTTGTCATCCATTTGCATTATATTTTGTTATGTCACCTTGGTAAGAAGGATGTTTCTTTTGATGGAGACATGGACAAAACCATGAGTTTATATGAATGACTGAAAATGGCGCAACAGACAGTGTAAGATCAACTTGAAAAGGGCAAAGACAAGTACAGGTATTATGTCAATCACAGGTTTCAATTCGACGGTGCAAGATGGTGTCAGTTTTGCAAAAAGAGGCTTCAAGTTGTTGAACAAGGAGAGAATGTTCAGATTTCACATTCTAAATGCATTCCTACAGAATTTCTGAATTAGTTTCAACAAGACGCCATCCGTGACAGAATAATGCGGTCATCAAGGCAAGTGAATGTTGATTTCCTTAGAGAGGAGCTCAAGGAAACAAATTCACCAAAAGCTAATTGGAATGAACTTGGAAAGGTGAGGGGCTATACCCTCATCTACTTGTCAAATAATAGTATCCTTTGGGGTCCAAAAGGCTTCTAGTGGGGAGGAATGATCAGGTGCTCAGTATTTAGATCAATAATAAAATTTCTCAGATTAGCTCGAAAACTATATGAATGTGTCCATCTCATCAAGACGATCACAACACAATTCATTTTACTGAAACTCGAGCCTATATGAAGGAGAAAAGGCTTATTGTTCATTTTCCTAAACAGCTAAAAAAATTGCAGAACATGATGGAATGATGACATGGCAGTACATTCAAGATGATGGGAATCTTCTTCAATTTTTTCTAAATGAGGCTATGACAATTGTCACTTCAGGATTTACCAGTTTGGTTGTGTGAAGGTGAAATTGCCCAGTGTCCTCTAAGGTGGAATTTTGAGTTTATGATTAATATTATGTGGAAATTATATATACATAGACATACATATATATAGATATATATATATATATTATTTTATATGATTTTAAATTCATATATTATATTATATATAAATATTATATATCTAAACTATATAATTCTACATATATATTATATATGGCACATTTAAATGTTTTATGGTATGCATTAAATCCAAAGTCCGCATATATATAAACTATTGGAATATAAAAGGTTTGGAATGGCACATTATATCAAAGGTCAAAGTTCAAATATATATAATGGTGCAATGTTTTGAAGGGGCGACAAAATGTATTATGGGATGGGTGGAGGGCAGGTCGAACCCGTGACCTCCCCCTCCCAACTCTATTGCTTTACTAATGAACCAAGTGACACTTTTGTAAATGGTGGGTAGAATATTTAATTTAAACTCATCATGTTTGCCAACGGCAGGAGTGGAGGGAGCCAGCCCCTCTCCATACGACCGCGTTTTTAAAACTAAGGGTCATCACTAAAACGATTAAGTGTGATTAGCGCCCTAATCATACTTAGCATTAATTAAAATATTGAAAGTTTGGAAGAAAATTTGGAGGAGTGAAAAATCCGATGAGACTGCCAGTTTTGGCATTGCTAACTGGAGTCTTCTCCAGTTTTAGCAGGGTTTCCTAAGGAAAAATTAAATGAAGCATATCTTGCTCAATTTTTGGCCAATTTTAAAAAATGAATAGTCATTCCTAGATGATTTCGACTTTCTGAACTCATTGGTATAGGGTGTATAGGCAATAGAAGACTTCTACATGTGATTTTCCCATAGGGAAGTTCAGGGAAGCCTAGAGCCACTAGGGAAGGGTGTCATGCCCAGAGCAACCAGAGTTAGTTTTCAGAGATCTAATAGTCATTTTTGGCTAATTTGGACATTCCGAACAAATTGGTGTAGCTATCAAGAGTCATAGAGCTTTATAAACAACATTTTTTCCACATTGAGCTGAAACAAAGGCCCAAGCCATGGAAGATGGACCAAGGAGATGTAGCCCAGGAGGGGTGAAATCCTTCATAAAAACATTGTGTTAATGTGTCTCTTTGATGGTTTGTTGCACTGTACATGTTTGTTGTTCAGTATTTCTTTCTGAAGCTATTTTTCTCATTAATGTCTTTGAAAACTTAAGGAAAATTAACTGATTGTATGCACTAACAAGTAATGAAAACTCAACACAAGGAGCGATAAGGAAGCACATATTTATAAATTTATAATTGTTATTAGCACAAAAAAACTAATTATACAAAAATAGATCACTACCACCCATGCGTCAATAATATTTTCTAATGAAAGAATCAAAGCATATTGCAACACATCACATGCCATATTCGCTTCATAATTGTTCTATTGTTGCCCATCTACTTCTTTTCCCTTATGAGATTTACAATCTTTCTTCAGGTGTCCTTTCTTCCCACATTTACATTACACTATGCTTGACCTAAATTTGGATATACCTTTTATTGACTTAATGTGATTTCTTGGTATCATTCCTCTTTCCATTTTTCTTTCTCTAGTCTTTGTTGTCAAAACATTTCCTGATGTCTCAGTAGATATTTTCCATCACATTTCCTCACTAAGGATGGCACCAACATGTGAGAATGTCCTCACTAAAGAACTAACAAGAATTAGAGAATATAATGAAAAGTTGTTGAAAGTGAGTGCTAATTACGAAAAAATCATAAAAATTCTAACTGAAATGCCAAATCAGAAAATATCAGGACAAACCTCAAATAATGAAGATAAAGAGGAATCCCACAAAACTTAAGGATCAAGATAGAGATAAGGGTGAACCTATCAAACCTAAAAAATAAAAGGAACTAGATGAAGAAGGAATCAAACATATTTTAGCCAGATAATCCATTGGTAACACCTCATTAGGTGAAGCAAAAAAAAAGTAGAATTGCATGGATAATTTAAGAAGATTATGCCTCCAATATTTGACAATGAATTAGAGGAGGAAGTTGGAGTATGGTTGTTAAACATAAATAAATACTTTTAGGTATATGAATATCCTAGTAATCTGAAAGATTGATTGGCCACTTAGATGTTGCAAGGAAATGCATCCCTACAATGGCATGAATTTATAATTATGCGTAATATGGAAGATAAGAATAGGAGTTGGTAGAATTTTCAAAAATATTTCCTAGAAAAATATTTGAAAAAAAATGTATTATGATGATAAAGCTAATGGTTTCCATGAACTAAAGCTTGGTTAGATGACCAAGGATGAATTAGTTATTAAATTCAACCATGTCCTACAATATGTACCATATATTCTTAAGGAGAAGGCCAAAATTTATTTATTCATTAGTTGCATACCCCTTTCATTTAAAGAAAATATTAATTATGAAAATCCTAGGGCAATGGATGAAACTATTTAGAAGATAAGAATATGTTACCAAAAATATAGACAAATAAATGATAACTCAAAACATTGGAAAAATACTAAAATGGATAGATTGATGCAAGGGAATAAAGGGTTCAAATCTTCTTCTTTTAATAATTCTATCAAGAATCATTGAAATAGAAATTTTAATAGGAACTATAACCAAGAGGAAACTCGGTTGCAAACAAGATCAAAACAAAATGATCTAAATGGTAAAAGAACCAATGAGAAAGAAAGAGAACCATTGAAGTGTTAGGGTTTTGGGTAGCTTCTTCTACTTCGAAATTTCCTGTATTATGTTAAATCTAATCAAGCTTTACATAATGTACAAGAATCTTCCACAATTAACGATGCGACGAAGAGTATTTCTAGAATTTATATAACCCTATAGGATCGACAAGATGAACATCAATCCACTGTGATTAAGATAGATGATAATATTATAAACCAATCTAGATTAATTCTAATAGACTCATAATCTATTTTAGGTTATGCTACTCCAAAAAATAGTGGAAAAATGCAAGTTGAATATGGAAAAAAATAAAAAAATCTTGGATGATATAGTTAGAAATTGGTACTAAAAGGAAGATTACCATTTTTCTTAGGGGTTTTCTAATTAATTTAAATGGGCTAGAAAAAAATGAATTTGAATATCCTACCTTTAGGGTTATATGATGTATTATTGGGTATGGATTGGCTAGAAATTCATAGAGCAATTAATATTTGCTCAGAAAATATGGTTACATGTACCAATAATGAGGGAGTAGTACAAACCATTAGAGGTATACCCAAACCAATCTCAATATGATATATATCATCCTTACAATTAAAAAGATGTACAAGGAAGGGGTATAACTCTTTGCAATATAGGTGGAATATTTATCACAAGAAAACAAAGTAAATACTTTGGATGACTTTGCAATAGTGTGAGAATTCAAGGATGTTTTTCGAATGAAATTCCTCATTTTCCACCAAAAATAGACATTGATTTTACCATTGAGTTGGCACTTGGGGTGACACCTATATAAAGTGCACCCTACAGGATGAGTTTTCCAAATTTAAATTCTTTAAAGATTCAATTTTAGGAATTGTTGGATAAAGAATATATTAGATCAACCGTCTCACCTTGGGCAGCACCAATGCCTTTTGTAAGAAAGAAGGATAGTACTCTTAGGTTATGTATTGATTATAGACAACTAATCAACTTGAAAATAAAAAAATAAATACCCATTACCTAGAATTGATGAGTTGTTTGATCATTTAACAGAAGCAATAGTATTCTCTAACATAGACTTGAGATCTAGTTGCCACCAAATCATAATTAAATATGAGGATATTCATAATACTTGTTTTAGAACGAGATATGGCCATTATGAGTTCATTATGATTCTTTTCAGATTCACAAATACTCCAAACAAATTTATGTGGTTAATGAACAATGATTTCAGCCATTACTTAGATAAATTTGTATTGATATTCATTGATGAAATTTTGGTTTATTCGGAGACACGAAAAGAGCATGAAAAAAAATGAATAATAGTACTGCAAATGCATAGAGAGCATTGACTATATGCCAAATTTAGTAAATATGAGTTTACTAAGATCGAATTCAGTATTCGGGGCATGTAATATGGAAACAAGGAATCATGGTAGACCCTAAAAAGGTCAAGGAAAATCTTAATTGGCCTATTCTTGAAGATGTAGTTGAAATCAAACCCTTTATTGGAATTGCAAGTTATTACAACAAATTCATTGGAGGTTTCTCCAAGTTGGTGTAACCTATAAAATCCTTAATAAAGAAGGGAGTTAATTTATTTGGACCCAAAAGTGTTCAGAAATATTTGATTGGTTGAAATGTTTGCTAACCGTAGCTCCCATACTTAAGATTGCTGATCCCAATAAAGATTATATAGTGTGCATAGATGTTTGTTTAGAGGGATTAGGTAGAGTTTCAATGCAGGATAATCATGTTTAAGCTTATGAATCTAGGAAGCTAAAGGAACATGAAAAGAATTGTGATGTGTATGACCTAGATTTAGTTGCACTAATTCATGCTTTAAAAATGCGATGACACTATCTTTTGAGAAACAAATTCACATTAACAACTAACCATATCAGCCTAAATTATTTCCTTAGTCAAACAAATTTAAATGCAAGGAAAGCAAGGTGGATGGATTTCCTTAGCGAATGCAGCTTTGAAATTAAACACGTTAATGAAAAAGAAAACAAAATTATAGATGCATTGAGTAGAAGTTTAAATCAGATTTGTGGAACCTTTACTAGTAGTGTTAAAATAGAATTTAGTTAAAAAATTAGTACTGCAACTTTAGAAGATAAAGAATACAAAATAATATAATAGAGATTTATAAATTCAAATAGCTCAACCAAAGGATCATAATTTTCTCTAAATCAAGAAGATTTATTGACTTTCAAAACCAAAATTTATGTGCCAAATGTGCATATAATTAAACAATTGATCCTAGATGAACATTATAAGAATACTTTTTCAGCTCAACGAGGCTATCAAAAACTTATTACAACAATAAGAAAATAGTTTTATGGACTAGGGATGAAAGTAGAAGTGGATGAGTATTTAGCAAAATGTTTGGAGTGTTAAAACGTTAAGGTGGAAAACCAACATCTTGCTAGGTTATTAAATCCCTTATTGATTTCTGAGTCGAAATGGGAAATTATTTCCTTATATTTGCTACAAGATTACCTAGAACTAGAGGAAATAATGATTGTATCATGCTTATGGTTGATAAACTAAGGTAGCCCATCTTAAACCATTCCATTCAAGATTCAAAATTGTTCAAATAGATGATATTTTTATGAAAGAAATATTCAGACTTCATGGGGTACCAAAAGAAATCAATTCTAAATGCAAAATCCACATCAAATTTTTGGAAGGCATTATTCACATCATTAGGTACACAATCGAATTTTGATACTACTTACGATCCCCAAACTAATGGATAGACTGGAAGAACTAACCAGATCCTTGAAAATGTGCTTCACATGTACGCATTGGATCGACCCACTAAGTGGGAGGATTATTTACCTCTAGTTTTATTTTTATATAATAATATTTATCAAACATCTCTAAATATAAGTAAGTTTGAATTCCTTTATGGATGAAGATGGAATACTCCATTGACCTAGATTCAACAAGCAGATAAACTTGTTTTGGGATCTATTCTTCGAAGAGATATGGAGCAAGTGGTTAGAAAGGTAAGAGAAAATTAAAAACTAATTCAAAAACAGGTAGACAATTTATAAGCCTCAGAAAATAATTTGCAAGGAATAAAATGTGTGGGAATGTGTTTATATCAAATTCAAACCAAAGAGAAGCACAATGAGGCTAGGAACCTGTGCTAAATTAGAACTTGAGTTTTATGGGCCATTTGAAATTCTCACTAGAGTAGGACCAACGGCCTGCCATCTAGCACTACCATCCTAGATAAAAGTAAATAATGTATTTCATGTATCACTTTTACAAAAATATATTCATGATCCAATTAATATAATCGATTGGAATGTGATACAGGTCGAACCAGAAGGTGAGTTCCAAGTCGAGCCCATGCAAATTTTAGATAGGAGGGAAAATTTACTTTAGAATCGAGCCATCTTCCAAGTTAAAGTGAAATGGAAGCACTTTGGACCCTGAGGAGGCTACATAGGATATGGAAGAGAAAATTTGAGAAGTATTTCCTTCAACATTTCAGAAGTGATGAGTGCAAAGAAAACATCGAGGATGATGTTTAAATTAAGGGGAGGGGAAATGTAATACCCACGTTTTTTTCCCAAAGGAAAAATCATAACTTTCATTATATAAAATATTTAAAATCGCATGTTGTAGATGCTTTAAAATCGTATCCCAAAAGGTGATCTATGTTTACCACAATGTAAAATATACCCCAGTATAAATATCTTGGAGAAGTTCATACCGAAAGTCAATCACAAATGTTCAAAAATTTGTATCCATTCTTATTAACTAACTATCATCCTATAAATATACAATGCACAAAATATATTTGTCAAGAAGCATTATAAATCATATGATGTCAAGTAACTGTTACATCTTGAAATGCATTGTCGATAAAAGGCATGTGATAATAATATAAGTGGTTTCAACCAATCTATTCAGATATCAACCAAGTACCAAGCTCTTGTTGCACGAATTCCATGGATAAACTGTTGGAAAGAGAATTCCTTTCCCTATAAATGTGATGATAGGAAAAATAATAAAAATTTTGATTTTAATAAAATTACTTCATCCAATAGATTTTGGAGTGTGTGCACGTGACATTATGACTATTCATTGAACTAGTTAATGATAATTCTAGAATCTTTGAATATTTTTATTTGTTGACACCCTTTCGTGATGGAAAAGAGGAGTAATATTAGATTTTTGAGCTCTGAAAAATTATTTGTACCCATACCCAGGCCCATTTTTAATTTGAAATAATGGTTATCTTCAGATAAATAAATACACCACCTCCACTTCTGCCCTATTGAGATGATCTGTCAAAATATGCCCATGGAGTTAAATAATCAATAGTCTCAACAATAATGTTATGAGGGTTTTATTGCTTCTCTTCATTAAGGATCGAGTTGTAAATAACTATTATATGGGCTCCTATTGGATCTAATTGTTTGATTATAGCCAAATAAGAAATGCTTGATTGTTTGATTAAACCAGAAATGTTGTGTGCCAATTATAGCCAAATCGCTAAAATTGGATGCCCTATCTCTGGGCTCATTTTTCAAGGACCATATAGTATTAATTGCTCTCAGACCCCTAGAAAATTGTTGGAAAAAATTGGAGTTCTCATCCCTATTCTGCAACCATATGGCCTGACCCCTTAATCATCAAGTTTCCTCCTTTTCTTCCAATAGTCTACGCTTGGCTACCTCGAGTTGGAAAATATGAATTTTTTATTCTAAAGAGTCGTATCCACTATTTCTTGGCTCTTCTAACATTTCCAATTCCTCCTCAATATTGTTTAGGGTCTCTTAGTCCGTTATCCTTTTATTTTTGCCCCACTCGATAGTATTTTTCTTTAGATTTTTTAGGTTATCAAAAAATATATCTATGGCAGGTCAGTCCCCATTCAGAGAGAAAGGCTACCAAACTTCCCTAACAATTTCCCTATATTCCTCATCTTTTAGTCAGGTAGCATTAAATTTAAAAGGAGCAAGAGGCTTTGGGAATTTGCCAGCTAACTCTAGGAAGATCAGGAAATGATCATTTATTCCACATGAACCCACCCACTATCTAAGAGAGGATATCTTATCCAACATAAATTCACATACCAAAAATCTATGTAGCGTCCTAGAAACCATAATTTCACTAACCCTTCGATTCCTCCAGGTTGGTTTGTAACTTGACTTCTCTACATCAATGAGACCATTTGACTTTAGAATATGAGAAAAAAATCATGAAAGTGAATCCACATGTGCATGTTCACCTCATATCTCACATATGCCCATAGAAAAATTTAAATCTCCCCCTAAGATCATATTGTTCATCTTCATGAATGAGAGCGACATGATTTCATCCCAAAACGCAACATGATTATGACATGGACCATATATGTTGGCCACCCTAAATTCCATACCAAGCTCCTAAAAAAATATATCAACAACAATTAACCCTTCTTTTCCCCAAAAATTCAGAAGATTTTCGATCTATCATTAATTCCTAATGCTAATCCCCCTTATCTACCTTTCATTTCTAAGGAAAAAAAGACCCGTCCATGAGCATAGCCTCAAATGTTACAGCCACCTCACTACTAAGACCCAATGTTTCCTGAATGAATATAACGTCAAGCTTCTCTAATTCAAAAATACATTTGAGAGCTAGCTTCTTGGGGGGGTTGGCTAACTTGCTACAACTAAAGGACATCCACGTCATCATGGATCAAACAGGGGAATTTCTTGCCAGAACTATAGTGCTAACCTAGGTAACCAAACCCATATTGGACCAGACCCTAGTTGTTCCTACTCCACGTTGAAAATGGGAGACTATCTTTTCACCAAAATAGGAACCATCTTTATGTGCCAGTATTTGGAAAGAACTCATCTCGTATGCTCAGCCATATTGAAGTGAAAGTCAAACCATCCTCTGGTCATTATGCATACTGAAGGAAGGACATATAATACCTGACCCCATACCTCTTGTAACCACTTCTTTAGTCGAGAAAAAGAATAATTCCACCCATGTACTCTCCTGACTAGCACCTTATATGTTGTGTCCATAAGCTCGTCAAATTTTATACGCTATCTGAATACAAGAATCCTAAATTTTTCTTTAACTTTCATACTATTAGATTTCTTAACATGTTTCTTATGTGACACTCCTTCCAAATGGGCAGGAGAGAGAGGATCTATGGTTTCCTTGTTACTAATGTTCTGGCCATCTGAATTTGAGAGATGATCCCCCACCACATTTCCTTCATAATAACTAGAATATGGTAGAATACCTTTTCCACGAAGATTCTTACCTGAATAATATAATCCCCTTAAGGCCGGTCCAATACCTCCTCTAGATGATTGACCACCTTCACTATTCAATACGGGTCTTGCAGCCAACCCCATAAATGTTTGTTGACCAACGAAACCCATCCCCACAAAACTTGAGGGTACTTTAATAAAATATCCAAGGGGATGAACCAGGGTTTATGCAGGTTTTGGAGAATATATGGGCATCTGAGGAAGTCGTTGCTAGACTATCTCGATTAGCCTAAGAAAATTCCTAATTCTGACTCTTAGAAACCCCATACGTTAGAAACCCTAGAGAGATCTATGAATCCAACTAAATAAAGTATGTCGAGCGCAAACCCTGAAAAGAAGTCTCATGAAAGCCATCAACCCTATTTGGTAGTAAGGAGAAAATATCATACTCTAGAGATCCATATGACATCGACTGCTCCACTTTAGGTTGCTTGTGTGGAGATTATTTCCAAATAGGCACATATTCTAATGGGTCAGAGAAATAATCAATCAAGTCTTCATCTGCCTTAGCAGCTATACGTGTTGTCGGTTGATGTTAATGTAAGATCCCTCACGAATAACTATAGTAAATTCAATATAATTTCCCAAATCTACACCTATACTCCTTGAATAGTGCTAAGGAATTGATACCCTTATAGCTATAAGCCTGCTCTACCACCCGTCACTAAGAGCAAACTGTGAGAGGATGGGAATAAATACTTTCCGCACACAAAATGAAGCAAAAAAAATGACCCTATACCTTGTGGTTTTCTCACCCTACAACCCTCGATACCCCTGAACTGTAGAGCCATCTCCCTCTACATTGTTCTGTCCCCCACAAATTCTACTTGTGCCAAGATCCTATGTAATATCCATGTTGCAATTACACTTATAAGACTTTGTGAATTATGCTTAGTTATAATTATTAAATTTAGAAACACTGGCTATGGATCCATGACTAAAAATAATTGAATGATAGGCGTAAATATTTATGTGTAATTACAAATAAAATATTATTTTTCTTTTATCTAGAAATACTATGGGTACTAGCATGTGAGTATTCAGGCTTATTTTCCATCAAATAATTAGTTAAATGGTTGAAGTCTTAAATAGTGGACAGGTATAGGTGATGGTTTCCACAGTTATAACCTCCTATGATTCCACAAGATTATAGGAGGAATGATCACCACCAAGAGTTAGCGTCATTTGAGAGAGAGGTTATATTGGGTGAAAGAATGAAAAGAGCTCGCATGACTGAAGAGAAATGTAATGTTGGTTGAAAGGAAAGTACTTTTATTTTCTATAAAAAAACTAGGTACAAAAAAGGAAGAAGCAAGCATTAAAAAGCAGGACATTGATAGAGTATCTGAGGGGAATGATGATTAACACCATTAGATAAAGATAAGTTATTAGCACCAAGGAAGCCTAAGTCTCAGGGCAAATTGTTGTAGTTATAGTTCCTTGGTTGAGAGGAACGTGTTGGTTTCCACAATATTTTCAAGTGTTCATTTTTTCTAGATAAGTGAAACCTTTATTGAATTTGTATTGTTATCAGTGATAGTTAGTATGATAGTGTTTACATAAATAATGAAAAATGAATAGAATATATAGACAATAGAGAAAGAAAATGCATTCAACATGCAACAATAGACATTTATTGATTATCATCAATGCATGCAAATTTTGATCACAAAGCAATCATGAATGCATGTAGGTCTTCATAGAAAATAAAGTAAAAAAGTGAGTATAGGTTGTACGGTGAATAGAGCATAGCTAAGAATGTGTGTGTGTGTGTGTGTGTGTGTGTGTGTGTGTGTGTGTGTGTGTGTGTGTGTGTAATGAAAATTATAACATAAGGAAATATAAGTATGGTGATAATAAGAAGAGTGAAAGATAACTGAAAGATAGAAGCTCTATAAATGATTTATTATCCTATGAAATATCATATATTCTTATAAGAAAATAAATTAGGATTGGCATTATTGCAAGCTAGTATGGAGGGATAACCTGCATATCAATTTTCAAGCACATAAAATAGCACTTGATATGAAAACCACTCTCAATATGTAGTTATACAATTTGTTTATTTTCAGATTCTACAACTACCACGTGTACAAGTTGCAGAGAAAGACTTTGAGCATGGGCTTTGGCCGAGAGTTTGAAATAAATAATTGTTAATGGAAACCGAGAATATATGAAATGCAGGGAGTTTCATTTATCAAACATAATTTTTTTAATCAATTTAAAGGAAAGAATCATGCATACTCAAGTTGAAAAACAATTTGAAATATCCATGGAATTAAAAGATTTATAAGGACTACATGCATAATTATAAAGGAAATGTACTCATAAATTTTTTTTAAATATATTTAAACCATGTCAAAAGATGTGGGTTTGGGAACCCCTGTTATAGATAAATTCGTACAAAGTATTCTATTTTAATACTCCAAAACAAGTTTCTTTGGCATACTCTAGAGTTAAGCTAAGTAAATTGTTCAGGAGACAAAGTATTAAGCTATGAACATTGAACCCTTAATCTAATAGCATTAGTCAAGATTGAGTATGAAAATAAAAACCTTATATAATAAAATTTGTAAGAAACCATTTTGGCCATTCTTGGCTCGCATTATCCTCCATATTATTTAAATATATGTAAAAGAGAAATTGGCATTAAGGGAGGATTCTTACCTGAAGAGGTAGAATTATTTTATTGTTGAGAATAACTAATTGGATTCTAGGAATAGACTTATCATAAACGAAATGAGAAGCTTCTATCAATATTATAATCTTAAAAAGCTTAAAATAAACCTCCAAATTGCAAGGATTAACAATGGTAAGTGAAGGGTCTTCAAGAAGTTGTGGCTTCAAATAACCTATAGAGAAATTATGGCTAGTCAACAACCTAACAATTTATTCGAGATTGTAAGATTTTAAATAGAAATAATTATGGGTTTCACAAGTGTAATCCTTTTCTATGTACTCAGAAAATAGAAAGGAATAACATACTAATTATTGCAATCAATACTTTGTTTGAATCTCCATGCTTCGGAAAGATTTATCATCAAGTCAACAATATTTTTCCTCAATAAGAGTTTTCTTTAGTTGGATTCCTAAGAATAATTTAAGTATGGAACCCTGTATTAATATTTCATCGAGAAAACCTAGAAGGAATTTATATAGTGAAAAAACCTCGAAGAAACCCTAAGAGGAAACCAGAAGGAGAACCTTTAATAACAAGTTAAAATCTAAGAATAACTAATTAAATCATCCATACCTAAGGCAAAAAGTGAGCTGAGAGGGAGAATATCACATTTTAGGAGACAAGGGTTCAAATATTTCGGGTTTTTGCACCCTTGTTTTTATCGAAGCCCAATTTTGGAAACAATTGTTATCCCTACAAAGGGTTTGAGCTAAAAATATCAAAAGAAATAATGTAAGGGGGATTAGTTCAAAAACTCTCTCTCTAAAAAATGAATTAGGTTCTAAAACCCCATGAACGAAACATTTCTTAGAAAAACAACTTTGAGAGGCCATGAAAAGGACCTATAATAATAGAAAATTAGAGAAATAATTATATATTTTCTCTTTCACACACTTGGAGTTAGAATTGAAAGAATTTAAGTGAAAGTTTTTCAAACCCTAACTAGCATAATCAAATGAAAATCTATACAATTGTTTACTTGCCACTCGCAGCTTTAGGTGTTGCCACTAGGTGGGTTAAAGACCAAATTCACTATAGAAATAAAACACCATTATTTATGAGAGAAGTAAAATAATCACATAGTTGAAACCCTATCATATGTCGCAGGAATGTTGCTCTATAGAGGCAAAAACTGACAAATGACTAGTTGGATAGGATAGTAATTTCAACTTATACATTCAATAATCCATCTTCACCCTTCAATTACCATGATTAATCTATATTGTTTACTTGTGATTGTGTCACATGGTTAGGACAAGACATGTTTTCATGCACGAAATGTATACATGGGTCTCATGCATCATGAAATCGAAGTGTTACTTGTGGTATAGCAAGGTGGGTAGAAAATGACATAGTAACAATTAAAAAATAGTTATATAAATTATAGCAGGTGCGTGAGCTATGATGGCATGGTTCATGGATGATATTTCATAAAGGATTAAGAAATAAACAAGGCATATGCATGCAATTATGGATAGACAAGAATCAATTTAAGTATGGTTGAACCCATGGTTGAGGGTTTTATTCCATTTTTTTTTTACCAATAGGGGTGTGTGTGTGTGTGTGTGTGTAAACAATACTCTTTTTAAAGTTAGGTATAGAGGTATTATATAAAGAATGATATTAGGTGAACTTATAGAGTTATATACTCTATGTAACCTTGAGAAAATTTGTTTAGTCAACAAGTCTAGAGGTTTTTAACCAAGTGATAACAATGAGTCAACACAGATAAAGATTTTGTAAGAGTATTAGATAAATCTGTGTATTAAGAGAAGAAACTTTATTAAAGAACAACTTCCCTACATTATTCCAATGGGACTGTATCGATATTAGATTAAGTAAATGTAACAATTTATTTTTCTGGTTTACAAATTAGGGCTACACTATAGGAATTTTTTCTAAGGGGTAATGGTGAATCCATATCTTTTATTCTTTATATGATTCCATAGTTTATACCTTATTTTAGTTATATCCATCATAGATTAGAACTCAAAACCATGCCAAGAGTTCACAGATCTTTGAGACCAAGAACACTCTGAAGTTTCGGAAGGAAACATTGTTGGAACCTATGATACCAATTGTTGGTAGCTTGAAAATACTAAGAGCGGGGGGAGGGTGATTCAATATTGTACCAAATGGGGTGCATTGGTTAACCATCAACATAAATAAACATCACATGCATGTATCATGAGCAACATATAAACAAAAGCAACAATACACATGAACATATAAACCATGAATAGCAACATGTAAACACATGAACACACAAGAAATAAAGTGTAAACCCTTATGGGAGGAAAGCCATCATTTGATTGTCTTCTTCTACTCCTTATTATTGAAAATCTTATTTCACATAATCATATCACTTACCATGACTAGTGTGAATGCCACAAATTTATGTTCATGTGATCAACCACTTGCTCCAAGCCACTATATAATGAAAGTCACCACTTTTTTAATGTTCCAAGCCACCATCTACTGGAAGCCACCACTCCCTCAACTATCCAAGCCACTACCTTCTATAGGCTACTAACTGCTGGATGCCCCAAAACCCAATAATTTTTCTAGCCACCACTCCCAAGTTCTCATGCCATAACTGAAAGGAAGCCACCACTCCATGAATAAGTAAGCTAATACTTGGTGACAAGCCACCACTTTCCCACTGAATACCCCAATCTCCAAGCTCTATTAGACCACTTTTGATGAATTTTCAAACTATTATCCACTGATCTATGCATATGAAAAATGTGAGCCTCATTTCATTATTTTTTAACGAACCCACTATAAACTCTTTGATCATCAATAATATAATCAAACCATATCTATAATACAAATCTGTCATAAACAAAAAAATCTAATCATACAATCAACATATGAAACGTATACAATATAACTATACTCAACTCAATCACCAACAATCTCAACATCACTCTGACACACAATAACAACTTAACTCAACACACATTTTCTTGACATGACCCTATTAGCATCTTTGCATACACATGAAAATACATAGCCATACAATCTATAAAAGTAGCATACAACTAACATACTCATCGATATACAATTTAATACCCCTCCAAACACCACTTCTTAGCACACAAATTCTCTAGCAACACATTAGACTGTAATTCTCCAACAACTATAGGTATTCCAATTGATTATTCCATCAATCTATCTCTGTTACACTACGCACTAAACCAAAATAGATAATTAGTCCATTTAAAGGTACCTATGCTTGCTCAACCAACACTAAATTATGTCCACACTCTGTTACTCCATATGCAGGAGGCTCAATATAATATGAATCAAATCAAATTCGATCCAACACAAGTAGCCCATCTTAACTTTTTCAATAACACCATCAATTTGCATCTCAAGCTACATCAATTCACTATCAATCACTTTACATCCATGCACACAGGTATACATAATCTCACACATTGATCACTGGATCCATGAGCACATAATTCTCAAAATACAAGATACTCAACCTCACTCCATATGCAGGTTAAATGATCTCATTCACTAATTTTATATACACACTTTAGTCACTAGAAATCACATTATCTAACCTGGTTTGAATCCAAAACTAACATATTTAATAACAACTGCCAACATCTCATTTGATGGACCAAATCGTACGACTAAGAAACCACAATCTCACCATCAATGCATCTATATTTCTTAGAGACCAATTTAACCATAACTAGATCAGTAACACTCGAAAAATCAATAATTAATCCTCAGCTAGATCCACCAATAAATCCATAACCAATTGTTAATGCATTCACACATTAGCAAGATGATAGATTATGACCAATTCAAGGTGAACGTTATAGTCCAAGTGAGGTGTCCTTGATCACAATATTTACCATGGGAATTTCACTAGGTTAAGCCCATAATTTTTTCTTTTGCACACCTATAGGCATAAACACATATTATCCACCATTAATTTGGGCTGAGGACATATATTTTCCAAAGAAAATTTGGGTGATAAAACTTTCAAATGTTTTCCATCCTTCTTTAAACAACTTCAATACTTATAGTTAGAGAAACATTAAAAAAAATGATCATAATTGAAACCTTCTCCATCATCACGTCCTCATTCATCATGTTAACCTTTAGTAACATTAGAACATCTCTATCAAGCATCAAATCATCATGCATGATCTAACTACTCCTATTTACATGAATTCCCATAACTGATTGACTCACCATGGTTATCATTAGTCCTAACACCATGCTGCCAAAAATCTTCATCTTTTTCATTAATGGTAACCTTTAACTGAACACCCAAATTGATCTTGATCATTGCTAACTAGTTGGTCTCATTCTCACCCAATAAATTGGATCAATCTCTGCCTTTAACATCAATGGAAAAGGGTGGTCCAATCTCACTAAAAAAACCATACTGACACAACTAAATACTGATGATATCAATTGATTTTCTAATGAAACATGATTAGCTACTACACTTGAAAAATAGTGATTTAAAACTAATAACTTATGCTTCCACCTATAACCAACATGCCTCTATGCCAAAACCATCCACTTCTTCATGTTGAACATACTCCCCCTAAACATGTATTAAGGCTACAGAAATCTTCATGGCTATTGTGTAATAATATTCTAATACTCATCAATAATCTTCCTTGCTACATGCAATAGGCTAATCTAATTATGCTAATGAGTCTATGCAACCAAGACTAAATGATAAACATGAGATAGTACAAGGCTAATACATTAAATACAATGTTATAGGAATAATACCAAAAGCCCATACATGGTAGAGGTATGATTCATCTCTATGCATGTCTATCACCCACCAATGGACATCAATGATTATGCCAAGATTCATGTCTCATTTTTATGCATGCCAAATATAACGAGTGCACAACCAACAAACCCAAAGATGAAACCAATAAATTACAAGGCTAATCAAATGCACATTACAGTGCTTTACATGGCTGAAGTAAAATCACTTCTACTATGCATGTTAATGACTCTCTCTCCCATACATGACTCAAATTACTGTTACTCAACCATATCAACAAACGATGATCATGAAAAAGTACAACAAGGATAATTCACATGCTTTTTCAGTCATGAATAAAATATATTCATATGCTACAAAGGAGTGAGTGAAAGAAATAAGAAAAATAACATGTAAGCCTTGAAGCCCTAGATGCATGTATAACTCCCCATAGCTGATTATACCTTCTTGTTGATCCAGCCTCATCATTGATCTCATAGACCTGATCATGCATGAGGATTCTCATACACACCATGTTGCTATTGCTATTCATCTGCATCAATGCTTCATGCTTCCCATGTTGATTCCATATTCTCCCCCTTGAGGCTATGCACCCATCATATCTCTTTTACAATCTTTTATAAATATGCATTAGGTAATAATATACTTTAATAGGGACCACTTTCTCATACTTTACGGGTTGTTGTAATGTATCCCATTGAGGCTATGCACTCCTCACATTTATTCTACAGTATTTTATGAATACGCATTAGGTAACAATAAACCAGAATAGGGACTAGCTACTTCTACTTCACGAGCTAGTGCTCCATCTTCCACACCTTGGTAGGTTGCTTCCTTGCATGCGCATACTTCTCTTATTATTTGTTAGGCCTACTCTAGGTTAGCTTCTCCTTTTTTATGATCTTCTCTAACAAACCAAACAACGGGTAATCTTTAACCATGTGACCAAGATTGTGACATACGTAGCATCTCACATGAGCAAGTGTTGTTGTTGCAACAAACACCCTCCTAAAATTTGCCTACAATTGAATTTTGGAGTGCTTATGATTCCATGATCTTTCACCTCAAGCTATTCATGGTCACTTCATGGTCGGTTAATGTTTTCTGATATTCTAATTTTCAAGCTCACTTTCTTACACATGCTTAGCTTTTTTATTCATTCTCAAGTGCCCTCTCTTCTTGCAAGCTCAACGGTTAGTGTTTACCCTTGAATACATGCATTGCACAATTCTTGAGAGTAGTCCTTGTACAATCTCTAAGAGTAGTGCCTGCACAGTCCCTAGATATGTCAGTGACTGTGTAGTTCCCTACACAACTCCCAATGATATTCACTGCGCAATATAGGCTGACAGTGATTGCGTAATTCTTGTTGACAATTAAAGTGGAATCTTAGTTGACAGGGAGCATGCAATATTGTGAGACAAACATTCTCTCATTTGTAGTTGCAACAATATTATCATTCTAGTGAGTCTCATCAACTCTCACTTTTATATGAATTTTCTTTCATAAGTGTCACTTTCACTAAATTCACAAGTGTCCTTTTTTCTTGCTTTCTTTTTCACGAGTGTCTCTTTTGTGTTCTCTTCACTATATCATGTGTTGTTCTCACTTTCTTTAGCTTTTGTAAGTGTTGTTCTCACTTTTTCTTATAGTCGCAAGTGTTCCTTTTGATTTTTTTCACTCTTTTGTGTGTCACATTTTAGCGCACCACAAGAGGAATACCTAACACATTCTTTTTTATTATTTGATCAAATATATTATAATAATATGCGTTAAACACTCTCCCATATCTTAGCACACTTTCTAGTTAAAGCTGAAACTATTATTGTAACTTGTATTCTTAGTGTCAGTGATGTTTCCACTGTTGCACTTAGAAATAAGTGTCACTTTGTTATCACTTCAAGGTATGCATGTACATTTTGAGTTTTGTGGGGTGTGTTGATGTTATCTAGGTCTGAGATCATCATTTCAAGACTTGTTTATTCTCTCTCATCTCACTAATCCCACACTTAACCATTTTTTGAGTTTTCACTATCTTTGCAACTTGCTCAATTTTTGACCAATATTTCTACTTGTTGCAACTACACGTTGTGCAATCTTATCTCGTAGTGAAGAAACCTTGCCTCTTGGAACTATGCGCTATTTAATCAATACCTCCATGGATTGTGAATTGTGCAATCACAGTGCACAAAATTTTCCTCCTATCCCTAAAAATTGTACAAGTATATCTCACAGTCAGTCTTCCACTATGCATTATGCAGTCTTAGTCAATATTCAGGACTCATTGTCTCCTTGACCTACATAACTATGCAATCACCTGGCCCAGTCTTCCCTAAACTACGCATTGCATAAGCATAGTAAGCAAGCCTACCTTAATGCATCATTATCTCCCTCAACTAAATAGTTATATCTTCCAGTGCCTCAACTAGTACGCATTATGCATTCACACCGAGTAAGTCATTCTCACTGTCTCACTAAGTTTCTCAACTGTGCAGTCCTCTATCTCTTTCCTTCTAGAATTTCACATTATGAAATAGAAATGAGAAAGCCTTCTCCCTTGCCTCACTGATTCCCTCAAATGCGAAGTTCTACTTCCATGTCCCTCAGTTGTTGTGCACTAGGTAGTCACAATGATTAGAGACTCATCACTACCTCTTTGTCTTATGCAATACACAATTTCTGAACCTCCTCCTCAGTCCTACACTCAATATTGGGTTCAATCAGTGAATTGCATGGAGTCAAACTAGGAGATTTCTAGAGTAATGTCACATTTTCATGAGTGAATTTCATTTTCATGTATTATATATTGACATGATAGGATGATTATCAAGGAGGATTCCAAGAAAATAATGCAAAAACACACATGTGAAGTTGAAGAGACAAAGATATTATCAAGCAAGAAGATGAAGCGACACAAGATCACAATTGAAGATTGAAGATAAAAATCACAAGTAAGCCTCCATATCATCAAATCTCTAGGATGATGAATATAAAACTCATGCAAAACTTATCATGAAGATACAATGGAGGTCATCAAGCAGAGGCACAAGAGGGCACTTGTGGAGAAAAAATGTTGAAAGAACCGTCATGAAGAACACAAAGGGACCTTGGACCAAGAAAAAGATGTTGACTTGGAAGGTTTTGATAGTCATCCTAACTCTTTTGAGGATGAATAAGAATAACAAGAAAATATCCATCATGAAGATGTCAAATTCATAGAAACAAATAGAAGAGCTTGGCATTGCCACATAATCATGAAGTTTCATGTCATCATTTCCAGGTCATGGCCTTTACAAGTGTCACCACAATGTCATATGTGTCAATATGTCTTGCCAAATCATTTGAGGAATGCAATTATTCTATTTTATAAAAGGAGAAAATGTAAAGTATGTGGAAGACCAATGGTCCCATGCGCAATGTTAAGAGTCACTACAAAAAAGGTCAAAGGTCACATAGGAATTCAAAAAGTTATTGAGGGAGCTCAAGAGTCATGAGGGAGGTGAAGAGTCACATGGCAGGTGGAAAGTCACCTCATCTATTATAAATACACCCTCATAGCTCAGACAAAGGGAATTTTGGGACTTGACCTTCTTTGATTATCTAGCTTGGCATTGGAGAGAAGATCTTTTTTTGGAGGTGCAAGTGGTGACTTAATGTTCCACTATTGGGGCTAGTTGTTAGCCTCATCCTCACATAAAACTATCAATAAGTCCCAATATTAAATTATTAAACTTGGAAAATATAATTCCTACTTGTCTTTGGTGTACTCATCAAATTCTAGAATGAGTTTTTTCCTCATACTTGGGAGTTTGTTGAGGTCTAGTTGGTTGAGAGATTCTCTCCAACTAGTTAGCCTCCTAGATTGGTGTGTGGTTGAGATATTCACTCAACCAAAGAGATTTTGTGTCCAAGATAGACGAACTATCTTGAGACATAATCTTGATGTATTTATATTGTATCATTATCATTATTTGTGAAAACAATACATTGAGGCTTAATGCCTTTTCCGCCATGTAGCTCAAGCTTTTGTCTCTCTTGAAGTTTTTATTTTTATTAATTCTCTTTATTTGGTATGAGAGTTGGACATTTAAAGGAGTTGTGTAGAAATTTTATGTATGATCCATGGTCAAATCTTTATGTGTTGGTCATGATTTGATCAGTATTCAAGGCGGTGATGAATAGGTCTTCGACTTTAAGCATAACCAAGTGAAGCCTAACTCCCAGGATTTGGCTCTTGATCTCATTCTCTTTGTGGGATTCGATCATTGAAACTCGACTTCAGATATATCTGTGCATGTCCCATCGACTAGATTTTTGAATCTTGAAAAATAGTGAGGTTTGAATACTTATTTAAAGCATTGGTTTGATTGTGAGGGTGAAATTTTCTAGGAATGTAGTGTTATGTAATTGTGCATCGACGATTAATCTCTGCATTTGGGTGATTAATCATTGTAATGGATGGAATCAATGTAGTCAATGTGGATCTAGTGTTGGATCTCGGTTCAACTTGGATCAATGAGAACATGTGTTGCATGTAGACTCAAGAGAATTTGCACAAAATTTGTTTGTCGGTGGATCACAGAGGTTGTGTGCTACAAGTGTAATGGAG
Organism: Pinus tabuliformis; assembly: GCA_031772625.1. Classification (NCBI taxonomy): domain Eukaryota; kingdom Viridiplantae; phylum Streptophyta; class Pinopsida; order Pinales; family Pinaceae; genus Pinus; species Pinus tabuliformis. Next base: position 561,817,970 of record CM062819.1, on the reverse strand, counting down.
GTTGCTTGTTTGAAGTTTTGAGCCATCGGTTCACAATTTTCCCATTGTTATCGATTGATTCAAAGCCATTTTTCATCGTTGTTGTCGATTTATTTAAATCCATTTTTCATCTTTTTGTGGAAGGGTTTCTGAGCAATGAAATAACTATGCATATAGTTCTCTAATTGATCAAAATAAATAAATAAAATAAAATAAATCTCCAATAAGGTTGTGTTCATTTGATCAAAGAAGTTAGATTTATGTTTTGAGGAGAGAACTTGGTATGGAGCATTGGATCATGTGGCATGCAACATGGATCAATGAGAAGGATTTGATCCTGCACATTAGTGTTGGATACATTTACCCATGATACTGACTGATGAATGTTTTATTTATGCAAGAGCCTCGTAGTTGGCATTGAATTGGTTTTTTTAGAATGGAATAATGATGATGGAAATCTTGATCGAGAATTGAAAATGTTGGTCAATTTAAGTTTTGAAAGAGGAAATGTAGTGATATAATTATCGGTGAAGTCACCATGACGAATTCGATAATGAGAAGTGAAGACTTTGAATCTAAAATAGAACGTTGCAAAAATAAATGCACATGGAATTGCATTGAATGGCACATTACAGGAGTAATTAATCAAACCAAAGACAAGGATTTATAATTTTTCTAAAAAGAGATCTTTGCAAGGTGTAGAGGTTGTAGAAAGGCACATTGTTGCACTTTGGGAAAGACATATTTTGTCTCATTTGTAAGAGAAGTTGTGGGAGGAGGCCACATTTCATCATTTGAGACATCCTTAATAGAAGTCTCGATACGAGACAATATTTTTAAAACATGCATTGGAAAAAGTGTCAGCATTCAATTTGAAGAGGAAGACCTACATAAAAAAAGAGAAGCCACCGCAAAGTAAATGAAGAGAAAGTACACATCTATGAAAAGAAGTTCACATCTATGAAAAGGAGTCCACATCTATTCCTTGGTGATGTGTAGAAGTGCTTTTGGAAATTCCTATTTCAAACATAAAAGGCTTTATGAGAAAAAAGGGAGGTATAAGAGTGAATGTGCTATTGTAAATTTAGTGGGAGTTATAAGGGTAAAGATTGCAAATAATTTATTTTTATTTATTTTTGGAGTGATAAGGTTGTAATTCTAGGAGGTTTGAAAATTCATTTTACTAGTTTAGTCATTGTCCATTCAATTTGAAGACAAGTTTCTTCAAGGGCTTGCGAGCTTTTCATTATCATTGCTTGAGAAGTTCCAATGACAATGTTGTGAAGGTGAAGGTTGATAGCTTATGTACTCCAATATTTAATAAAAAACATATATTTTCTTGTGGTGTTGAAGTTTCCTAGATCCATCTGAAATATGAATAAGGGGATCTTAGGTGCACTTTGCTGACATATGATGGTGATTTTATGTTTGGAGGCTTATGGTATTTTGTGTCTAGTTTTGACACTATAGTCAAAATTTTTCATCATACAATAATATACTTAAGGAGTTTGAGAATATGTAATCAAATAGCTACAAGTAAGGAAAAACAAGAAAAACCACATATGTCAAAGCACCCACAATTAAGAAGCTACAAAGAACAAACTCAAACAATCATCAACATTCGAAGACAAGTCTACACCAACAATCAACTACATCAACAACACTTGCATCAATTTTTTGAGCAATGCACTTGCAACCAATTTTTGTAAGAGCCAAATAAAATTGAAATTGAATTATATTGTAACTTGCAAATCATAATATTTTGTAAGTTAGAGTGGTACTGGGTGCATTCTCGGTTGAGCCCGACACCCAAGCTGGTCATTAACTCAAATTGATAGGAGGTTGAGTTATTTTGAGAGAAAACATTTAAACTTGTCATCTACTCATTGTAAAATTATTAACTTGGGTGCATTTTTGGTGGTAGCCAACACTCTAAACTTGTCAAATCAGGTGAGCAAAGCAAAGCAAAGCACAACTCTAATCTCAATTGAGTGTGAAATTCAAGAAAGAAGGTTTAAGCAAACAATTTCAAGCGAGTGAGTTTGAAAACTCAAGCAAGTGTTAAAAGCAAGAGAGCATGAGTTCAAGCGAGTGAGTTCAAATGGAGCAAAGCATTAAATTGTTGGAGTATCTAAACAATCTGATACTATCCACTACTAAAGACATGGTGAAAATCAGCAAAGCGACTCTTGCTAATATCAAAAGGCATCTACATTATGCACATGAGACCGTTGATTTTCTCCAGCTTGAATCACAATGACAGCATGATGAGATATATTATAAGAGTCATGTTTCCAAGTCATTCAGCCATACAAATGTTGATAAATATGATTCCAAGCCACTCAATGATAAAATTTCAAGTGTAGAAGTTGTACACAATCAAGTTCAACGTTTTTGTTCCAAGCCAATCATCAAACCATGGGAGGAAATCAAATGTAACAAAAATTGATATGGTTTAGGATATGACAAAGATAAAAAAAACTTGCATATCCCAGATTATTCAAAACCGATCAAGTTCATCAGTGGAGAATTTCTTGATCAAGTAACATTAAAACGTCAATGAAAAAGTTGAAGAAAAGCTAAAGCGTCATCATTGTTAAAGAATAGGTCATATGGAAGATCATTGTTTTGATCTCCATCCTTGTCACCATTGTGGCAAGAAGAATCACTTGTCAAAGAGATGTTGCAAATGAAACCAACCAACCATATTGAAGATTAATTATGCATGGATTGATCCTTTGGATTGGTTGCATATAGTCAAATGATTATATATGTTTTACTACAAAATTCAATCTCACATGAAAACAAATATTGCAGCCAATAATGAAAATATGGTACTCTCACGCACCTAAAAGTGGGAGTACAAAAATGAAACTCTCCTACATCTGAAAGTTAGGGAGTTCAAAACAAATTCAGTTGGTTATGGTATCTCCTTTTAGTTGACAAAGGGGAGGAATTGATTAAGATGGTTGTCAGAATGAAAGTTTCGACAACACAATTTTTGAGTGGGAATCAAAAGTTGTCAGTGGACAAGCAATTGAGAGAAAATGTGGGCATTTTTGTTCACTTTGATGGTCATTTGACCCAACAAAGGATAGATAGATCATTTTGCAATGTAGCTTGGAATTTGATTGAGTTGTCAAGAATTTTTAGGGATGTTTCAAACTTGCAGTTGATTCACTTCTCTTTGTTAGCTCTCTTCATATTGGAGTTTTTCAGAATCCAGTTTTTAGTGTTTTTCAGAAATTTCTTCATTTAGGATCAGTGCACCAATTTCAACATGAATACTTGGGGACGGTACCAGGTTCTTAACTTGGACTTATGATTGAGCATGGAAATTTTAGCCTCATCCTCACATAAAACAATCAATAAGTCCCAATATTAAATTATTAAACTTGGAAAATATAATTATTACTTGTCTTTGGTGTACTCATGAAATTCTAGAATTAATTTGTTCCTCATACTTGGGAGTTTTTTGAGGTCTAGTTGGTTGAGAGATTCTCTCCAACTAGTTAGCCTCTTAGATGGGTGTGTCATTGAGATATTCACTCAACCAAAGAGATTGTGTATCCGATATAGACGAACTATCTTGACACATAATATTGATGTATTTATATTGTATCATTATCACTATTTGCGAAAACAATACATTGAGGCTTAATGCCTTTTCTGCCATGTGGCTTAAGCTTCCGTCTTGAATTTATGTTTTTATTTTTATTAATTCTCTTGGTGGCATTGTAATTCTATATATCAGTACTTTCACTTAATACATGAAGCTCATAGAGTTGGCACACTTTCATGCATATTTCATGAATGCTTTTGATATTATTCTTTCATTGTTTAGGGTATATGTTTATGTTAACACATACTGATGAAAATGAACTATTTCAATGCCTTCGGTATGTATCTTGTTGAATGTGCATTGTTACTCGTTTTTATAATTATTTTTGTCTTTTGAACTAATTTGTAGGTTAATTAATGATCCTCTTATGCTCTTGTGTGTCTCTTTTATGATAGTACTATTACTTTTCTTCTAGAGGCTTACTCTCTCTCTTTCCTAGTTGTGAAAGAAACATATATACATTATGATTGTATGCCTCACAGTGTCAACTTTCTTGTTTTAAAGATTATTTCTATAATATTTTATTTTAACAATTATTGTCAAGGATAAATGATCCTTTTTGTTAACAATTTCTGCCAAGGAAAATTCCTAAGAGTACTGGAAACTAACCATATTTCTAATTAGGGATCATACTCCAAATGATGTGAGGTCTAATTGTGACTTCATACCAGGGAGATCCCTTGGTTGACGGATTTCCAACACCATCAAAATTTGGCACTAGAAGGAGGGTCAAATAAAAGCTAAGCCCCTTGAGTATGTTTTAAATTACTTATCCTAAATGGATCATTCCCAAATCATACTCCTAGGATGTTTTTCTAATAGATCCAATCTTAAGTTTTCAATCCCCGTGGAGATTTTTTATAATTTGTCTCAATTAAATATTGATGGTGAGAGTGGAATATCCATAGCTGAGCATACATCTCATTTTCTCAAGTTTTGTCGAATCCATCAAATTGATTGTGAAGATGTTACTTGTATATTATTCATCCTTACCCTTAAATGTTGAGTTAAAATATGGTGTCACACCCTACCATCTGATTCTATTCATGCATTCAAATAATTTCTCAGGGAGCTTCATCAAGTCTTTTATAGGTATGATTATTGAGATGTTTATCAAAGAATTAATCAACTTAGAATGAAGTCTGATTAATCAATAGAGGATTTTTCCAATAGATTTCTTCACCTATGTTATGAATTTCTTGAAGAAGATGTAGATTGGGATTTATTCAAGGAAAAGTTTCATCATTTGGTTCAAATATCCTAGAAACAATATAAATATGAATCCTTGGTTAATAGTTCTTTCCTAACTTTTATTAATCATGACACACCTATAATATATGAGGAGGAACCTACTATCCCTTTTGTCCCTTGTCCTCCTCCATTTTCATTGCCTAAAAAGGTAGTCTTTGGTGCTATTGTTGAAGTTGGTAAATATGAAAATCAAATTGATGATACTCCTCTTCCACCTTATTTTTCCTCCATGATCAAGATATTATCATAGAAGACTTTCAATGTTCTAATAAAGTTATAGAGCCTAAGGTGGATGTTGATCCCTTGATTTTTCATGATCACCATGCATATAATCTGTATCTTAAACCTATTTCAATTGAAAGCATTGTTTCTTCTTATGACACCTGTCATCCTCCATCGTCTACATCTCATAAATTTTTGTACCCCGATTCACTTGATCAATATCTTGCACCAGCATGTTCTTCAGATACTCTTGATACTCATTTTGTTGGTCTAAGTTTTAATTAGGTGCAAGGTAGTCACTCTTCATAGGTAGAGTAGCGGAAGGGTGAATATGATTTTAATCTCTCTTTTCTTTTTCAAAATCCTCTATGTCAAAACGATACTTTTCCATTATTTGTTCATTAACAATTTCAACATCTTGGTAATCATTTAAATGATATCAAGGCCCTTAATTAGAATGAAGCCTTGGGAAACCATCATCTTGAAAAAATGACTCCACTGATATGTATGGTCATGAGTTCCCAAGTACATTGGATGACCTCTTTTTTTTACAAGAATACTTTTATATGTGAAGCTTTGATATGAAAATTGATCTAATCATAGAAGAGTTTCTCACAAGAATTTCTTCCTCGTCTCAGTAACCCTTGTCTGGAGATGGGTTTAGTGAATCAATTGATATATCATGTTCTTTTGATCCACATTATTATGAATTAAATTTGAAACCTAGACAAGGTGATAATATTTCCCATGATGAAGAAGATGATGTGGTGATTGTTGAACATATATCTCAAAACTTGGGTAATGTATTTGGTGATGTTGAGACATCCAATGAGACTAATTCCAATAATTTTCATCTGATTCATAATGCTCCAGCTAAAATAATTAACGATAGTTGTCTTCACACAAATGTTGACTTGACCATGCTTTCAAAATTCAATAATTCAACATTTGAAAGTTTAGGTACTTGTCAGGAAGTCAAGGCACTTCAATGTTAGTTGATGGTTATGTCAGGATCTCACAATCCTTATGAGTTCTATGAACTAGATCAGATTATAATTCACTAACATAATTCTTTTCACAACTTTGTTTCATTGGATTTGAGCTCTTTCTTGAAGGATTCTCAGTATTTTCAAGTTAATTATCTTCATCCACAACATAAAATCTCTGATTAGATAGAAGATTCATATTTGGCTAATTCCTCTTTGTGCAATTCGATTACATCTAACCTAATATTAGAATGCATATCTTTCCCGAATGTAAAAATCTATGAATCCTATCATTTTGATTATCAAGGTAAAGATCATCACTAGCCAAATAATTTATATTTGTTAAGTGATTTTGTGAATAATCAATTCCAAATATTTATTTTGAATGTTACAAAGCTGATCATTTTTTTTCTAGCCTAATCAATCCTTTTGGGTAGCATTCAATGTTTCAATCATTTAGTGGGTTGAAACCCCCATCCTAACATGGACACTAGATTTGATTTGACATATCCTTCTAACATTTTTTAGCATTTTATTCTAACTAGTTTCCCATATTTACAAGGCCAACAATTCTTTTTAATTCACTGAGCTTTTATATTACAGGTCTGGTAAGGAGTTGGACACAAAGGGAGCTAACGGATAATCAAGAATATTTCATGTCAAACCACCAATCTGATCTTAACACTGGTCCTACCAATTTTCATTCGATGAATCATTTTCCCATTAGTACTTCTGATGATTGTTGTCTTACATTGATGGATCTTGTCAATTCTCATAATTTGAGTGTGGTAATTAAAATTTCATTTTCTTAATAGTTTCAGGGTTTTCAAAAGGAATGTTTTGACTTCCATGATTGAATCTATGATTGGATAGAAACATCTCACTTATAAAACCCTATTGTAAATAATAACTTTCAATATTTTATGTCATTTGCTAAGAGTTAAAACACGAATGAAGGCACATTCACATGAAGTTTCCGAGGTTTGTATGACTGTTGTTCTAATCTAAAGGGTAAGGTTGCGGGTTGGTTAAGGTTAGTTGTTATGGCACATTTTATTCATTTAGCAAAGACCTTCTATCTCTTATGAAAATTATTCATGATCATATTTTTATTTTTGCACAATGATTTATATATATTTTTTAATCGCTCATATATTTATGTTTGGAGATTGGGAGTAGCTTCTATGATTACATTGGAAATTTCACTATACTTAACCTTTAACTTCTATCCAATTAGATTAGGAGTAGGTCTAGTTTCATTTTAGTTTTCTTTTTCATTGCATTCATATTCTATTTTTCCCTACATCTACTTTATGCATTTTCTTTGTCTTTTTCTTCTTGTCTTGCATGTTGCTTTTCTTTTGAGTCTTCCATTGGCTTTTTTTTTTGGTCCCTCTTGATTTTTTATGTCTTTTCTTTTATGTTTTGTTCAATAAGAACATGCATGAAAAATTCTCTCATTTGGCTCAAAATATGATGTGGCAAATTTTTGAAAAGGCAATTGTGCTTATGAGAAACTCTTGGCTAATTTGTCTTACTCTTCTTTGTTTTCACCTACCTATCTCTAAGGTCAATGATGTCTGAACACAAAATATGATTCATTCAACTGAAAAGCCATAAGTAGAATCATAATCCCCATATCTATTTTAGGATATTTATTTATTGACTCAGCGTTATAATTGAATGGTGTTTTTCATGCCAATCCAATCAAGTAGAGAAGGGAAAGGGGAAAACTAATGGCGAGTGTATTAATTATAGAGGTATATAATTGTCTATGAAGGAACAACCTCTCTTGATCTCAATAATTTGGGATCCATCTTTCACCTCAGTGATATAAACACCAATAAAATGTTAATGAGCATAAACTTACAAAACAAAATAATGGATGAAAGAAGATAAAGACTTCCTATGTATGTAGGTGAAATAAGTAACTTCGTCGAGGTATTGAATAGGCTCACCAGTAGCAAAGAAATTTTTTTGTTCCTATAATGAATTTGCTGAGGTATTGAATAGGCCTGGTGGCAGTAGAGAAACACTACAGATGAAATTAAAAATCTCATCTTTTCAAACTCGCAACTAATAATACCCTCCTCCTGGATCGAAATAATTGTGATATGCTAATCTTTCGGAATATATGTATAGCCAAGAAGGGCATAGAAGAGACTATATCCATAGCCGGGATAAACAAGGAAGCTAAGGAAATACTTCTTGAAAGACTAGACCCTTTCCATAAAGCTAGATCCAAATAGAGAACCTAGAGTTCTTCAAATGTGTTTCCAAGTGTTGTTGCTATGACAAACACCCTAAGAAATTGTGCTTATTATCTCATGATATATCACCTCAAGATGATCATGGTCACTTCATGGTTGGACTTGATGACACATGCTTAGCCTTTCGATCCATTCTCAAGTGTACCCTCTTCTCGCAAGCTTAGTGGTCAATGTCTACCCTTGAAGACAAGCATTGAGCAATACTTGAGAGTATTCACTATCCAATATTTGAGAGTAGTTCCTGCATAGTCCCTAGATATAACAACCACATAGTACCCAATGAGAGTAAGTGTGCAAGTCCCAGTGATAGTCACTGCTCAACCTTGGCTAATAGTGACTACAAAATTCTTATTGATAGTAAGTGCACAATCTTAGTTGACAATGAGCATGCAATCTTATGAAATAGTCATTCTCTCACTCATAGTTGTAACTATATTATCATTCTAGTTATTTCCCTCAATTGCCATTTTTTCACGCATTTTCTATCATAGGTGTTGCTTTCACTTTCATGACTGTCTTTTTTTCATTTTTTCACCTTCACAATTGTCACTTTAGTGTTCGCTTCATTATAGCATTTGTTTTCTTGACTTTCTTTATATTTTGCAAGTTTTGTTTTCCCTTTTTCTTACTTTCACAAGTGTTTCTTTCTATTGCTTTCACTCCTGCATGTGTCGCACTTTAGCGCACCACAAGAGGAAACCATAACACATTATTTTGCATCAATTGATCATATATATTATAAGAATATGTGTTAGACACTCTCCCACAAATTAGCGTACTTTTTGGTCGTAATCGACGCTCCTGTCATACCTTGCATTCTCAATGTCACAAAGTGTTGTTTCAATTGTCGCACTTATAAGTATTTCTTTTCTATCACTTCAAGATATGTATGTCAATTTTGAATTTTTTGATCTATTTTGATGTTAGCTAGGTCTAAGATGATCATTTTAAGGCTTGTTTGTTCTCTCTCATCTCATTGATCCCACACCTAATGATTTTTGGAGCTTTCACCATCTTTGCAACTTACTCAATCTTCAACCAATTTTTCTAGCCCTTGGAACTATATGCATTGTGTAATATTATCTCATGGTGAATAACCATTTCCTTCTATAAATTCACACTATATAGTCACTACGTCCAAGGACTACGCATTACACAATAACAATGCATAGTCTCTTCCTCGTGCCCCTCAAAATTGTGTAATTATCTCTCCCAGTGAGTCTTTCATAATGCACTATGCAGTCTCAATCAATATTCATGCCTCACAATCTTCCTGACCGATGCAACTATGCAATTACCTTGCTCATTATTCCCTTAACTATGCATTGCGTAATCACAGTAAGCAAGCCGCCTTCACTGAATCATTGTCTCCCTCAACTGCGTGGTTATGTCTCCTAGTCCTTCCGCAACTACACATTGCACATTCATAGTGAATAAGACTTCCTCACTATATCACTGAGTTGCTCAATTGTTTAGTCCTTTGTCTCTTTCCTTCCATAACTGTGCATTGCATAATCACAGTGAGAAATCCTTCTCCGTTGCCTCACTTATTCTCTCTACTGTGCAGTTTTACTTCCTTGTCCCTTAGTTACTGTGCACTACATATTCATAGTGATTAGACCATCATCATTTCCTCTTGCTCCTATGCAATGCACAATTCCTGATCCTCCTCCTCAGTCCCACACTCAATCCTGAGTTAAATTAGTGAATTGCATGAAGAGTTAGACTAGGAGATTTCCAGACTGATGTCATCTTGTCATGAGTGAATTTAATCTACATGTACTATATCTTGACATGATAGGATGATGATCGAGGAGGATTCCAAGAAAATCATGCAAAAACACACTTGTAAATTTGAAGAGACAAATAGATTATTCAACAAGAAGATGAAGGGACACAAGATCCTAATGGAATATTGAAGATCAAAATCACAAGGAAGAATCCATATCGTTAAAGCTTTGGGAGGATGAAGATGAATCATATGAAATACTTATCATGAAGATATAAGGGATGTCAGCAAGAAGAGGCTACAAAAGATCACTTGCGAAGAAGAAGCCCAAGAAGAACCATCATGAAGAACACAAAGGGATCTTGGATTGAGACAAAGATGCCAACTTGGAAGGTTTTGATACTCATTCAGAATCTTTGGAGGATGAATATGAAGAATGGGAAAAGGTTCATCATGAAGAAATCAAATTCATAGCAACAAAGAGAAGAGCTTGGAATTGCCACATCATCATGAAGTTCCAAGTCATCATTTCCAAGTCATGACTTGTACATGTGTCACCACAATGTCATATGTGTCAATGTGTCTTGCCACATCATTTGTGGAATGTAATTATTGTATTTTCTAAAATGAGAAAATTTAAAATGTGTGGAAGACTAAGGGTCCCACATGGAATGTGAAGAGTCAATACAATGAAGCTCAAATGTCACAAAGGAATTAAAAAAGTCATAGAAGAACCTCAAGAGTCATGAGGGAGGTCAAGAGTCACATGGGAGGTGAAAATTCACCTCATTTATTTTAAATACACCCTCATAGCTCAACCAAAGGGACTCTTCGGACTTGAAATTTCCACCTTGACTTCTGTAGCTTGGTATAGGAGAGAAGATATTTCTTTGGAGGAGCAAGTGGTGACTTAATGTTCTAATATTGGGGCTAGTGTTGCAACATTGTAATTGTATATCTCGGGACATTCACTTAAAATGTGAAGCTCATAGGTCCGGTGCACTTTCATGCATATGTTGTGAATGATTGTGACACTATTCTTTCATTATTTACAATGTATGTTTATGTTAACACATACTAATAAAAATTAACTATTTCATTGGCTTTGGTATGTATCTTTTGAATGTGCATTGTTACTTTATTTTATGATCATTGTTTCCTTGTGAACTACTTTGCAGGTTAGCTAAAATTTCTCTTATTCTCTTGTGTGTCTGTTTGAGGATGGTACTATTACTTTTCTTCTAAAGGCTAACTCTCTCTTTCCTTTCTATGAAAGCACCTTATATACATTGCAATTATATGCCACACAATGTCAACTTACTTGCTTGTTTCAAAGTTTACTTGTATAATCGTGTATGTTAATAATTGTAGCTAAGGAATATTCCTAAGAGTAATAGCAACTGGTTGTATTTCCATTTAGGGCTCCTACTCCAAATGGTGTGAGGTCTAATTGAGGCTTTATACTAGGGAAACCCATTTGATTGATGGATTTCCAACACCATCAACACCAAGATATGAGATAAGAGGATCAAATCTTCTTCTCATCATGTCAAATCTCTATTTTCCATAAAATATGCCTCTACTATGTGGACTAGATCTGTAATCAATCGCCCTATGGCCAAATAGGTTACAAGCATAATAATAATCACTAAATGGAATAATATTCCTAATAGCAGATAATCTCCTCTGTTTTCCTTGCTTCTCATACTATCACATTCTTTGTTGATTAGATCTAAACTATGTGCTTCTACAATTGGCTGCAACATGTCCATAATTGTGACAAATGTAATGCTCTACATCATCCATTAAAGGAGAAAAGGGATTACTACTTCTCCTTTTAATTTTTACATATCTTCCACAATATTCTCTTGGAGTGAAAGGTCTTGTAGTCATAGGTGCTCCTATAGATTCTATTCTTTGCTGTTATATGTGGATCTACTACCTCCTTCCTCTTTTGTTGCTCATCTTGGTGTCATTTTCTACTATAGGCTTCTTAGGATCTGCATCATTGCTTTTGTGTGTTTGTCTACTAGAATATCTCTTTTGAAAACAAATACCAGATTTTACCAAGAGATATCTTTGGCTCTTAAGCATGTTGTTCAAGACCTTGGAGCTCTTCTCTTACTTTGAATGAATTTCCTTATGATCAATTTATTTCCTTGTGGTTACCACTTCAACTTCAAGCTCTTTAACTTACGCCTTACCTTCTTTCAATAGGCTACACTTTACTTCTTCAACTCTCTTCTATTCTTCCAACTAGATCTTTAAACTAATGATCTCTCCTTTGAGGTCATCCTGCTTTTCATCACAAATCTGCAAGAAATTTTCTTGGTCTATTCATGTAGCTGTTAGCCTACCTTATTTAGAACTTAATTTATCTATAACCACCATGGCTAACTCAAGTTCAACTGATGAAGATTAGCCACTGAACTTGCACTAGGGCGAATGATCTTATCGGGGTGAAATTCTTTCTTTTATGAGGCCTTATTATTATTATTATTATTTTTCTTTCTAGTCTTCTTCTTGTCATTGGTGTTCCTATTATTTTCTCCTCCATACAAGATTTGAAATCTATCCCATATTTCTTTAGTAGATGTTTGATCCACTATTTTCTCCAAATTTTCATTATGGAGATTCTCATAGATCACACACTTTATTTTTGCATTTTGTTGCATCATTTAGTTTGGATAGGGTCTTGGCTACAACATTCACACACTAATCTCCAAGCATTATATCCTCAAGTTAATAAATCATATTTAACTTTCTCTTTACATACCTATTAGTTTGTAGCATTGAGTAGAGACACATCTTCATGATCCACTAGTTTTTTTTTCAAAAATTTCACCAAATCTTCCTAGATCTCAGTTTTCAGTGATGAAGTTGCACCTTAAAGAACATTCCCTATTACCAATTATTAGAAGCTCTTATATCGATTGTTGGTAGGTTGCCAATACATGGGAGGGGGGTGGCGCGAGGAGGGGGCGCGGGGGCGGGGTCAATCAGTATTGTACTGGATGGATTATTTTAACAACTATTTTCCTTCTTTTATAAATTATTGAATCATGCATTGGTTAACCATCAACATAGATAAACATCACATACACATATCATGAGAAACATATAAACATGAGAAACAACACATATGAATAAATAAACCATGAACAACAACACATCAACACATGAACATAGAATATGAGCTGGAAACCCTTATAGAAGAAAAATCACCATATGATTTTCTTTGTATGCATCTTCTTATTATTGAAAATATCCTTTTACATCATCATATCACTAGCCGCTACCATTTTCAAGCTACAACTTGCTATTCATGTGATAAATCACTCACTCCAAGCCACTACTTGATGGAATCCACCTGTTCCTAAAATTTTAAGGCCACCACCTTCTAGAAGCCACTACTGCCTTAATTATACAAGACAGTACTCATTGTAAGTTACTACCTGATGGATTCCCCAACACCCAATAATTTTTCTAGCTACCACTCCCAAGTTCTCAGGAAATAACCCAAAGGAATCCACCACTACCTGAATCAGAAAGCCACCACTCACCCATTGAAAGCCCCAACTTTCAAGCTCTCGTCAACCACTTTTCATGCATTTTCAAACTAGGATCCATGGATCTCTGCACACAAAAAATGTGATTCTAGTTTCATAATTTTCAAAATGGACCCACTATAAACTCTATGCTCATCAACAACACAATTAAAACCCTCTCTATAATACAACTCTGTCATAAAAAAAATAGATATTCTCATTCAATCAACATTTGAAACCTCTACAACATAACTTTTCTCAACTCAATCACCAACAATCTCAACATCACTTTGACAAACAACAATAACCACTACAACAAAACATGCAATTTACGCCATATTTAGCACCATATTCTAGTGTATTTTTCTCTCCATTGGGATGATCATCCTGGCGCTAAATCTGGCTCTATTGTGCAATTTTTAAAGCATCCTTTTTTGCATCTTCTTTTTACGCTAAATTTTGCATCATATTTTGCACCAAGATTTGCATTTGGTTTTACAGCAGGTTTTTCTTCTAGTTTTGTGCCATTTTTTGCATCTATTCTTGCATCATTTTTTGCTTCTTGTTTTGTGCCATTCTCTGCTTCTATTTTTGTGTCGTAATTTGCATCGAGTTTTACACCATCCTTTGCATCTGATTTAGTGCCTTTTTTTGCATCGAGTTTGTGCCAGTCTTTGCATCTAGTCTTATGCCATTTTTTGCTTCTAATTTTGTACTTATTTTTACATCTATTTTTGCATCAATTTTTCTGTCTCTTTTTACACCATTTTTTGCATCTAATTTTGCACCATATGTTGAATCTGATTTAGTGCAAAAATTTTCATCCATTTTTGCACCATTCTTTTCATCCACTTTTTCGTTTCATTTGTCTCCCTTTTTTGCATCCTATTTTGCACCTAATTTTGCATCATTTTTTCCGTCCAATTTAACATCATTTTTAACAACATTTCTTGCATCCAATTTTGCATCCTTTTGAGCATCTAAATTTTCACCCTATGTTGGACCATGTGTTGTGTCCACCTTTGAATCCCATTTTGCGTCTAATGTTACGTTCAATTTTGAGCCACTTTTTTTCGTCTACGTTTGTATTTGTTTTTGCACCAAGTTTTGAATTATTTGTTGCACCTCATTTTGCATCCAATGTTGCATCCAAATTTGAGCCATTTTATGCCCATTTTCGCACGATTTTTTCTAATTTTATGTCCAAATTTTCACCATTTTTTATTTCCAATTTTGCATCCTTTTTGGTGTCTAATTTTTCATCCTTTTTGGCATCCAAATTTGCATCATTTTTTATGCCACATTTTGTGTCCACATTTGCATCTCATTTTGCACCTAGATTTTAGTCTAAATTTTCATCTAGTTATGCATCATTTTTGGCATCCTTAGTTTCACCATTTTTTAATCCCATTTTGCTTCTTGTTTTGTGTCTTTTCTTACATCATTTTTGCACCCAGTTTTTCATCCTAATTTTACACCATTATTTGCATCCTCATTTTGGTGTCTGTTATCTCAAAACCAGACCTAATAGGTTGCTGATCATGTAGACTTTAAGTAACTCTTTCAAACCTACTTTAGGCTAAGGCTTAGCCTCCTCAACCTGAGAGGGCTCTCTCACAAGATTAAAGATTTGGAAAATGAATAAGATGGCTAACTCTATGAAACAAAATGAACAAGTATAAGAGGTTGAAACACAATTATTAAGTATCCATTGGGTTTATGGAGTCAGATATGCTTCAGTAGTGACAGTAAGGTTAGGTTTTCATAGAAGTCAGGGCATTCAGAATCCAACATATGTAGAACACACCAAATGCATAGAAGGCCAGCACAGTTTACAAATATATGAAGGAAATTAGAGCACTGTTAGTGATTTCTAAGTAATCACACATTCATAACACTGTAGATAATAGGAAAAGACAACACAAGACATTCATCACATCGAATTCCTTTTGATTCCTGAGAAGCAAATCCAATACTATATTACTAAGAAACAGAGTCTTTTACATAAAGCCAAATATCAGAGCTTTTCTCAATAAATTTCCAACCCTTAATACATTAGTTCTTCTCCCATATATAGAGTTCATGTAGATTCCTTCCTCCAACATGAGGGGAATTCGAATTCCTCCTAATTTGACACCTATTGACACTTAAAACTAACTATTTAATACAAAAGACAGCTAACTAGGAGTCCTAGAGACCTAATACAACTAGGAGTGTAACTCCTTATTATGATTACAACAACCTTATCTAAAAATTTAAAGCATTCTTTGACACCTATAACTCCATGAAGTCAAATTTGATTGTGCTCATAACCCTCCATCTAGCCCTGGATGAATCATCCTTTTGTTGTTCCTAGTAACTAGGAGACTATCCCTTGCTTTGTTCTGGCTGAAAAATAGGTCTTGGGACAGATTTCATAACTTCCCGTAGAAAATGTATTTAGAAAAATTGAAGGAGGCTTTTGTGAAAAAATCCATGCGGAACAAAAACCTCTCTTGGTTTTTTGAAACATATTTCCTACGCCCCAGAATGAGTCTTTGAAAAACAGGTGTAAAAATATGCTTGTGAAAAATTTCACCTATAGCAGTTTCGTAGTGCAAGTTTGATCATTCATTTATCTCAAATAATAATGGATTTGAAGAAAGTGGAAGAGGTTTTTGTACTTCAGTATCTTAAGAATGAAAACCTCTTTCACGTTTCAGAGATGAGTTTTTAACTGCTCAGAAACGCTTCTAGAAATTGACTGGTAAAAACAAGGAGAGAAAGTTCCTCCTTTTTTGCTTTTGGTCTCCACAAGGATCTTCTTTGATTACACAAAAATGTATTGAAGTGCCATGTTCTTCATGTGCTGTAGACCTTGTCCATGCACCCGTGTGAAGATAAAACCTCTTTAATGCTGCCTGAAGGATAATGAACAATACTAGCTGTGATCACTTTTATAACAAATGGTTTATGATTCATATATGCTTTTCCTTTGCTCGTTTGCCCTTGCTGGATTGCTTGTATTGTGTAAATGATATTTCTTCAGAAACTCCTTTTCAAAAAGGTTTCCCTTTTGTCCCTCAAAATTGGTCAATCTTCCTCAAAATATGCAGCTACAGTAGTTTCGTAGCACGCTACTACTGTGTATTAGGCATCATCTTCAGCAGTTTCGTAGCGCGCTATGAAACTGCTGTGTAATCACAAAACATAGTTTCTAATGCCAAAATTTGACTGTTTTGAGCTTATTTATCTTCTAATGACTCTTCCATATGACATGAGGCTGTTCAAAACTAAATAACTTGACACCATTCTTTAAGGTAAACTTCAAAAGGTAGTCTATATCAAAATTTAGGATTACCTTACTTGCCTTGCTTGAGCCTTCAAAGAACTCTAATGTATGCTGACCCTGAATTTGCCAAATGCTTCTTACGCATGAAAGGAGCATGAGAATGACCAAGACCAATTCTTCCTTACCTTACCCTTTTCTTTTGAAATCTTTTCAGTGATAACAGTGTCCATTTTTACATCCTTGTTTGCGCCCAATTTGGTATCTTTTTGTATGCCCTATTTTGTTCCCTTCTTTGTGTCTAGTTTTACACCCTTTTTTAATTCTACTTTAAAACCCTTTTTGTCTCATTGTTTGCATCTTGTTTTAATGGCTAGTTTAACATCTAATTCTACTCCTAATTTTGCATCGATGGTTACATCCACTTTTGGCTTCTTGTTTAGAGTTTTACTTTTACTTCCATTTTACTAATTTTATTACATAGTGAAATATATTACAATTTCTAAATATCATTTTGCAATAGGATTTAATGCGCCATTAGATGAACATAAAACCCTCTCAGTTTATCCTAGAAACCTAAGATAGACTGGTTAAGAGAAAGGTTGTTCTAGGGCTCAAGATTCTTAGTAGATCAAGATGTAGAGTATAGATTAAGAAAAGAAGAATGAATTCATGTGAGTCCTCCCAAGTAGGTCTTGTTGGAGTTTTTAGTGTATCTGGGAAGTGCTCCTAGATAGCTCTAAATCTTGGTCCTACACAAAAGAGAGAACAAATAAAACTTCACAACATAATATCTTGATAATTGAAACTATCATAAACATATAAATATTATAAATATTACTGAATAAATAAATATAAACCAAAATCCCATACATTCATTAGTTAAATAGGATAAGTAAACAATGAATAGTAGCATATGGAAGGAAGAATGAATAATCTACATTAATAAAGGGTTTGGAGGAAAGTTACAACCATACAACACCTCCCCCAACTCCTAGCTCCAAAACTCTCCCTCTCAATATAGATTTCAGCAGCATGACAATACATGAATTCCCATCATTTCCTCAATGGCCAAGTCTCCAATATATAGGAAAGTGAAGGCTATGAAGATTTCCCAATTTCCTCATTATTTCAATTTTGGCAAAATATTTTGGGTGAATAATGTTTCCTCATATAAAAATGGCATTTTCCACTTTTTAGATGCTTTTGTGCTTAGGAAAAAGCTTCCCCATGCTTTATGGCTCTTTCCCACTTTTGTATGCTTTTATTTTTTAGGAAAAACCTAAAGATGAGGATAAAGAGATCACATTCCACCATATGAGTTTCCGAAAGTGAACAAGAGTGTCAAATTCTAGTTAAGTTGAGCTTTTTTCTTCACATTAGAGGAATTTTCATTTTAAAATGTTAACATTGAATTTCCATGTCATAATGTTTAATCCAATTAAAATCCTGTAAAATTTAAAAGCCATATAGGTGTGACTATGCAGTGGATTTTTGTTTAATAATATAACTTACCTAATTTATCTTCCCAAGTGACCCAAAACTATATTAAATATTAAAAACAAAATTAATATCTTAATCTATAAAAGTTAGAATATCTAGAATATTTTTAATGAAGGGTAAATCATGGCGTGTTAAATAAATAAATTTAAATATAAAATCCTAAATCCTAAATTTAATTTAAATTTTAAATTTACTTTTTTAATTTAAATTTTATTAAATCTTCTATTCATAAATTAATTTGAATATAAAATATAAATATATGTTTATTTTGATAAAAGTGCATTTATTTGAGTATCTTAAATTTATATTTTAAATTTTCCTTTTAAATTTAAATTTTATTAAATCTTGTGTTAATAAATTAATTTCAATACAAAATACATGTAGACGGTTATTTTTGATAAAAGTGACGTTTATTTGGGTAATTTAAATTTAAATTTCCTTTAAATTTTGAATTTGCTTTTTTAATTTAAATTTTATTAAATGTTGTGCTAATATATTAATTTAAATATAAAATACATATACAGGTATTTTGATAAATGTGACATTTATTGGGGTAATTTTGGTAAAAGAATAATAAAAATGATATATTAAAAAATTGTCTATATGGCATTATTTTATTAGTTTCTTAAATTTTTCTTAGGTGGTTATTATTTTGGTAACAAAAGTTAGATGAAGGGGACAACTTATTATAGACTATGATACGTGGTCCTCATGGTACATAACTTGTATTATAGGCTTATATAGTTTAGGAGAAAGGGGTATTTCAACCAAAAACATAGTATTCTCCTCCAAGATGATGAGTAGGTATTTTCATGTATAACACATTTAAGAATATATCACAATTCAAATTCATAACTTAGTATTTGTAAACAAATTTAAGGGTAATTGACAACATTCATAAAAAAATATAGCAGTATCCTCATATATAACAATTCTCCATCAAAAAATCATTGACAATTTTCAATATATATATATATATTACTACTAAATCAACATTTATCGAAGATATCATTATTCCAAGGTAAATTCACAACATTACATCCAAAAATAGTAATGTCATCATACATAATCATTCTCCATAAAAAAGCATTGACAGGTTTCAACACATATATAAAGTAACAAGATAATACTAATAATATCCTCATCATCCTTAATCAAATCAACTAAGATTCAAATGCGTGATTATCATATCAAAATATTTCATGAACACCATTATTCTAAGGTAAATTCACATCATCCATCAAAAGATAGTAATATCATCATGCACAATAATTCTCCATCAAAATAATGTGGATAATTTTCAATATATACATAAAAGAACAAGATAAAAATGATAATATCATCATCATATTTAATCAAATCAACTAAAAGTCAATTTAAGATTACCAAATAGAAATGCTTCATAGATATCATTATGCTAAGGTAAATTCACAACATCCATAAAAAAATAGGAATCTCATCATACACAATAATTCTTCATAAAAAAATTGTAAACAATTTTCAACATATTCACAAGGTAACAAGATAGTACCAATAGTAACATCATCATTGTTCAAATAAACTAAAATTCAAATGTATGATTACCATATTAAAACGTCCACCTAAATATAAGAAATAACGCATGGCTAGCTAGTACCACGAAAATCATAGCCAAGCTCATCCTCATGATCATTTCCATGATCATCATCCTGACCATCCTGATAATATCATCCACATAATCATCACCCATACCATTGCCATCCTCATCATCATCATCATCATCATCATCTCTGATATATGATGTAATCTAAACATAGTCTATATCATCATCTTCGTGGTTATTACCTATAGCGTTCTAGAAAAAAAACAATATTACATGTTAGTATTAATTCTATAGCAAAATGCATATTTTTATTACAATGCTAACAATAAAATGAGGTAAGACATAATAACATTTAATAGTACTAAAAATAAAATGAAAATATGGCTTAAGATATATTGGAGATCGAACTAAGATTACACTTGTAATTCACATTAAGTAGTAGAAGCATTTTTTAATCCATATGAAGTAGGTACCTATTTGTTCGTCATATTATATTGTGAATGTTTCTTATGATTTCCATGCAGAGTTGGTAAATTAATATTTATTGGAAGCTTTATTTCAAATTGCAATTGTAATTCAAATTAGAAATAGAAGAATTTTTAACAAAAAAAGAATGTCACATGAAAAAGTAAATTGTTTTTAATGAAAAATAAGTCGCATACAATATGAATGTCACATGAAATATTGAGTTGTTTTTAATGCATGTACTTTTCTCTATAATAAGATGGATCCTAATGTTCATTCAAGAACAAATGCTCACAAATAATTACTTCATTTTATCCATTATCACACTTAATCCATTATACCTAGTGACGACAATGGTTCCATTCAAATTGCTTTGAACTCCCTAAATATAATGTAAAATAGAAAACTCCATGATGACAACCATGACCACAACCCCCTCCCTTGCCTCGTCCACCATTAGAGACAATGAACTTGGAGTTATGACCACGATAGCAACCCCTCCCTTGCCTTGTGTCCACCATTAGAGGCATTGAACTAGGAATTAAAAGTACTCATGTTTTCTTTGCTCTAATTAATCTCCAAGGAATCAAAACTTGATCAATATATCAAGGACTCCATCAAGGAATAGATATATCATAAGAGAATCTCAATAGGCTTTTCCAAAAGAGTATGAAATAACACTTATCTCTGTTTCATGAAATAACTCGAGCGAGTGGAATGAATGGTGGGAAACACTTACCAATGAAAGGAATATTTTTGGTCCGTCCTTATTTATATTATTATTTTTTCTTCATAGAGTGGAGGGAAGTGTTTAAAAGAATTCATAAAAATATTTTAAATTAAAAAAGAAAAAAAAAAAAGATAAACAAAAATTAAAATTAAAAAAAAAAAAAACAAAATTTAAAAAAAAAGATTAATATATATATATATATATATATATATATATATATATATATATATATATATATATGCTTAAGTTTAGTTTTTTTTTTTTTTTTAATATATATTTAGTATAGTATTTTTTTATTTTCTAAAAGAATATATTTAGTTTCTGGTTTTTTCAATAACAAAAATTATATTTTCCTTTTATAAAAATGGATTCTAAACATCCATTCATGCTAAATTTGTGATTTTATGATATAAGTTTAAATTATATATAAAAAAGTAACTTAATGCCATGCGTTGTGTCACTGAGATGGGTATTATACATCTCTTCCTTGCTAAGTTATAGAATGTGCTTGGGTTTTCTTAATTCAATAAAATTAATTCTTCTCTTCATTATATCTTGAGATGTTCAACTTGCACCTAATAAAACAATAAAGTTAAAATAGGTTTTCCTTTGACCTTTGTAGATTTCTTTCCCCATTACTCCTTGTCTTAATAGATTTATTGTCTTTTGGTGGCCTTGAGTGGCCACTCCCATTAGTTGCATGCTTTTTAGTTTTGTGTTAGTAACATTTCTTAGGATTTATAACATGTTATTTAATTTATGAAAATGTGTTATTTTCCATATTATTGTTAAATATTAAAATTAACTATGTTGGTTTTGAACATGGTTTAGCAAAAAGTTACCAAAAGGTTTATAGATTGTAATTTGTAATGTAATGCTTCACTGCTTGATGAAATTGTTTTGGATTTTTTTTTAAAGATTCTTTGATTGATGAAACTTTTATGGATTTTTTTTAGTATATTAACTTGTATGTGATAAATTCAAAAGTCACATCTTTTTGATATTTTCATTGGTTAATTTCCCTTAAGGCTATCAAGTTCACCATTTAGTCCTAGGTTAAGGAAATATAGGAGTCATGAAGTGGCATTGTCCAATAACTTAAATCTTGTAACATGTTTTTTTTAGTCACATTATACTTCCTTTCTATGTAAATTCTCCATGAAAATAGTATCATGGAACATAAGGGACCTCAATATTAAAGGAAAAGAAATAATCCTAAAAGAAAAATGGTACGGAAATCACCCATCAATAATGTTGATATAAGAAATAAAAATATTAAGCGAGGTTCTACCTCATACAATTAGGAAATGGGGGAGGAATTTCCAAGTAGTAGTGATTGATTATGTTTACCTCTTTTCACATTATGACAATATAATTTTAGTTAATTGACATCGAGGACTACTACCATGTATCCAATGTCTATGAATCCAATATCACAAATGGAAAACCTCTATTTCTCAATTCTGTTTCCAGCACAAGTAATTTATACTCCCCATCTTCGTGGATTATTAGGAGTGACTTCAATATTATCAAGTGTCTCGAGGAACAGAAAGGATGAATCACAATGTTTACTAAGAGATTTTGTAAGATATACCATCAAGGCCCTAAAGTATTATCCATTAAATTTCTCAAGAAATGAGTCTCCAACCCACACATGTGGATCAATGACATGCAATACATGTGTGTGTGGTGACTAACTTAATACACTATTCTAATAACTCCACAAACTTAAGTATTTCACTATATCACATGATTGACTATAGTGTGACATAAGTAAACCAAGAGTAGACATGAAACCCTTAGGCAAGAAAAATTACCTAGATCCTCAATTAGGTGCTTAAATGATGAAGTGAAAATTAAAGGGGAAAAGAGGACTTCATGATTTAACCATCACAAACATGTGATCAAGTCTGACTAGGAGTGTATATATTCATATGTTTTCCAAAGAGGGTGTGAATACATGAGTTACCATTCATTGGGCCTTATTTTTCTTTCTTTTTATTTTTCTTATATATGGGACTTAGCGAATAAGGTTTTCATAAGTTTTTAACAACTCATAGATATAATGTTTACATAAATTTTCACTTTAACCTTAGATTTTAGACTTAGATAAATCATTATAGTGTATATTTAATGATTTTGGCTTTCACTTTTTGATTTTCTTTCATCACAAATGACAAAAAGGGGAAATATTTTTCCACAAATCTATGAATGCTTAATCATAAAGGCATCATGTGATGAAAACAAATTAATGATGTTATTCCCAATGAAAATGATGGGTATTCTTGAGAAATGCTTATGCTTGTGCATGCCTCCTCCCTGGTTGAGAGGGAGTGAGAATGGACACCATATTATCCATTTGTCATGTACTATGGTCGAGACTAATAGTCGTAAGCCTACTAAAGACACCAATAGGGAGGATGGTGGATTAGATAAACACCTGGGACTATGTCAAGTACATTAATCCAAGATAAGAATATTCATGAGGATCGACATTTCCTGGTGTCAAATATTATGACAGTGGATTAGGAAATAATCATGTGAGGACATGCCTGATCAACATCCTAGTGCGGTAAGTGCCTAAAGAGGCAGTGGTGTCCAAATTTATGCCTCCCAACATTGTGCTATGATCTAATGGAGATATATAACTTGTTAGTCAAGGCCTTTCTATTTTGACAATGTTGGCTATGATGATTTAAATCATTGTTGGTGCTTATCAATCCAGATCCCTTCTTATATGAATATTTCAACTTGAGAGTACTTTTTTGTCTCATTATGAGTATCTCCCTAGTTTAGAGGGAGTGTCATCATATTCATTATCATCATAATCACCACCATCAATCTCATCATTGCATTATCGTCATAATCACCATTCATGTCGTCATCATCATCATCATGATTATGGACATTGTCGTCAATTGTTCATAATTATAGGTGTCGTAAGAAATATCATCAACCCAAATAATATTATGAGTGCTCAAAAAGGGTTGTTAGGACACATGATATATGCAAGAGAAATGAAAACTTTATTTTTTTAGAGATGATCGATGATCATCATCACCACTACCATTATCATCATCATTATAATTTTCATCATCCCCATCATCGTAATTAATGTAATTTCTATCATCATTGTTGTCAACTTCATCATGAACATCATAATCATCATTCATGCCATTATTGTTGTTGATGATTACCAAGATGAAAATAATGATAATGATGATCAAATGATGATGACTTGGAAGATGACTCTAAAGATAATGACTATGATTATGACCATGACAACATTTAAAAATTGGAAAGATTTTCCAAGGACATTAGCATCTCCATCATCATTGTCATTATAACCCCCATCATCTTTATCATCATTTTGATTATCATAATAATCACAATTCATGTCAACGTCATCATCTTCATTATCATCATTGTCATAATTATTGACATTGTCATCAGTTGTTCATAATTGTTAATGTCATAAGAAATATCATCAATGAAAAAAATATATGAGAGTTGGAAAATGGATGCAAAAGTTTAAAAAAAAAATGGGGGCAAAAATAGACATAAAATTATATGAAGAGTGGACACAACATAAGTAGATGCAAAACAAGACAGAAAAATTGACACAAAAGTGGATGAAAAAGTAGATCCAATAGTTGATGTAAACTTGGACACAAAATAGGATGCAAACATGGATGAAAAAGTGGAAGAAAACATGGGTGTAATAGTAGGCATAAAACTTAGCATGAATTGTTGTGAAATAAATGTGGATATAACAATGAACAGAGAAAAAAGACACAAACTTGGATGCAAAAAGGAGGAAAAATTGGATTAAAAAATTGATGTAAACATGGAACAAACATGGGTGCAATAGTGGACACAAAATTAGATTCAAAATTGGACACATCAAAAGTAGATGCAAAATGGGATGCAAAAAACAGAAAAATTATTTGATGCAAACTTGGACACAAAAGAGGATGCAAATGTGGATGCAAAATTGGAAGAAAATGTGGGTTTCAATGATAGGCACCAGATATGGCACAACAAAACTAGATGAGAAAGTGGATGTAATAAAAAACACAAAAAATATGCAAACTTGGATGCAAGACAAGATGCAATAAGGGATGAAAAAGTGGATGAAAACATGGGTGCAAAAGAAGAAACAAAATTGGATGAAAAATATGGATGCAATGGAAGTAGATGCAAAAGATGATACAAAATGAGATGCAAAACCCAACACAAAAGTGGATGCAAAAATAGATGCAATATTTTGATGCAAAAGTGGATTCGAAGATGGATGCAAAAGTGGAAGAAAACATGGGTACAATAGTAAGTACAAAACATGGTACAAACAGTGTCACAACAAAAGTGGATGTAATGATAGATGCAAAAAAAGAAGCAAATGAAGATGAAAAATAAGATGCAAAAAGTGGACATAAACATGGGTGCAACAACGGATGAAAAATATGATGCAAAAGTAGATACAATATGTGACACAAAACTTGATGCAAATCTTGATGCAAAGGGGATGCAAAAAATGATGTAAAAATGGATGCAAAAAATAATTTCAAAAATGATGCAAAAGAGGATGCAAGAGATGATGAAAAAGTTGACACAAGTGTAGGCGCAAAAAGTGGATGCAATAAATGATACAAAAGTTGGTGAAACAAAATTAGGTGCCAAACTTGATGCAAAACATGGTGCAAAGGATGGCAAAAAACTTGGCATAAAACTTGGCGTAAAACCTGGTGTAAAACCTGATGCAAAACCTATTGCAATACGTGGTGCTAAACTTGGTGTAAGACTTGGTGAAAAACTTGGTGCAAACTTTGCATCAATTTTTGCACCATATTTTATAAATGGACACAAATAGCTCCAAAAATGGGCTCTAGACACAAAAAAGGAAGAAAAAAGGGATGCTAATCATAGGGTTTTGTTGTAGTGAACTCATCTCAACACACATACTTTCTTAACATGAACCCAAAAACATATTTGAATACAAATGAAAATAAATAGCCATACAATCTATAACAATAACATACCAATAACACACTCAACCATGTATAATTTAATACCCCTACAAACACCACTTCTTAACACACAAATGCTCTAAGAACACATCATCCCTCAATTCTCCAGCAACTACAGGTATGCTATTTGATTCATCTATTAATATATATTTATCACGTTACACACTAAACACTAACATATAATTAGTCCATGCACGGGTACCTTCACATGCTCAACCAACATTAAATTATATCCATACTCTATTACTCCATATGTACGTAGCTCAATCTAATATGCACTGAATATTTTCAATCCAACGTAGGTTGATTCTCTGAACATTTTAATTAACACCATTGATTTGCATCTTAAGCTACATCAATGCACTATTAGCTTCTCTACATCCATTCACACAAGTATACACAATATCAAACATCGATCACCAAATCCATGCGCACATGATACTCAACCTCACTCCATATGCAAGTGCCACGATATCATTCACTCACTATCTATATGTACTCTAATCACTAGAAATCACACTATTAAGCTTGTTTCAATCCACAACTGACATATTTAATAACAATTCCCAACATCTCATGTGATGGACCAAATTTCACCACTAAGCCACCATGATCTCACCATCAATTTGTTAAAATTTCTTTGAGTCCAATTCAACCATAACTAGAGAAGAAATGCTCAATTAAATCAATAATTAATCATCAACCGGATCCACCAATAAATCAATAACCAAATTTTAATGCATTCATACATTAATAGAATGATAGGCTATGACTATTCAAGGTAAATGTTATAGGTCATGGTAAGAGTCCTTAATCGCAACCTTTACCATGGGAATTTCATTGGGTTAAGCCCGTAGTTTTTTTTTTTTCTACACCTACAAGTGCACATGCAAAGTATACACCAATAATTCAGGATATGGACACGAAATTTCCAAAGAAAATCTCGGGGATAAAACTTGCAAACATTTTTTAGCCTTATTTAAACAACGTCCATACTTATAGTTGGGAAAACATTAAAAAAAAAAATCTCGGAATTGAAACGTTTTGCGTCATCACATCCTCAAGCATCATCTTAACCTCCAACAACATTAGAACATCTCTATCAAGCATCAAAACATCAAGCACGATCTTTCTACTCCTATTGACATCAATTCCATCACTGGCTAACTCATTGTGATCAACATCAATGCCAACACCATGTTGCCAACAAAACCATATCCCAAGCATATAGGGCCCACTTTCTCTCCTAAGAAACTCCTTTCAATAGGAAGGAGTGCTAAAGAAAAAAAATAAAATTTTGGATAGATTTAGGCATAACAAGAGCCAAAAAGATATAGGTAGGAAGATTATAAATAATTGATTTAAGGAGAGTTAGATGGCCTACTACGTTAAGAGAATGGAATGTCTAGTTTTCCAATTTACAAGGCATTTTTTGAAGCATATGAGACTAGTGCTTAAAGGGTAGATAATTGAATACAAGAGGATCACCTAGTATTCAATCAAGAGAGAGCAGAGATGAAACCCAAGCAAGTGAGAGATATGACCTTGAACCAAGGGGGAAATGTTAAAGAATAATATTTGAGACATCGACCAATTAAGTGAGGTTTCTAAGGCTTCCATGAACTCATCTAAAAATTTAGAGAAGGTTATGGACTCCAAAATTGTGGGCACACCCATGAGAGTTGTATCATTTAAATATTATTAATGGGAGATTGGAGGATAAAAAATATAAAGACAGAAAACCTTGATTTCATGAGAGGAAACAACAACCTTTAAGGATCAGCCTAATCATTTAGTTGATAAATTGAACAAAAATGTGGGGAGGGGATATACTTTCATAATTCCTAAAGAATGAATAAACGTTATTGAAGTGGAACCATTTATGAGGATTGAGAAGAAACTAGCGGAAATTAGGGAATCGATCAATTTAGAACCACTGTTAGAAAAACAATAGGCTAGAAGTATATGGTGAATACAGGATGATCTCAGCTTATCTAAGGCCTTTGCGAAGTCAAGCTGAAGTAGCATGCATGTATATTTAAGAAGTTTGAGAGAGTGAATTACTTTGTGAGAGACTAAAAGTTCATCAAAGATATGTCACTGCTATACATAGCATGTTTTCTCTTCAGAGATAGGAGAAGGAGAAAAAGGTTTGAGATGATTTGCTACAACATTAGAAATAGTTTTACAAACCACATTATATAGTGGTATTATCCTAAATCTACTTGGATAATTATAATTTTCTGAGTTATGTGCCACAGTTATGAAAGAGGGATTTAGATATGGAAGGAACTTAGTTTCTTTTCTAGATTATTCAACTAGGGATAGAATGTCTTGTCCAATGAAGTGTCATTATGCCTAAAATCAATCTGTTGTAAATAACTCTAGGAGTAGGGATTTTTTTAGGAACATATTTTACCTCCCACTCCACTTCCTCCAAGGTGATATCACACACCATGTTTGATTTTGATCTCTAGCGAACTAGTTGTGGATGTGCTGAGTGATCTTCTAAATGGATTGTAGTGAGAAGAGTGGAATAATATTTGATCATAATAGATTACATTTCTTGATGATAGAAGAGTTTACACCCATCTTCGTCTTTGATGGAGGAGATTAAATTTTAATGCAGATGTAGAAGCATTTATTTGTCGAAAAACTGAGCGTTTCTTTCACCTTCTTAAAGCTAATGAATTCTATATTTTAACTACCATACAATTTCTTCTTGCTTCCTACATTCTTCTAGACATGTTAAGAGAGTGACTTCTTCTATTTTCAATTCTTCATATCGACTCTCTATGATGGTCCATTGTTTTATACAAATCATATGTTCCTCTAAATCCATTTTTTCTTTAAAGATATTCTAAACGCTTCTCTAATTCATTGATTTAACTTGGCCTTAAGGTTCTTTAGTTTTTTCTGAATGTAATACATTAGTGTGTCTTCATTTTCATTTTCCTCCTAGCACTAGTATTTGGCCATATCTAAGAATTTTGGGTCTAAGATATGAACTCCTTTGAATCTAAATGGCTTATTCATGGGGATGCTTTTAATGTTAGCAATGTAGAGTGACCAAGGGTCATTAGAGGAAATTTTAGCCTAACAGTGCCAATGAAACTTTCATGTTATAATATGTAAACCAATCAAAATCGTTTAAATTTAAAAATAGGTACTTGTAAATATTTTGGAAGGAAGAAAAGAAATACTACTTTTTTTTAATTGTATTTATAGCTTATCTCCTTATAGGTTTGCTCAAATTTCAAGTGTAAGCACTCATTGGATGAAAAATTGAATTCCACTTCTAACGAGTACCCATTATGCATACTTTTGAGAAGCCCCACTCTAATAAAAATTGAAGATACATTAAAAAAACATGGTGAACACACTTTTTTAATGTATCTTCAATTTTTATCAATGCGGACCTTCTCAAACGTATGCATGATGGGTACTCATTGGATGTATAATTCAATTCCGCATCCAACGAGTCTCTAAACTTCAAATTTGAGCAAACCTATATGGGGATAAGCCAAAAATACAATTAAAATAAAGTAGTTTTTTCTTTTCTTTTCTTTTCCCTCCAATATTCAAAACTTGTATTTTATTACTTGAACTATTACTTTATTATTCTTCCTTAGGAGGCCACTTTTAGGCTGAAATGAGCTCTAATGATGATCCTCCACTTAGCAAGATGTATGCTTTTATAAAAAAAAATTCTAACAGTGCACCCATAGCTATGAAAATGATCTAGTTTAGAATTGACATAATGCCTACATGCACTAATTCAATTCTGCATCCAACCAGTCTCTACACTTCAAATATGAGAAAAATTATATGGAGATAAGAAAAATATTGAAACCATGCTACTGTATATATATTTCTATTTATTAATTATTTTAATTTATTCATTAATCCTCAAGATGATAATCTTGAATATTTCACTATCAAACTAAATCATTAAAATGCTATTATAAAACCCAACCGATCAATAAATTAAATACCTGTATACCCTAATTACTCAAATGACTCATGGCTGAACCAAAATGGTATTCCCAAAATAACATGTAGGTCGCGGAAGTGCGTTTAATCTTGTCAACACCAAACATGTTATTACAGTCATTGAATTTAAAATACAAAAGCCGAGAGGCTACACTGCATCAAGATGTATGCAAGGAAGACTACGTATGTGTTCTGTGCCCCGAGAAAATGACAAACGTATGAACCTATACTATTTTCTCAAGAATTAAATGATAAACCCTAGCCTGAGAAAATATTATTTAAACTACCATACAAAAAAAGAGTCGGAGATGGAGCAAACGATTCAAAGAATGGAGCAGACGTTGGGGTTCTCATCGCTCAAGTAATAAGTGTAGCCGCTACAGTGATCATAGCTTGGTGGAAGAACGATATAAGTCACATTCTGTTTGGAATCCAGTTCCTTCTCGGGTTTCTTATCCGGCTTGACAAGCTTGGGCTTTTTCTCTGGTTTCTTCTCCGGTTTGACTTTGAAAGGGCCAACGCTCACCAAATCTGCCGATCCGAAATTTCTGAGACCAGCAATAAGGCACACGGGATCTGTGTCTCCAACTACAGTGATTTTATTATTCTTCACGTCAACATCGATAGATTGAACACCTGGTTCACAAACGTGGTAAAATTTAGTACACATTATTGCGACTTTGAAATATGTTTTTTTAAATAATTTTGATATTTGTCTAAATGGAGCATTTTTTTGTAGTGTGAAAGTTTTACAATGGCAAGGTGCTTTATCCTGTGTAATAGTTCAGAGAACATATATCAGGTGTATATCAAATCTAGGTGTGGTTAGTGAGGTGCAGAGTACAAACTCTACATCAGAAAAACTCAAAACAATGACCAGTGCACATACACCGTAACAGAAAAAAATGTAATATGGTAATATGGTCTAGGAATCGAACCAGACAGTGTTAAAAGTTGGTCTCATTAAAGGGAACAGTTTGCAGAAAAAATCTTCTATGGGATGAGAAATAAACCAGAAAACATTCAAGATGATACTCCAAAATTAGATCTCAAAGTAGTCTAGTAATTGCTCCCAACCATCAACCTCCAGCTCGTAGACCATGAAGCCGGGGGAAGAGGAAGACCTCATTTGGAAAATGCAATGGCCAAAGTGTTTTGTTCTTTGTATACATGCTGAAAGGTGACAGGGGAGAAGGTCGTTATGAGATCATTGGTTTGTTGCATCTAGTTGCACAGGGAAGGAACCTCCAGCGAGTCTTTCCCCTTAATCTAATTGATCACTACCAGTGAGTCACCCATGATCAGAAGGTTGTCCATTTCCAGTCATGAGGAAACATGCGGTGCACCTGATAGAGCTATCAATTACGCTCTGCAATTGTCATCATCACCACCATGCTAATGAAAGTGGTAATGAGTTGTGAGATCAAGTGAAAGGTAAACCCCACAGCCACAAAAGTCCCCTGAGGTGGCCCCATAAAAATGGCAGATGGAGAAGATGTTGTCTAGATCAACCAATGTGATGTTCCTTCCAGGATCCAAGTGGACACATGGGCCAACTTCTTGGAAATATTCAACAATGTTCAATGCCACCAGTTGGAAATGATGTTGTTTATCTTAAAAAATAAACGTGTTTCATGCTCACCATATGCCCCATAACACATATAGTGAAACATTCTGGTGTGCCTTAGCATGTAGCAACCAAGTGGTGAAGCAATCCATAATCAAGACAAAGTCACTAGGCATAGGGACACCAATAAGTATCGAGACCTCTGTCCAAACAGTGACAACAAAAAGAACATTTTATGAATATATGTGTGCCTACTGGCCTAGAAAAAGCAATCATAGGGTGTAATGTTAAGTTACTCTATGATGTAAAGGTTACTATTTCTAAATTCCTTGGGCAAAAATCCAGTCATGTTAAAGATTGGTATAGGGTGTCATCCCTGTGCAATTTTGATTTTGCTGCCTATAGGTGGCTATTTCTCAAGCTGCAGGTCAAGCTTGATGTAATATTTGATGAACTCAAACCACTTGACAAAGCAAAAATATTTTTTCATTAGAAATCAAAAAGTACATAGCAACGGCTGTGAAACTCTGTTTATCTCAACTAAACACACATAAACATAAAAATTAACAGGGATTTGATACTGATGCCCATAGGTCACTATTTCTCAAGCCACAGGTCAAGCCTAATGTAATCTTTGATGAACTCAAACCACTTACAAAGAAAAAATATTTTCCCAATAAAAATCAACGAAACACACATAAATATAAAAATTAACAAGAATTTCATTTTGATACTTCTAAATAGCTATTTCTCAAACCATAGATCAAATTTGATGTAATCTTTGATGAACTCAAACCACTTGACAAAGCAAAATTATTTTTCCAATGAAAATAAAAAAAATACAGAACAACTTCTTTGAAACTCTGTTTATCTCAATGAAACACACATCAACAAAGAAATTAACAGGGATTTTACCTTCAATCCCTGCAACCATCTTCATCGCCCTCTGTTTGCATTTTTCACAATTTAACTCTGCTTGCAACATGATTTTCTGCATAATCACATGCATAATTGATTGTCAAATAACCACCTAAACACTAAAATGAGGTATAAATAGCGGCTCGCTTACCTTGGACATTTTGTACAACCGCCGAAAAGCAATAACTGAGGAAGAATTTTCGGATGAAGCAATTCTTCTCCTGCAATCCCCATTGAAGATTCTTCCTTTTGTGATACTACCGTTTCTTTAGGAAATAAGGATGGAAATCTGTCCACTAGTCTGACAGGGTCCTCTATCTTTACGCTTCTTTTGCGTAAAAAGGAGTCTGGAACTGATTTGTCTATCTTTGATAGTGATATCTTTTCTATTTTCCCTGTTGGTTCACTTATTATTCCTTTAGTGGAATCGATTTGTTCTTCCATTTTTTCTCCTACTTCTTCTATCTTGTCCAAGGATTCCCTAGTATATCCTCTAACAACTGAAAATGTAAATTGTACATCATTGAAATTTTTATTTACATCATTCAAGGAAACTTGCATGGCATCAAATTGATTTTTAACCTCTGCAGATTTTATCACATTCATCTCCAGACCTTTAATGGCTGTGTTTGTCTAGTTTAGCTGTTCACTAGCCTTTTGAATTCTTCCATCTATTCCCAATGCGTTATCATCCTTTAATACAATAGGAATGGCCTTTGTAGAATTTTGACCTTCTCCTAAGACAATACCTTTATAGGGAGGGAAGGTAGTTATTGTCTCAACCTTACTACCATCTAACGTTGATCAAGAGTGAAGTGATGAAGTAGAGGCTCTATCATCGGCCATCATAACATCTTTTGTCTATCTCATATTTTTCCAGGAATAAAAAGACATCCAGGAATTTGTTTCTTCCATATACTCTTTCCATTCATGAGACAACTTTACTTTTTCTTCAATAGTATGAGCAGAACCAAAAGATTCAGCTTCTGGATGAGTAAGAAGATCCCAATTTAACATGGCTTTCATCCATGCACCACCAATTTTATGTTTGGGACAACCATCCATTAATGTAAAAAAAATTTACATTTCCATTATAGCAGGTTTTTTATAATCATCTGGAATTGGGCCGAATCTTGAAGCAGGGATTAGTCCATTTTCGTGTTCTAGGAATCCAAGACCATATCTAGGCTTTGTTGGCCTCAATGTGTTGATTATTGTTGTTAACCTTGGATCCTCTTTTTCCAAAGTAGTAATCTCATGCATCATCATGATATGTTCAGCTTCATGGGGAAAAGGTATATCTGAACATTTAGGTTTAGGACAAGGATTTATAGAAGTGGTAGGTGGAGCATCTCCTATCCTAGGGTTATGGTTTTCATGCATGACAATATCAGCAAGATGACTAAGGTTAACAAGGCAATGACACTCTGGACATTTTACTTTAAGAGAGGAAAAATTGACTAATTGTGTGAATTCAAACAATGAAATATGTTTACAGGAGTTTGAACTAGAACTTGTGTAGGTTGTATCTACAAATTGAAGGTTTCTGTACAATGGTGAACTTCTGCACATTTGTTCTATTCTTTGCCTACCAATAGTTGATCTTCGAGGGAAAGAAAGAATAGCAGAAGAGGGTTCTTCTCTAATATCAACAGAAGTAATTTTCTTTATAGCAGGAGGCTTGGGATTGGATACCACCCAATGTTTTGGGAAAGTAAGATCTTCCCATATTATAGTTTGGTGTTCAATCTTTTGATTTCAAGAATCTGTTAACACCACTACACTTGCTTTTGACGCTTTGCTGGGGGCATCTATGATTGCAAGATATAGGGTGTTTGTATGACAGAAGCAACCTCTGGTTTGTATGGCAATATTGTGCCTCTTTTTGGCCATGTCAAATCTAGTTGTCTGGATTTGCAACTGAAGAATACTTTCAATTGTTTCATCGAAAACATATACAGAGAAATTAGGATAACAATCAAAATAGAAAAGGCCATTGGACAGAGGAGCTACAATCCCACCTATCAATGAGTCAGTGTATTTGTTATGGGTCAAATCTCGAACAGTGGCTAAGACAAATGTATTTAGACCCTGATGTGTTAAAGCATGTATCCCGATACGTATACAACCCAAATGAAGGTACTGGGTTTTTAGTCTTTTTGCCTCGGCCTGAAGTTGTTTAGAATTTAGAAGAGGAATGGATTGGACACAATTGGAATTTTCTTGAATTTGGCTTATAGATTCCTTAATAGAAATTCTAGTTGCAACTCTTAAATGAAAAGGAGACATGTCTGAGTAGACTTCAGATGCATTTATTCTAGGTAGCTTCCATCTAGCAGAGGGCTGTGTTTTCTCATACACTAACTTAGAAGAATTTAAAACTCGATTAGATGTAGATTCGAATATATCCCTAAGGGGATTTTCTTGAACAAATGATTCTCTTTCTTGTATTTCATGGAAAGAAATATACTTTCTAAAAGGTTCCATTTTAATATAGAGTGTTTTTCAGAGTACTAACCTGAACCAAACGCTTGGCTCTAATACCAATTTTACGTCAGGGCTTCAATGAAGATTGCAACAGCAACACAGCTGCTAGGCCTTGCTGAGTCTCTTCTCTACTTTTGCCACTTTACTATGATTTACAGGAACCTACTAGCACATTTCTCGCATTGTCGACCTTTTCCAACGGCTTCCTCACCTTACATGGTTTGGCATCCCTTTTGTTCATTAGCGAACCTCTGGCGAACTTCAATACAGAGTAACTTAAGTAGATACTACGTCAACAGATCATTGATAAAGCACAAGTACTCAAACACGAAAACAAGATAACACTCTATTATATTATTTCAGAAATGGATTACAGAAAGATTACAATCAGTTCAATCCTCAGATAGACTGTGTTCGCATTTACCAGACTTTAGCTACTCAGCTAGGAGATAGCTTACTGGAGGCTACTTGGCGAGATCACAGACTCAGTCTTTGAACACTGCTCTTAATACTCATAAAGATAGACTCTCTATAGATCTGGCCACTTTAGGTTCTTACCTATGCGGAACACATAGATGTGCGGGCTTCTCAGATCACCTAAGACTTTGAGGTTTCTTCATGATGCAAGCAGATCAGACCATAGTCTACAGTTGCAGAGCAGGAAAATCTCTCAACTCTAAAACTCTTCAAACTCTAAATTCCCCGGATGAGCCTTACTCCCTTTATTATATAGATAAAGGAGGGGACAAGCATCTGACCAATGGGATGACAAAGTTGGTACTGAATGAATATGTCAGATCACGAGATGTGGCTCAAAGCACACTAGAAGTCGGAGAAGCTCCGAATCTCATCACTAAAGATTACTACAAATCTATGGAGAATAAAATGTACAAAGTGGATTCTTTTTTAACAGGAAAAGCCCATGGGAAAATACGGTCACAAATTGTCCTTGTGACTGGACATCATTTTTACACTATGGAGACTTTTACGGACAAGTCCACAAGAACCAAAAATAAATTAAAAAACTGTAATTTTGGGAAACCGAAATTTTTTATACACATTTTCATCCCAAGCCTTGGTAAAAATCCTTCTCACAATCATGGGCTTATTTAATATAATTTGATGCTTAATTTTTGTGAGAATAAGCCATTGGTGATGTCTGTTCATATATTCTTTTAACACCTCGTTATCTCGTAGAGGATATCGATCTGGGAGAGAAAACATGTCTTTAACAGTCTCATAAGGAGAATGGAAGCAATCAGGAATATTGTGTTCAAAACATATATCACAACCCATTCTAACATATGATTCATGGTAAATAGGATCTATGCCTGTTCTGTTCATACCATAATCAGTCCACCAATCCCGCATCCAATCACTTTGTTGGTTCCGTTGCATGATTCCTGTAGTTCCAAAATTTATCTTAGTGTAGTGGGTTTCTTCTTTGTTGTCTTTCTTTAGTATTTCCCACCACAATCTTTTATAGATGCCGAAATCATAGACTGTGTCTGGAAAGATGAGGCTGGGGTCCTTTCCGGGCCATAGTGTTGCACTATGTGTTCGAAAAGGCCAAGAAGTGTTCCTCATTCGATTTATTGAAAAATATCTTTCATAGACCCCACTTATGGTTCCCCCATGTGACCATATCATAGTCAAATCATGAAAGTCATGTAGAAGAGAATCTCGTGCCTGGCTTGCAGCCTTTATGATATTGGAATAGACCATATCGTGGATCCATCTGCTCCCTTTTGGGTACACTCTTCTTTCAGGTACTATATGTAATATATCAGTGTGTGCTTGGAGATTAGCATCTAATACTTTTGTATTTCTTAATTTCCAAGTGGGCTTCCAACTTTCTTTGTATTCTGACCAACTGAGATTATCTGGAATTGTTCTAAGCACTTCTTTTTGTTGGCCTTGATCCCATTCTGTTACTATTATCATCACATGTTCAATTGGCTGAATAAATTCTCTACTGAGAAAATCTGGCAGATAATTTTCTTTCCCTTTAATATGCTCCACTTCGAAATCAAAGTTGGCGAACAAATCCTGCCACCGAGCAAACTTGGCTTCTCCCAGCTTTTTAATGTCTTTGGTTAAGACTTTTTTCATAGCCAAGGCATCAGTCCTTAGCAGGAATTTTTTATTTACAAGATTTACCTCAAATTTATTTATACAATTCCAGGCAGCTTTAACTTCCTTCTCTATAGTAGAATAATTTTGTTCTGCTGGATTCCAAGTTCCTGAAGAAAACTATACAATTTGTTCCACAACTTCCTTTTGCTATTTGAGGATGCATCCCCAACCAATATTTCTTGCATCTGATTGTATGATCTTGAAAGCATTGTCATCAACAACATAAAGGATATTTAGTGTCTTGACTTTACCTTTGATTCGTTGAACAACTTTGGTATGCGCCTCAGTCCATGGAGGTGGATTTTTCTTGAGCCTTTGATTTAACAAACTTCTATCCTTTGCACAATCTTGATAGAATTTACTCACATAATTTAGACATCCTAGAAATCTCTGAAGTTGGGTTTTATCAATAATAATATTAGGAAACTTTTTAGAGAATTCTAATGCATGTTTCTGCAAGGATATTTGGCCATTGAATATGGTATGGCCAAGAAACTTTACAGAGGTCTGGAATACCTCTATTTTCTTTTTGCTTAAAACCAAACCATTTCTTTTTACCAACTATACAAATGTCTGTACATGCTTGAAATGATCTTGAATATTTTTCGAAAAAATTAAGATGTCATCAATATAGACCAAGAGCCAATCAAAGTAAGGTTTGAAGATGGAATCCATCACCTTCTGGAACTTAGAGGGAGCATGCTTCAATCCAAAAGGCATTACATTCCATTCGTAATGTCCTGCAGGCACGCTGAAGGCTGTTTTGAACTTATCTTTTTCAGAAATGGCGACCTGCCAAAAGCCTGACTTTAAATCAAATTTTGAAAATATTTTTTCTCCCGCTATCCTCCCTATCAAATCACCTTTGTGGGGGATAGGATATGTATTATCTACAAGAATAGAGTTCAGAGGTTTGTAATTGATTACAAGCCTTGGGATGCCTCTAACCTGTTCTGATCTTTTATTTACATAGAATCCGTAACAGTTCCAAGGACTGTCAGATTCCCTGATGAGTCTTCTGTTCAGGAGTTGCTTTATCTCTTTTTCACATAGCTCCCTGTACTCTTTGTTCATTGGGATTGCTCTGCTTTTTCATGGCTTCCCAGAATACTATGTTTTGTACGGTAGTTAAACTACGTGTTATTTACGATGCCAAAAGGCATTTGGTTCTTCTGAATAGCATTCGCTCTCTATTGTCTTTTTGAGCTCAACAATTTTCTTTTTGTTTAGAGGACTTTTCAGTTGTTCTTCAATTTGTATTGAAGACTTCAGATCTTTTAAATCTATTAACTTTGCTTTAGCTCTATCCAAGTCCCTGATTGTCTGGAGCATGGTTGAAATCCTTGGGCTTGTGATGTAAGGCATTTCAATCCTTGTTGTCTTTCCATCTAAAGTTGGGGTTGTAATGAAGTAGCTAGCTTTATTATTCTTTAATCGTATTGAACCATGGGGTTCAACTGCGGCTAGAAAGATATTACCCAAAATGCAATCAATGGGTATATCTAAGACTGCAAACTTGAGCTTTATACAATGTTGGTCAAAACATACAGAAGCTTTTGATACTTTATATCTGAGTGTTTTATTCCTCAAACCAAAAACTTTCCTTTCTGCACTAATCCAGTATTTTGCTAGAATAAATTTTGAATTTAAGATATTTACATCTGCACCAGAATCTAATGGTGCAGTCAGTGAAAACATTTCTCCTTGCATACAAATATTTATTTTTACATGGTGCTACTGATATTCAATAGCCATGATCCTCATCTCTCTAAATCCCAGAATAGGATCTTTCTTCCCTTCAATGATTTCTATATTCGAGTTTTGGTAGGAGGTTGTAGTGTTCCAATATGGAACACTTTCAAGCTATTTTCCCTTTTCTAATTCTGTAATTCTAGATTTTAAACTAGAAATTTCAGATTTAAGATGGTGTATTTCTCTACTTACCTCCCCCAAATTGAGTGAGTGAACCTTTTCATGTGGTTGATGTTTCTAGAAGTATTTGGTATTTCGCTCAAATGAGGCATCAACAAATAATGGCTTTTTGGCAATATTTTTGGAAGAACTAGATAGACCTAGCTGATCCATGAAAGCTGCAGTAAATCTTTCCTTCATATCACCTTCTTCCATTGCTCGGATTTGAGAAACAATCTTGAATTCTTCTTCTTTGGCTACGGCCATCAACACCTTCTCCTTTGGTGGTGCTATGTGTGTTTCCTCAATAGAGGATTCATTGTAAAAATCAAAATCGGAATCATAAGGACTTGCACAGTTTTCTGAGTTTGAGCATGCACAAGCTTGCATATGTGCATGTAAATCTTCCCCAGATGAGTTTGATGAAGAGCTGAAGGAGTCACCAGATGACTCTTCTAGTTGTTGTTGCTGTAGATGTTTTGTGATTGAAATATTTGGGCAGCGATTTGTGTCATGATTTTTAGACCCACACTTTCTGCTTTGTGTTTGGCTCTCTATTTTGACAGCTTTTTCCTGTCTGCTTAGAAATTGATTTTTCTTGCCTCTGTTCTTCTTTGATTCTTTGCCTACTAGACATAAATTAGATGTATGTCCCGACTTACCACAAATCCAACATGTAAGCTTATTCCATTTTTCTTGTTTGGAAGTATGTAGGTGTATATCGGAAGGCTTATAGTAATGTGTCTTAGGCACATACATGTAGTGTCCCTTTCTGGTCCTTGGTGTGGCTTTTCTTCCTGATGATTTTCCTTTATAGAATTTGGCAGTCTGCTTATATTCTTTTTTGGCTCGCCTTTTGGCTTTCCTTTTTCTAACCAAAGGATCATCAATGGTTAGAACATATTTGCTACAGATAGATTTACTATCTGGAAGCCTTGACAACTTTTCTAAAGATCTATTTACTTTAGAACTGGTGCACAAACTGACCAATGTTTTTGTAATGAGAGAATAAATTTCTCCCCAGGTATATGATTGAAATGGTAATTGAAATACTTCTTGCAGTTTGATATAATCAACAAATCTAGATGGTAGGGCTACAAAATATACCTGCTTCCATAATAAATTTTTGGAATCTTTCACTTCATATATCCTTTGCACCCAATCTTTGTGAAAGTCTTCAATTTGTGACATTTTGTTACATTTGAGGTTCATTAATATAACCTCATTTTTGTCAGCCAATTCTTCTTCAGAGCCACACCAATGCTCTAAGATCATTGAATTCAAAGCTCCGATCATATTACTTTGAACTGACCCATCTGTAGTATGGATGATATTTCCATCTGTATCTTTAAGGCATTCTTCTTCCATATTAGCTATTAAGGTTGGGGATGATTCTATTTCCCACCATCTGAGAAGTGTTCTAGTCAAACACTATATGATGGTTTTGCATGCTTTAATTTCGCTCTTACCCCTGAGACACATTAGCTTATATTCAGAAAACATTACATCAATTAGTTTTCTGATTAGGCCAATGCTAATATTATCAATATTCCATTCCTTATGGGATTCTGGGAAGAATGTATGTGTCTCTAGAAGTTTCCCTTATCCAACTAGATTAGGAGCCGGATATTTATTGAACCGATTTTCTAAAGGCTCATAGATGGGAGGAACCTTGGCTGGTTTTTCTTCTTCTTCCTGAAATAATGATGCCAGAGAA
This sequence comes from Pinus tabuliformis, assembly GCA_031772625.1. Classification (NCBI taxonomy): domain Eukaryota; kingdom Viridiplantae; phylum Streptophyta; class Pinopsida; order Pinales; family Pinaceae; genus Pinus; species Pinus tabuliformis. The sequence continues at coordinate 561,777,059 of CM062819.1, read as the reverse complement.
ACATGCTCTAAAGATTCTTCCTTTTGTGATACTACCGTTTCTTTAGGAAATAAGGATGGAAATCTGTCCACTGGTCTGACTGGGTCCTCTATCTTTACGCTTCTTTTGCATAAAAAGGAGTCTGGAACTAGTTTGTCTATCTTTGATAGTGATATCTTTTCTATTTTCCCTGCTAGTTCACTTATTATTCCTTTAGTGGAATCAAATTGTTCTTCCATTTTCTCTCCTACTTCTTCTATCTTGTCCAAGGATTCTCTAGTATATCCTCTAACAACTGAAAATGTAAACTATACATCATTGAAATTTTTATTTACATCATTCAAAGAAACTTACATGGCATCAAATTGATTTTTAACCTCGGCAGATTTTATCACATTCATCTCCAGACCTTTAATGGATGTGCTTGTCCATTTTATATGTTCAATGGCCTTTTGAATGCTGCCATCTATTCCCAAGGCATTATCATCCTTTAATACAATAGAAATGGCCTTTGTAGAATTTTGACCTTCTCCTAAGACAATACCTTTATAGGGAGGGAAGGTAGTTACTGTCTCAACCTTACTACCATCTAAGGCTGACCAAGAGTGAAGTGATGAAGTAGAGGCTCTATCATCGGCCATCATAACATATTTTTTCTGTCTCATATTTTTCCAAGAATAAAAAGATATCCAGGAATTTGTTTCTTCCATATACTGTTTCCATTCATGAGACAACTTAACCTTTTCTTCAATAGTATGAGCAGAACCAAAAGATTTAGCTTCTGGATGAGTAAGAAGATCCCAATTTAACATGGCTTTCATCCATCCACCACCAATTTTATGTTTGGTACAACCATCCATTAATGTAAAAAACTTATGCATTTCCATTACAATAGGTTTTTTATAATCATCTGGAATTGGGTCGAATCTTGAATCAGGGATTAGTCCATTTGCTTGTTCTAGGAATCCAAGCCCATATCTAGGCTTTGCTGGCCTCAATGTGCTCAAGATTTTTGTTAACCTTGGATCCTCTTTTTCCAAAGTAGTAAGCTCATGCATCATCATGATATGTTCAGCTTCATGGGGAAAAGGTATATCTGAACATTTAGGATTAGGACAAGGATTTATAGAAGTGGTAGGTGGAGCATCTCTTGTCCTAGGGTTATGGTTTTTATGCATGACAATATCAGCAAGATGATTGAGGTTAACAAGGAAATGACACTCTGGACATTTTACTTCAAGAGAGGAAAAATTTACTAATTGTGCGAATTCAAACAATGAAATATGTTTACAGGAGTTTGAACTAGAACTGGAGCAGGCTGTATCTACAAATTCGGGGTTTCTATACAATGGTGAACTTCTGCACATTTGGTCTATTCTTTGCCTATCAATAGTTGATCTTCGAGGGAAAGAAAGAATAGCAGAGGAGGGTTCTTCTCTAATATCAGCAGAAGTAATTTTCTTTATAGCAGGAGGCTTGGGATTGGATACCACCCAATGTTTTGGGAAAGTAAGATCTTCCCATCTTATAGTTTGTTGTTCTATCTTTTGATTTCGAGAATCTATTAACACCACTACACTTGCTTTTGACTCTTTGTTGGGGGCATGTATGACTATAGGATAGAGGGTGTTTGTATGATGGAAGAAACCCCTGGTTTGTATGGCAATATTGTGTCTCTTTTTGGCCATGTAAAATCCAGTTGTCTGGATTTGTAACTGAAGAATACTTTCAATTGTTTCATCAAAAACATATACAGAGAAATTAGGATAACAATTGATATAGATAGGGTCGTTGGACATAGGAGCTAAAATCCCACCTATCAATGAACCAGTGTATTTGTTATGGGTCAAATCTCAAACAGTGGCTAAGACAAATGTATTTAGATCCTGATGCATTAAAGCATGTATCCAGATACGTATACAACCCAAATGAAGGTACTCGGCTTTAGTTTTTTTTACTCGACTTGAAGTTGTTTAGAATTTAGAAGAGGAATGCACTGGACACAATCAGAATTTTCTTGAATTTGGCTTATAGATTCCTTAATAGAAATTCTAGTTGCAGCTCTTAAATGAAAAGCAAACAGGTCTGAGTAGACTTCAGATGCATTTATTCTAGGTAGCTGCCATCTAGCAGAGGGCTGTGTTTCCTCATACTCTAACTCAGAAGAATTTAAAACTCAATTAGACGCAGATGCGAACATATCCCTAAGGGGATTTTCTTGAACAGATGATTCTCTTTCTTCTATTTCATGGAAAGAAATAGAATTTCTGAAAGGCTTCATTTTAATATAGAGTGTTTTTCTGAGTACTAACCTAAACCAAACACTTGGCTCTAATACCAATTTTACGCATGGGCTTCTCCTGCAATCCCCGAGCTATAATCGTAGCCTTGGACATGCGATCTGGATGTAAAAATTCCCTTCACTTTCTGCAATCTCGTAGGGTGAACGTATGATGGATTTTATTCTAGTAGATTTATTGACAAATGCGTTTGTTTTTTATGCTTGATGTCAATGTCATGCATGCTAGTAATGATCGCTAGGGATGACCAAAACAATATTACAATACACTGATGTCTCATTGAAAATTGGCAACTCCACACATCTTCTTAGATCTATATTTAAGTCTAAATTTAAACTTATGAACCAGAAGCTGTAGTTTTTAAGAAAACCATGGATAAAAACATTGTTTTTTGTTTCAAAATGAAAAATTTGATATATATATATATATATATATATATATAAACCAAAAAAATATAATAATAAAAATAAACAATTAAATAAAAACATAATAATAATAAATGTAAACAATTAAATAAAAAGCATAATAATAAAAATATTAGTTTTGATTAATATTTTGTTGGAATTACAAAATCTGGTAATGCAATTTGTTTAAATGTTCCCAAAAAGAATAAGATTGTAAATTCATTTACAATTAAAAAAAAACATTTTAAATAATAAAAAATCTTACAAAAACACCGCCAACCATTTTTTATAAAAAAAATGCCAAAGTATGGAACAATGTACATACAAGCTTAACGACCCACTGGGCCATGTCACTTATCAGCACGCGAAGGACAAGGATATTGTGTCACTCTAGAAGAGGTCTCTACTTTTGAATTTTTAAGATTACTTTTGCTGGTGTCTTCTAAATTTTTAAGCTTATTTCTGCTGGGTGGCTTCTAAATTTTAATGTAAAGCTGTCTCTACTAAGTCCCATCATAGAGACATTTAAGACTATCTCTTCTAAGTCCCATCATAGAGACGTTTAAGGTTGTCTCTACTAAGTCCCATCATAGAGACATTTTAGTCAATGTCCATTCAATTTGAAGACAAGTTTCTTTAAGGGTTTGCGAGCTTTGCACTATCATTGATTGATAAGCGTCAATTACAATGTTGTGAAGGTGAAGGTTGATAACTTATGTACTCCAATATTTAATGAAAAACATATATTTTCTTGTGGTGTTGAAGTGTCCTAGATCTACCTGAAATATGAATAAGGGGATCTTAGGTACACTTTGCTAACATATTATGGTGATTTTATGTTTGGAGGCATATGGTATTTTGTGTCTAGTTTTGATATTATAGTTGCAATTTTTCATCATACGATAATATACTTAAGGAGTTTGAGAATATGTAATCAAGTAGCTGCAAGTAAGGAAAAACAAGAAAAATCACATATGTTCAAGCACCCACAATTAAGAATCTACAAAGAACAAACTCAAACAATCATCAACATTCCAAGGCAAGTCTACACCAAAAATCAACTAGATCAACAACATTTGCATCAATTTTTTTAGCAATGAACTTGCAACCAATTTTTGTAAGAGTCAAATAAAATTGAAATTGAATTATATTGTAACTTGCAAATCATAATCTTTTGTAAGTTAGAGTTGTATTGGCTGGTCATTAAGTCAAATTGATAGAAGGTTGAGTTCTTTTAAGAGAAATGATTTAAACTTGTCATCTACTCATTGTAAAATTATTAACTTGGGTGTATTTTTGGTGGTAGCTAACACCCTAAACTTGTCAAATCAAGTGATCGAAGCAAAGAAAAGCACAACTCTAAGATCAACTGAGTGTGAAATTCAAGAAAGCAAGTTTAAGCAAACAAGTTCAAGCGAGTGAGTTTGAAAAATCAAGCAAGTGTTAAAAGCAAGCGAGGCTCAGTTCAAGCGAGTGAGTTCAAATGGAGAAAAGCATTAAATTGTTGGAGTATCTAAACAATCTGATACTATCCACTGCTAAAGACATGGTGAAAATCAGCAAAGTGACTCTTGCTAATATCAAAAGGCATCTACATTATGCACATGAGACCGTTGATTTTCTCCAACTTGAATCACAACTACAACGTGATGAGCTATAGTAGAAGAGTCATGTTTCCAAGCCATTCAACCATACAAATATTGATAAAGATGATTCCAAGCCACTCAGTGATACAATTTCAAGTGTAGAAGTTGTACACAATCAAGTTCAACTTTCTTGTTCCAAGCCAATCATCAAACCATGGGAGGAAATCAAATGTAACAAAAATTGATATGGTTTAGGATATGTCAAAGATTGCAAAAACTTGCATATCCCAAATTATTCAAAACCAACCAAGTTCATCAGTGGAGGATTTCTTGATCAAGTAACATTAAATGTCAATGAAAAAGTTGAAGAAAAGCCAAAATGTCATCATTGTCAAAGAATACGTCATATGGAAGATCATTGTTTTGATCTCCATCCTTGTCACCATTGTGGCAAGAACAATCACTCGTCAAATTATTATATATGTTTTACTGCAGAATTCAATCTCACATGAAGACAAACATTGCAGCCAATAGTGAAAATATGGTACTCTCATGCACATGAAAGGGGAAGTAGAAAAATGAAACTCTCCTACATCTGAAAGTTAGGGAGTTCAAAATAGATGCAATTGGTTATGGTATCTCCTTTTAGTTGACAAAGGGGGGAATTGATTATGATGGTTGTGAGAATGAAAGTTTCGACAACAACACAATTTTCCAGTGAGAATCAAAAGTTGTCAGTGGACAAGCAATTGAGAGAAAATGTGGGCAATTTTCTTCACATGGATGTGATTGGACCCAATAAAGGATAGATCGATCATTTTTCATTGTAGCTTGGAATTTGATTGAGTTGTTAAGAATTTTCAAGGATTTGTCATACTTGCAATTGATTCACTTCTCTTGGTTAGCTCTCTTCATATTGGAGTTTTTCGACATCTAGTTTTTGGTGTTTTTTAGGAATTTCTTCATTGAGGATCAATGCAACAATTTCAACATGAATACTTGGGGATGGTACCAGGTTCTTAATTTGGACGTATGATTGGGGGGGGGGATGTTAGCCTCATCCTCACATAAAACAATCAATAACTCCAAATATTAAATTATTAAACTTGGAAAATATAATTCTTACTTGTCTTTGGTGTACTCATTAAATTCTATAATTATTTTGTTCCTCATACTTGGGAGTTTGTTGAGGTCTAGTTGGTTGAGAGATTCTCTCTAACTAGTTAGCCTCTTATATTGGTGTGTGGTTGAGATATTCACTCAACCAAAGAGATTGTGTATCCAAGATAGACGAACTATCTTGACACATAATCTTGATGTATTTATATTGTATCATTATCATTATTTGTAAAAACAATACATTGTTGCTTAATTCCTTTTCCTCCATGTAGCTTAAGCTTCTGTCTTGAATTTATTTTTTTATTTTTATTAATTCTCTTTACTAGTGTGGTGGCATTGTAATTCTATATCTCAGTACTTTAACTTAATACATGGAGCTCATAGAGTTGGCACACTTTCATGCATATTTCATGAATGCTTTTGAGATTATTCTTTCATTGTTTAGGGTATATGTTTATGTTAACACATACTAATGAAAACGAACTATTCCATTGGCTTTGGTATGTATCTTGTTGAATGTGCGTTATTACTTGTTTTTATGATTATTGTTGTCTTGTGAACTAATTCGCAGGTTAATTAATGATCCTCTTATGCTCTCTTGTGTCTCTTTTAGGTTAATAATATTACTTTTCTTCTAGAGGCGTATTCTCTCTCTTTCCTAGTTGTGAAAGAAACTTATATACATTATGATTGTATGCCTCACAGTGCCAACTTTCTTGTTCAAAGATTATTTGTATAATATTTTATGTTAACAATTATTGTCAAGTATAAATTATCTAGGAAGATTCCTAAGAGTACTGGAAACCAACTATGTTTCTCATTGGGGATCCTTCTCCAAAAGATGTGAGGTCTAATTGTGACTTCATACCGGGGAGACCCCTTGGTTGATGGATTTCCAACACCGTCAAAATTTGACACTAGAAGGAGGGTCAAATAACAAGCTAAGCCCCTTGATTTTGTTTTAAACCACTTTTCCTAAATGGATCATTCCCAAATCATACTCCTAGGATGTTTTTCTAATATATATCAAATCTTAAGTTTTCAATCCCCGCAGAACTTTTTTATAATTTGTCTCAATTACATATTGATGGTGAGGATGGAATATCCATAGCTAAGCATACATCTCATTTTCTCAAGTTTTTTTGAATCTCATCAAATTGATTGTGAAGATGTTACTTGTATACTATTCACCCTTACCCTTAAAGGTTGAGTTAAAATATGGTGTCACACCCTACCATCTGATTCTATTCATTCATTCAAACAAGTTTTCAAGGAGCTTCATCAAGTCTTTGATAGGTATGATTATTGAGATGTTTATCAAAGAATCAATCAACTTAGAATGAATTCTGATGAATCAATACAGGATTTTTCCAATAGATTTCTTCACCTATGTTATGAATTTCTGGAAGAAGATGTAGATTGGGATTTATTCAAGGAAAAGCTTCATCGTTTGGTTCAAATATCCCAGAAAAAATATAAATATGAATCATTGGTTAATAGTTATCTCCTAACTTTTATTAGTCATGACACACCTCTAATATCTGAGGAGGAACCTACTATCCCTTTTGTCCCTTGTCCTCCTCCCTTTTCATTGCCTAAAAAGGTAGTCTCTGGTGCTATTATAGAAGTTGGTAAATATGAAAATCAAATTGATGATCCTCCTCTTCCACCTTCTTTTGCCTCCCATGGTCAAGATATTATCATAGAAGACTTTCAATGTTCTAATAAATTTATAAAGCCTAAGGTGGACGTTGATCCCTTGATTTTTCATGATCACCATGTGTATAATCTGTATCCTAAACTTGTTTCAATTGAAAGCATAGTTTCTTCTAAGGATACCTGTCATCTTCCATCATCTACATCTCATAAATTTTTGTACCCGGATTCACTTGATCAATATGTTCCACATACATGTTCTTCAGATACTCTTGATACTCATTTTGTTGGTCTAAGTTTTAATTAGGTACATGGTGGTCCCTCTTCATAGGTAGAGGAGTGGAAGGGTGAAGATTATTTTAATCTCTCTTTTCTTTTTCAAAATCCTCTATGTCAAAATGATGCTTCTACATTCTTTTTTGATCAAAAATTTCAACATCTTGGTAATAATTTAAATGATATCAAGGCCCTTAATCAGAATGAAGCCTTGGGAAACCATCACCCTGAAAACAATGACTCCACTGATATGTATGGTCATGAGTTCCCAAGTACATTGGATGATCCTTTTTTTTCACAAGAATAGTTTTATATGCGAAGCTTTGATATGAAAATTGAACTAATCATAGAGGAGTTTCTCACAAGAATTTCGTCCTCATCTCACTAACCCTTGTGTGGAAATGGGTTTAGTGAATTAGTTGATATATCATGTTCTTTTGATCCACATTGTTATGAATTAAATTTGAAACCCACACAAGGTGATAATAGTTCCCATGATGAAGAAGATGATGTGGTGATTATTGAACATATATCTCAAAACTTGGGTAATGTATTTGGTGATGTTGAGACATCCAATAAGACTGATTCCAATAATTGTCATCTGATTCATAATCCTCCAGATAAAATAATTAACGATGGTTGTCTTCACCATGCTTTCAAGATTCAATAATTCAACATTTGAAAGTTTAGGTACTTGTCAAGAAGTCAAGGCACTTCAATGTCAATTGATGGTTATGTCAGGATCTCGCAATCCTTATGAGGTATATGAACTAGATCAGATTAGAATTCACTAACATAATTCTTTTCACAACCTTGTTTCATTGGATGTGAGCTCTTTATTAAGGGATTCTCAACATTTTCAAGTTAATTGTCTTGATCCACAACATAGAACCTTTGATTAGATAGAAGATTTATATTTGGCTAATTCCTCTTTGTGCAATTCCATTACATCTAACCTAATATTTGAATGCATATATGTACCGAATATACAAATCTATGAGGCCTATAATTTTGATTATCAAGGTAAATATCATCACTAGCCAAATAATTTATATTTGTTAAGTGATTTTGTGAATAATCAATTCCTAATATTTATTTCTAATGTTACAAAGCTGATCATTTTTTTCTAGCCCAATCAATCCTTTTGGGTAGCATTCAATGTTTCAATCATTTAGTGGATTGAAACCCCCATGCTAACATGGACACTAGATTTGATTTGACAATCCTTCTAACATTTTTTAGCATGTTATTCTAACTAGTTTTCCATATTTACAAGGCCAAAAATTGTTTTTAATTCCCTGAGATTTTATATTATTGGTATGGTAAGGAGTTGGACACAAAGGGAACTAATGGATAATCAAGAATATTTCATGTCAAACCACTAATCTGATCTTAACACTGGTCCTACCAATTTTCATTCGATGAATCATTTTCTCATTAGTACTTCTGATGATAGTTGTCTTACATTGATGGCACTTGTCAATGCTCATAATTTGAGTGTGGTAATTAAAATTTCATTTTCTCAATAGTTTCTATGTTTTCAAAAGGAATGTTTTGAATTCCATGATTGAATCTATGATTGGATAGAAAATTATCACTTAGAAAACCCTATTGTAAATAATAAATTTCAATCTTTTATGTCGTTTGCTAAGAATTAAAACATTAATGAAGGTACATTCACACGAAGTTTTAGAGGTTTGTATGATTGTTGTTCTAATCTAAAAGCTAAGGTTGCATGTTGGTTAAGGTTAGTTGTTATGTCACATCTTATTCCTTTAGAAAAGACCTTCTATCTCTTATAAAAATTATTCACGATCATTTTTTATTTTTGTACAATGATTTATATATTTTTTTAATCACTCATATATTTCTGTTTGGAGATTGGGAGTAGCTTCTATGACTACATTGGAAATTTCACTATACTTAACCCAAACCTTCTATCCAGTTAGATTAGGAGTAGGTTTAGTTTCATTTTAGTTTTCTTTTTCATTGCATTCATCTTCTATTTCTCCCTACATCTACTTTTTGCATTATTTTTGTCTTTTTCTTCTCGTCTTGCATGTTGCTTTTCTTTTGAGTCTTCCATTGGCTTATGTTTTTTTTGTCCCTCTTGATTTTCATGTCTTTTCTTTTATGTTTTGTTCAAGAGACCATGCATGAAAAATTCTCTCATTTGGCTCAAAATATGATGTGGCAAAGTTTTGAAAAGGCAATTATACATATGAGCAACTCTTGGCTAATCTATCTTACTCTTCTTTGTTTTGGCCTACCTATCTCTAAGGTTAATGATGTCTGAACAAAAAATATGATTCATTCAACTGAAAACCCATAAGTATAATCATAATCCTCATATCTATTTTAGGATATTTATTCATTGGCTCGACATTATAATTGAATGGTGTTTTGCATGCCAATCCAATCAAGTAGAGAAGGGAAAGGGGAAAACTAATGGCAAGAGTATTAATTATAGAGGTATATAAATGTATTGAAGGAACAACCTCTCTTGATCTCAATCATTTGGGATCTGTCTTTCACCTCAGTGATATAAACACCAATAAAATGTTAATGAGTAGAAACTTACAAAACAAAATAATGGATGAAAGAAGACAAAGGCTTCCTATGTAGGGAGCTGAAAATAGTAACTTCGTCAAGGTACTGAGTAGGCTCACCAGCAGCAAAGAAATGTTGGTGTTCCTATAGTGACTCTGCTGAGGTATTGAACAGGCCTGGTGGCAGTAGAGCAACACTAGAGATTAAATCCAAAAATCTCATCTTTTCAAACTCGCAACTAATAATACCCTCCTCCTAGATCGAAATAATTGTGATATGCTAATATTTGGGAATATATGTATAGCCAAGAAGGGGATAGAAGAGACTATATCTGTAGCTGGGATAAATGAGGAAGCTAAGGAAATACTTCCTAAAAGACTAGACCCTATCCATAAAGCTAGACCGAAACAGAGAACCTAGAGTTCTTCAAATATGTTTCCAAGTGTTGTTTCTATGACAACCACCCTAAAAATTGTGCTTATTATCTCATGATATATCACCTCAAGATGATCGTGGTTACTTCATGGTTGGACTTACTTACACATGCTTAGCCTTTTGATCCATTCTCAATTGTAACCTCTTCTCACAATCTTAGTGGTCAATCTATACCCTTGAAGACAAGCATTGAACAATACTTGAGAGTAGTCACTATCCAATCTTTGAGAGTAGTTCCTACACAGTCCCTAGATATAATGACCACATAGTGCCCAACGACAGTACCTGTGCAACTCCCAATGATAGTCACTGCTCAACCTAAGCTAATAGTGACTACAAAATTCTTATTGATAGTAAGTGTGAAATCTTAGTTGACAATGAGCATGCAATCTTGTGAGATTGTAATTCTCTCACTCATAGTTGCAACTATATCACCATTCTAGTGATTTTCCTCAATTGCCACTTTTGCATGCATTTGCTTTCATAGGTGTTTCTTTCACTTTCATGACTGTCTTTTTTTCTTTTTTTCACCTTCACAAGTGTCACTTTAATGTTCTCTTCATTATAGAATTTGTCTTTTTTACTTTCTTTATATTTTGCAAGTGTTGTTTTCCCTTTTTCTTACGTTCACAAGTGTTTCTTTTTATTATTTTTACTCCTACATGTGTCGAACTTTAGCGGACCACAAGAGGAAACCATAACACATTATTTTTTATTAGTTGATCATATATATTATCAGAATATGTGCTAGACACTCTCCCACAACTTAGCATATTTTTTAGTCACAGTTGACGCTCCTGTCATACCTTGCATTCTCAATGTCGTAAAGTGTTGTTTCAACTGTCGCACTTATAAGTATTTATTTTCTAACACTTCAAGATATGTGTGTCAATTTTGAGTTTTTTTGTCTGTTTTGATGTTAGCTAGGTTTGAGATGATCATTTTAGGGCTTGTTTGTTCTCTCCCATCTCACTAATCCCACACCTAATGATTTTTGGAGCTTTCACCGTCTTTGAAACTTGCTCAATCTTCGACCAATATTTCTGCCCCTTGGAACTATGCATTGTGAAATATTATCTCATAGTGAATAACCATTTCCTTCTAGAACTACACACTACACAGTCACTACATCCAAGGACTATGCATCTCACAATAACAATGCATAGTCTCTTCCTGCTGCCCCTCAAAATTGTGAAATTATCTCTCCTAGTGAGTCTTTCATAATGAAATATGCAGTCTTAGTCAATAATCAGGCCTCATAATCTCCCTTACCGACACAAGTATACAATTGCCTTGCTCATTATTCCCTGAACTATGCATTACTCAATCACAGTGAGCAAGTTTCCTTCACTAAATCATTGTCTCCCTCAATTGCGTGATTATGTCTGTCAATCCCTCAGACAATGCACATTGTGCATTCATAGTGAATAATACTTTCTCACTATATCACTGAGTTTCTCAATTGTTTATCCCTTCATCTCTTTCCTTCCATAATTGTGCATTGCATAATCACACTGAGAAATCCTTCTCCATTACCTCACTAATTCTCTCTACTGTGCAGTTCTACTTCCTTGTTCCTCAGTTACTGTGCACTATGTATTCATAGTGACTAGACCATCATCATTGCCTCTTGCTCCTATGCAATGCATAATTCCTGATCCTCCTCCTCAGTCCCACACTCAGTCCTGAGTTAGATTAGCGAATTGCATGAAGAGTTAGACTAGGAGATTTCCAGAATGATGTCATCTTGTCATGAGTGAATTTAATCTACATTCATTATATCTTGACATGACAGGATGATGATCGAGGAGGATTCCAATAAAATCATGCAAAAACACACTTTTAAATTTGAAGAGACAAATAGATTATTAAGCACGAAGATGAAGGGACACAATATCATAATGAAATATTGAAGATCAAAATCACAAGGAAGAATCCATATCATTAAACCTTTAGGATGATGAAGATGAAACATATGAAATACTTATCATGAAGATATAAGGGATGTCAGCAAGAAGAGGCTACAAAAGATCACTTGCAGAGAAGAAGCACAGGAAGAACCATCATGAAGAACACAAAGGGATCTTGGATTAAGACAAAGATGCCAACTTCGAAGGTTTCGATACTCATCCAGACTCTTTGGAGGATGAATATGAAGAATAGGAAAATATTCTTCATGAAGAAGTTAAAGTCATAGCAACAAAGAGAAGAGCTTGGAATTGCCACATCATCATGAAGTTCCATGTCATCATTTCCAAGTCATGACTTGTACATGTGTCACCAAAATTTCATATGTGTCAATGTGTCTTGCCACATCATTTGTGGAATGTAATTATTGTATTTTTTAAAATGAAAAAATTTAAAATGTGTGGAAGACTAAGGGTCCCACATGGAATGTGAAGAGTCACTACAAAGAAGCTCAAAGGTCACATAGGAATTCAAAAAGTCATAGAAGAACCTCAAGAGTCATGAGGGAGGTCAAGAGTCACATGGGAGGTGGAAATTCACCTCAATTATTATAAATACACCCTCATAGCTCAACCAAAGGGACTTTTGGGACTTGAAATTTCCACCTTGGCTTATCTAGCTTGGTATAGGAGAGAAGATATTGCTTTGGAGGAGCAAGTGGTGACTTAATATTCCAATATTGGGGCTAGTGTTGCAACATTTTAATTGTATATCTCGAGGCATTCACTTAAAATATGAAGCTCATAGGGCCGGTACACTTTCATGCATATGTTGTGAATGATTGTGACACTATTCTTTCATTATTTACAATGTATGTTTATGTTAACACATACTAATAACAATGAACTATTTCATTGGCTTTGGTATGTATCTTTTGAATGTGAATTATTACTTTCTTTTATGATTGTTGTTGTCTTGTGAACTACTTTGCAGGTTAGCTAAAAATTATCTTATTCTCTTGTGTGTCTCTTTGAGGATGGTACTATTGTTTTTCTTCTAAAGGCTCACTCTCTCTTTCCTTTCTATGAAAGCACCTTATATACATTGCAATTATATGTCACACAATATCAACTTACTTGCTTGTTTCAAAATTACTTGTATAATCACGTATGCTAGTAATTTTAGCCAAGGAATATTCCTAAGAGTAATAGCAACTGGTTGTATTTCTAGTTAGGGATCCTACTCCAAACAATGTGAGGTCTAATTGGGGCTTCATACTAAGGAATCCCCTTTGGTTGATGGATTTCCAACACCATCAACACCAAGATATGAGATAAGAGGATCAAATCTTCTGCTCATCATGTCAAATCTCTATTTTCCATAAAATATGCCTCTACTATGTGGACTAGGTCTTCAATCAATCGCCCTATGGCCAAATAGGTTACAAGCATAATAATAAGCACTAAATGGAATAATATTCCTATATAGCATATGATCTCCTTTGTTTTCCTTGCTTCCCATATTGTCACATTCTTTGTTGATTAGATCTTAACAATGTGCTTCTACAATTGGCTGCAACATTTCCATAATTGTGACGAATGTAATGCTCTACACCATCCATTAAAGGAGAAAAGGGATTACTGCTTCTCCTTTTAATTTTTTCATATCTTCCACAATATTCTCTTGGAGTGAAAGGTTTTTTAGTCATAGGTTGTCCTATAGGTTCTATTCTCTGCATGGATCTACTACCTCCTTCCTCTTTTGTTGCTCATCTTAGTGTCATTTTCTGCTACAGGTTTCTTAGGATCTGGATCATTGTTTTTGTGTGTTTGTCTACTAGACTACCTCTTTTGAAAACAAATACCAGATTTAACGAAGAGATATACTTGGCTCTTGAGCATGTTTTTCAAGACCTTAGAGATCTTCTCCTACTTCAAATGAATTTCCTTATGATCAATTTATTTCTTCATGGTGACCACTTCAGCTTCAAGCTCTTTAACTTAGGCCTTACCTTCTTTCAATAGGCTACATTTTATTTCTTCAACTCTCTTCTATTCTTCATCCTAGATCTTTAAACTAATGATCTCTCCTTTGAGGCCATCTTGCTTTTCATCACAAATCTGCAAGAAATTTTCTTGGTCTATGCATGCAGCTATTAGCCTATTTTCTTTAGCACTTAATTTATCTGTAACTTCCATGCTTAAGTCAAGTTCAACTTTGAGAAGAAATGTATCATCTTGATCATCACTATGCAACTTAACATGATTATCATTAGAACCATCTAATTCATAACATAAGAATAAATCATCAAGAGTTTTGCCTTCAAATATATTTTGTTGCAGTACCTCTAGTTCTCATTTTCTTAATTTATATTAATGAAGATTAGCCATTGAACTTGCACTAGGGTGAATGATCTTATCGGGGTGAAATTATTTCTTTTATGAGACCTTATTATTATTCTTCTTTCTGTTCTTCTTCATGTCATTGTTGTTTCTATTATTTTCTCCTCCATACAAGATCTGAAATCTATCCCAAATGTCTTTAGCAGATATTTGATCCACTATTTTCTCCAAATTTGCATTGTGGAGATTCTCATAGATCACACTTTATTTTTTCATTTTCTTGCATCATTTAGTTAGCATAGGATCTTGGCCACAACATTCACACACTAATCTCCAAGCGTTATATCCTCAAGTTAATAAATCATATTTGACTCTCTTTACATACCTATTAGTTTGCAGTAATGAGTAGAGACACATCTTGATGATCCATTCTGAAGTTTTTTTTTTTTTTCAAAAATTTCACCAAATCTTCCTAGATCTTAGTTTTCAGTGATGAATTTGCACCTAAAAGAAAATACCCTGTTACCAATTATTAGAAGCTCTTGTACCGATTGTTGGTATCTTGACAATACTTTGGGGGGGCAGGGTGGGGTTGGTGTTCAATTAGTATTGTACTAGATGGATTATTTTAACAACTATTTTCCTTCTTTTATAAATTATTGAATCATGCATTGGTTAACCATCAACATAGATAAACATCACATACACATATCATGAGCAACATATAAACATGAGAAACAACTCATCTGAATAAATAAACAATGAACAACAACACATCAACACATGAACACATGAACATAAGATATGAGGTGAAAACCCTTCTAGAAGAAAAACCGCCATATGATTTTCTTTGTCTGCGTCTTCTTATTATTGAAAATATTCTCTTACATCATCATATCACTAGCCACTACCATGTTCAAGCTACAACTTGCTATTCATGTGATAAATCACTCACTCCAAGCCACTACTTGATGGAATCCACCAGTTCCTAAAATTTTAAGGCCACCACCTACTAGAAGCCACTACTGCCTCAATTATACAAGCCACTACCCGTTGTAAGTCATTACCCACTGGATGCCCCAACACCCAATAATTATTCCAGCTACCACTCCCAAGTTCTCAAGAAATAACCCAAAGGAATCTGACACTACCTAAATCAGAAAGCCACCACTCACCCATTGAAGGCCCCAACTTTCAAGCTCTCCTCAACCACTTTTCATGCATTTTCAAACTAGGATCCATGGATCTCTGCACACAAAAAATGTGATTCTAGTTTCACAAATTTCAAAATGGACCCACTATAAACTCTATGCTCATCAACAACACAATTAAAACCCTCTCTATAATACAACTCTATCATAAAAAAATAGATATTCTCATTCAATGAACATTTGAAACCTCTACAACATAACTCTACTCAACTCAATCACCAACAATCTCAACACCACTTTGACAAACAACAATAACTCATCTCAACACACATACTTTCTTAACATGAACCCAACAACATCTTTGAATACAAATTAAAATAAATAGCCATACAATCTATAACAATAACTACCAATAATGCACTCAACCATGTATAATTTAATACCCCTACAAACACCACTTGTTAACACACAAATGCTCTAAGAACACATCATCCCTCGATTCTCCAACAACTACAGGTATGCTATTTGATTCATCTATCAATATATATTTATCACATTACACACTAAACACTAACATCTAATTATTCCATGTGCAGGTACCTTCGCATGCTCAACCAACACTAAATTCTATCCATACTCTATTACTCCATATGTAGGTAGATCAATTTAATATGCACTGAAGCTTTTAAATCCAACGTAGGTTGATTCTCTAAACATTTTCATTAACACCATCGATTTGCATCTTAAGCTACATCAATGGATTATTAGTTGCTCTACATCCATTCACACAAGTATACACAACATCAAACATTGATCACCAAATCCATGCGCACATGATACTCAACCTCACTTCATATGCAAGTGCCACGATATCATTCACTCACTCTCTATATGTACTCTAGTCACTAGAAATCGCACTACTAAGCTTTTTTCAATCCACAACTTAAATATTTAAGAAAAATTCCCAACATCTCATGCGATGGACCAAATTGCACCACTAAGCCACCATGATCTCACCATCAATTTGTGAAAAATTCTTTGAGACCAATTCAACCATAATTAGAGCATAAATGCTCAACTAAATCAATAATTTATCCTCAACAAGATCCACCAATAAATCAATAACCAAATTTTAATGCATTCATACATCAATAAAATGATATACTATGACTATTCAAGGTAAATGTTATATCTCATGGTAAGAGTCCTTGATCACAACCTTTACCATGGGAATTTTGTTGGGTTAAGCCCGTAGTTTTTTTATTTTGTACACCTACAAGCACACATGAAAATTATACACCATTAATTAAGGCTATGGACATGAAATTTAAAGGAAAAACTCGGGGATAAAACTTGCAAACATTGTTTAACCTTATTTAAATAACTTCCATACGTAGAGTTGGGAAAAAATTAAAAAAAATCTGGAATTGAAATGTTTTTCATCATCACATCCTCAAGCATCATGTTAACCTCCAACAACATTAGAACATATCTATCAAGCATTAGAACATCATGCACGATCTCACTACTCCTATTGAAATCAATTCCATCACTAGCTAACTCATTGTGATCAACATCAATGCCAACACCATGTTGCTAACAGAAGCTCATCCCAAACATATAGGCACCACTTTCTTTCCTGAGAAACTCCTTTCAATAGTAAGGATTGCTAAAGAAAAAAATAAATTTTAGGATAGATTTAGTCATAATAAGAACCAAAAAGATATAAGTAGGAAGATCCTAAATAATTGATTTAAGGAGAGTTAGATGGCCTACTACATTAAGAGAATGGAATGTCTAGTTTTCCAGTTTACAAGGCATTTTTTGAAGCATATGAGACTAGTGCTTAAAGGGTAGATAATTGAATACAAGAGGATCACCTAGTACTTAATCAAGAGAGAGGAGAGGTGAAACCCAAGCAAGTGAGAAATATGACCCTAGACCAAGGGGGAATGTTAAAGAATAATATTTGAGACATCAACTAATTAAGTGAGGTTTCTAAGGTTTCCATGAACTCGTCCAAAAATTTAGAGAAGGTTATGGACTCCGAAATTGTGGGCACACCCAGGAGAGTTGTATCATTCAAATATTATTTATGGGAGATTGGAGGATCAAAAATATAAATACGGAAAACTTTGATTTCATGAGAGGAAACAACAACCTTTAAGGATCAACCTAATCATTTAGTTGATAAATTGAACAAAAATGTGGGGAGGGGATATACTTTCATAATTCCTAAAGAATGGATAAACGTTATTGAAGTGGAACCATTTATGAGGATTGAGAAGAAACTAGTGGAAATTAGGAACCAATCAATTTAGCACCACTATTAGAAAAACAACAGGCTAGAAGTATATGGCAAATATAGGATGATCTCAGCTTATCTAAGGCCTTTGAGAGGTCAAGCTGAAGTAGCATGTCTGTATATTTAAGAAGTTTGAGAGAGTGAATTACTTTGTGAAAGACTAAAAGTTCATCAAAGATATGTCACTGCTATACATAGCATGCCTTCTCCTCAAAGATAGGTGAGGGAAGAAAAGGTTTGAGATGATTTGCTACAACACTAGAAATAGTTTTACAAGCCACATTATATAGTGGTATTATGCTAAATCTACTTAGACAATTAGAATTTTATGAGTTAGGTGCCACAGTTATGAAAGTGGGATTTAGATATGGAAGGAACTTAGTTTATTTTATAGATTATTCAACTAGGGATAGAATGTCTTGTCTAATGAAGTGTCATTATGCCTAAAATCAATCTGTTGTAAATAACTCTAGGAGCAGGGATTTTTTTAGGAACATATTTTACCTCCCATTCCACTTCCTCCAAGGTGATATCACACACCATGTTTGATTTTGATCTCTAGCAAACTAGTTGTGGATGTGCTAAGTGATCTTCTAAATGGACTGTAGTGAGAAGAGTGGAATAATATTTGATCACAATAGATTACATTGCTTGATGATTGAAGAGTTTACACCCATATTCATATTTGATGGAGGAGATTAATTTTTAATGCGGATGTAGGAGCATTTATTTGTCGAAAAACTGAGTGTTTCTTTCACCTTCTTAAAGCTAATGGATTCTATATTTTAACTACCATACAATTTATTTTTGCTTCCTACATTCTTCTAGAAATGTTAAGAGAGTGACTTTTTCTATTTTCAATTCTTCATATCAACTATCTATGATGGTCCATTGTTTTATACAAGTCATATGTTCCTCTAAATCCATTTTTTCTTGAAAGATATTCCCAAACTCTTCTCTATTTCATTGTTTTAACTTGTCCTTAAGGTTCTTTAGATTTTTCTGAATGTAATACATTATTGTTTCTTCATTTTCATTTTCCTCCTAGCACTAGTATCTTGCCATATCTAAGAATTTTGGGTCTAAGATATGAAATCCTTCGAATATAAAGGGCTTATTCATGGGGATGTTTTTAATGTTAGCGATGTAGATTGACCAATGGTCATTATAGGAAATTTTAGTCTAACAGTGCCAATGAATTTTTCATGTTATAATATGTAAACCAATCAAAATCCTTTAAATTTAAAAATAGGTACATGTAAATATTTTGCAGGGAAAAAAAGAAAAACTACTTTTTCTTAATTGTATTTATGGCTTATCTCCTTATAGGTTTTCTCAAATTTCAAGCGTAAGCAATCATTGGATGTAAAATTGAATTCCACATCTAACGAGTATCTATTGTGCATACTTTTGAAAAGCCACACTCTAATAAAAATTCAAGGTACATTAAAAAAACATGGTGAACAAACTTTTTTAATGTATCTTCAATTTTTATCAATGCGAGTCTTCTCAAATTTGAGCAAACCTATATGGAGATAAACCAAAAATACAATTAAAATAAAGTAGTTTTTTCTTCTTTTCCCTCCAAAATTCATAACTCGTGTTTTATTACTTGAACTATTACTTTATTATTCTTCCTTATGAGACCACTTTTAGGCTGAAATGACCTCTAATGATGATCCTCCACTCAGCAAGATGTATGCTTTTATAAATATATTTTTTTCTAACAGTACCCCCACAGCGATGAAAATGATCTAGTTCAAAATTGACATAATGCCTACATGCACTGCCCCCATAGCTATGAAAATTATCTAGTTTAGAATTGACATAATGCCTAAATGCACTACCCTCATAGCTATGAAAATCATCTAGTTCAAAATTGACATAATGCCTACATGCACTAATTCAATTTTGCATCCAATGAGTCTCTACACTTCAAATTTGAGCAAACCTATATGGAGATAAGCCAAAAATACAATTAAAATAAAGTAGTTCTTTTATTTTCCCTAGCTCGTATTTTATTACTTGAACTAAATTACTTTATTATTCTTCCTTAGGAAGCTACTTTTAGGCTGAAATGACCTCTAATGATGATACTCCATCAAGATGTATGCTTTTATAAATATATGTTTTTTCTAACAGTACCCCCATAGCTATGAAAATGATCTAGTTCAGAATTGGCATATTGCCTGCATGCACTACTCACATAGTTATGAAAATGATCTAGTTCAGAATTGGCATAATGCCTACATGCACTGTCCCCATAGCTATGAAAATGATCTAGTTCAGAACTGGCATAATGCCTACATGCACTGCCCCCATAGTTATGAAAATGATCTAGTTCAGAATTGACATAATATCTACATGTACTCCTATTATTTTATGTTGTTCTATCGCTCAAACCCTGGTTATAATCCCAACATGAAAAGTCTTGAAACTATGTTATTATATCATAATAAAATTGTAAAGTTATTTGATGTATTTATGCTTTCAATCAATTAAATTATTTTATTTTTTTTAACATTATTTTATTTTAAAAAATAAATAAATTTATTGATTATTTTTTAAAATCTTAAATAAGTATTCAATTATAAAATATTAAATTGATTTTTTATTTAGAAGCCATTATAAAACCCTACCCTTTATAAATTAAATATCTTGTATACACTAGGTACTCACAAGTGAACCAAAATGATATTCGAGTGAAACATTTAATATATATATACTGCATGCTATTGTACTTTAAGCGAATAAATTATGAAACATTTTTAAAAAACACAAAATATTGAAACCATGCTAAAGTAGTCTATATATTTCTATTTATTAATTATTTTAATTTATTCATTAATTCTCAAGATAATAATCTTGAATAGACGCTCAATTATAGAATATTAAATTAATTTTTCACTATCAAATTAAATCATTTAAATACTATTATAAAACCCAATCCATCAATATGTCTGAACCAAAATGGTATTCAAGTGAACGAAATTAAAAGCCTAAGATGTCAAATTCAGTTATAATGATTTCCCAAAATAACATGTAGGTCGCGGAAGTAAGTTTAATCTTGTCACCACCAAACATATTATTACGGTCATTGAATTGAAAAGACAAAAGCCGAGAGGCTACAGTGCATGTATGCAAGGAAGACTGAAGTATGTGTTCTGTCCCCCGAGAAAATCATAAACCCATGAACCCATACTGTTTTCTCAAGAATTAAATGATAAACCCTAGCCTGAGAAAATATTATTTAAACTACCATACAAAAAAAAGTTCGCAGATGCATGCATAAAAAGGTCAAACAGTGTCAACCTGCAGATCAGACAAGCACTAATCTGAAGATAATTTATTTACTTAGAGGCAAGAGATGGAGCAAACGATTCAGATAATGGAGCAGGCGTTGGGGTTCTCTTCGCTCAAGTAATAAGTGTAGCCGCTGCAGCGATCACAGCTTGGTGGAAGAACGATATAGGTTACATTCTCGGTTTTCTTATCCGGCTTGACAGGTTCGGGCTTTTTCTCTGGTTTCTTCTCCGGTTCGACTTTGAAAGGGCCGACGCTCACCAAATCTGCCGATCCGAATTTTCTGAGACCAGCTATAAGGCACACGGGATCTGCGTCTCCAACTACAGTGATTTTATTATTCTTCGCGTCAACATCGATAGAGTGAACACCTGGTTCACAGACGTGGTAAAATTTAGTACACATTATTTCGATTTTGAAATCCGTTTTTTTTAAATAATTTTGATATTTGTCTAAATGGAGCTTTTTTTCGTAGTGTGAAAGTTTTACAATGGCAAGGTGCTTTATTCCGTGTAATAGTTCAGAGAACATATATCAAGTGTATATCAAATCTGGGTGTGGTTAGTGAGGTGCATAGTACAAACTCTACATCAGAAAAACTCAAAACAAGACCAGTGCACATACACCGTAACAGAAAAAAATGTAATATGGTAATATGGTCTAGGAATCGAACCAGACAGTGTTAAAAGTTGGTCTCGTTAAAGGGAACAGTTTGCAGAAAAAATCTTCCGTGAGACGAGAAATAACCCAGAAAACATTCAAGGGGATACTCCGGGATACTCCAAAATTAGATCTCAAAGCAGTCCAGTAATCGCTCCCAACCATCAACCTCCAGCTCGTAGACCATGAAACCGGGGAAGAGGAAGACCTCGTTTGGAAAATGCAACGGCCAAAGTGTTTTGTTCTCTGTATACGTGCTGAAAGGTGACAGCGGAGGTGGTCTTTATGAGATCACTGGTTTGTTGCATCCAGTGGCACAGGGAAGGAACTCCAACGAGTCTTTCCCCTGAATCTAATTGATCACTGTCAATGAGTCACCCACGATCAGAAGGTTGTCCATTTCTGGTCATGAGGAAACTTGCGGTGCACCCAATAGAGCTATCAATTCCGCTCTGCAATTGTAGTCATCACCACCATGCCAGTGAAAGTGGTAATGAGTTGTGGGCTCAAGTGAAAGGTAAACCCCACAGCCACAAAATTCCCCTGAGGCAGCCCCATCAAAATGGCTGATGGGGAAGATGTTGTCTAGATCAACTAGTGTGATGTTCCTTCCACGATCCAAGTGGATACAGAGGTCAATTTCTTGGAAATATTCAACAATGTTCAATGCTACCAGTTGGACATGATGTTGTTTATCTTTGAAAATAAACATGTTTCTTGCTCGCCATATGCCCCATAACACATAGTGGGACAGTCTGGTGTGCCTTAGCATGTAGCCACTAAGTGGTGAAGCAATCCATAATCGAGACAGAGTCACTAGACATACGGACACCAAGAAGTATCGAGACCTCTGTCCAAATAGCCACAACAAAAAGAACATTTTATGAATAGATGTGTGCCTATTGGCTTAGAAAAAACAATGATAAGGTGTAATGTTAAGTTACTCCATGATGTGAAGGTTACTAGTTCTAAATTCCTTGGGAAAAAATCCAGTCATGTTAAGGGTTGGTGTAGGGTGCCATCCTCAAGCCACAAGTCAAGCCTGTAATATTTGATAAACTCAAGCCACTTGACAAAACAAAAATATTTTTTCAATAGAAATCAAAAAGTACATAGCAACAGCTTTGAAACTCTGTTTATTTCAACTAAATACACATAAACATAAAAATTAATAGAAATTTGATTTTGATGCCTCTAGTTAGCTATTTCTCAAGCCACAGGTCAAGCCTAATGTAATCTTTGATGAACTCAAACCACTTACAAAGCAAAAATATTTTCCCAATCTTTGATGAACTCAAACTACTTACAAAGCAAAAATATTTTCCCAATAAAAATCAACTAAACACACATAAATATACAAATTAAGAAGAATTTGATTTTCATGCCCCTAGATAGCTATTTCTTAAGCCATAATCAAACCTGATGCCCCTAGATAGCTATTTCTTAAGCCATAGATCAAACCTGATGTAATCATTGATAAACTCAAACCATTTGACAAAGCATTGATAAACTCAAACCATTTGACAAAGCAAAAATATTTTTCCAAGAGAAATCAAAAAGAAATACAGAACAACTTCTTTGAAACTCTGTTTATCTCAACGAAACACATATCAACTAAGAAATTAACAGAGATTTTACCTTCAATCCCTGCAACCATCTTCATCGCCCTCTGTTTGCATTTTTCACAATTTAACTCTGCTTGCAACACGATTTTCTGCATAATCACATGCGTAATTGATTGTCAAATAACCACCTAAACGCTAAAATGAGGTATAAATAGCGCCTCGCTTACCTTGGACATCTTGTACAACCGCCGCAAAGCAATAACCGCAAAGAATTATCGGATGAAGCAATTCTTCTCCTGCAGTCCCCGTGCCTTGGAAATGCGATCTGGATGTAAAAAGTTCCTTCACTTTCTGCAATCTCGGAAGGTGAACGTATGACGGATTTTATTCTAGCAGCTTTATTGACGAATTCACGTGTTTTGGAGGGTCGATGTCAACGTCACGCATGCTAGTAATGATCGCTAGGGATGACCAAAACAATATGACAATATACTGACGTCTCATTGAAATTTGGCAACTCCACATTTTTTTGTTAAATCTATATTTAAGTCTAAATTTAAACTTGATGAACCAGAAGCGGTAGATTTTCAGAAAACCATGGATAAAAACATTGTGTTTTCTTCAAAATTTAAAATATATATATATATATATACCAAAAAACATAATAATAAAAATAAATAATTAAATAAAAACCTAATAATAATAAAAGTAAACAATTAAATAAAAAGCATAATAATAAAAAAAGTTTTATATAGTTTTGATTAATATTTTGTTGGAATTACAAAATCTTGTAATGCAATTTGTTTAAATGTTCCAAAATACAATTAAAAAAACATTTTAAATAATAAAAAATCTTACACAGACACCGCCAACATTTTTTTATAAAAAAATGCCAAAGTATGGAACAGTGTACACACAGGCTTAACCACCCACTGGCCCTGTCGCTAAGCGCTTATCAACACGCGAAGGACAGGGATTCCGTGTCAATCTAGAAGAGGTCTCTGCTTGTGAATTTTTAAGATTACTTCTGCTGGTGTCTTCTGAATTTTTAAGTTTATTTCTGCTCAGTGGCTTCTGAATTTTAATGTAAAGCTGTCTCTACCAAGTCCCATCATAGAGACGTTTAAGACTATCTCTACTTTTTGAAAGGCTTCTCAGAAAATTAATAATGTCGGCGAGCCGGCAATATGTTTGTAGTGATTGTATATTTCTTGAGCGACTATGTGTGGCCAAGGTATCACATCAAAATTTCTGGGTGTCAGTGCATGAATGTAAATGATATATAGAATGTAAAAGTTTTTCATGCTATCAATTTGGAGGTTGACACTTTATATTTTTGGGGCAACCACTACGTATGTAACATCAAAGGGTGTTTGTGCATGAACTTAAGTTATGTTTAGAATGTAAAGTTTTTTCAATTTATGAGTTTTTTATTATTGTTGATGTGGTTAATGTTGATTTTTTTATTAATTTAGTTGTATAGGTTTAAACTATATTAAATTTGGTTATCGATAAGTGATGAAACGATAGGATTTCCTATTATGTAAAAAATTAAATAAATAAATGTGGCTTATAATCATTATTCACTATTATTATTGGTTGATATAGATTAATTTATTAGGTGATTTCATAAAGACAATTTTAATGTTAAGTATTTCGAGGTATACCACTACCGCCCTCCACACGCTTGAGGTGATGGGTGTGGTAGCTCTTTCATGCATAAGGATATCATCGCAGTGGAAGGTGGCAGAGTTATTTTGCTAAGTTTTCAATTCAATGGCAAGTGGTCCGAGAGGGTTGTAGGTCGTTTTTCTGCCCAAACAATTATAGTGCAGCGACTCGAGTGAAGGGACTCCACGAAAAGTGAATCGCAGCGTCTCTAGAAGTGACGATGGATTCTTCAGCTTCAAGCGAGGGTTATCTGGTATGTAAATTATTTTTTTCCCCACCTCCATGCATCTGAGTGTCTGGTTTTGGAATTGGGTTCTGCATGGGGACAATTGTCTGCAAGTGGGGTAAATTGGGCTGGTGGAAGTGTCTGGTGCCGGTAGTTTGGCAGTAGGATTTTATCCTCACCAGAATCACCTCAATGTCGATTAGCTATGAAATTATCCTCTCCTGAATGGGGTTAATTGGGCTCTGGGGCAGGGGTGTTAACCCTGGGGAATGCTGCAGTCTGGCTTGGTTCGAAGACCAGGGGGTCTGGGATTGGGTTGTTGTCAGTTTATGTTTTACTTTTAGGGTTTGCTTTACTGTGGTTTATGGTAATGACTTGGCTGGCTGGCTTTCAGGGCTTCGCACCCATGGCCTGTGTTGAAGCGTCTACAAGGTCGTTGTTGAGGTGTTGTGTCACTCGGGGTATGGGAATTGTCATAATGGTGTTGGAGTTGGCTATGATAGGCTTGGTATTTTTGTTTTTGGTCATTATGCAAATGGGCCTATGGTTGGCTGGCTTTCAGGGCTTCGCACCCATGGCCTGTGTCAAAGCGTCTGCGAGGTCGGTGTTGAGGTGTTGCATCACCCAAGCATCTGCGAGGTCGTTATTGAGGTGTTGTGTCACTTGAGGTATGGGAATTGTCATAATGGTGTTGGAGCTGGCTATGAGGGGCTCAAAATTTTCGTTTCTAGTTGTTATGCAAATGGGTTTATGGATGGTCGGCTTTCAGGGCTTCATAACCACAACCTGCGTTGAAGCGTTTGTGAGGTTTTTGTCGAGGTGTTGCGTCATCCTCGGTATGGGAATTGTCATAATAGTGTGGGAGCTGGCTATGATGGGCTCGAAATTTTTGTTTCTGGTTGTTATGAAAATGGGCCTGGGGTTCATGGGATTGAATGCCTGGGTGGGTTGGCAGACCTCGTGTGGCTGCAGGGTCTTCGAGTGGTGGAGAGACAATGCATATTTTAAATTCAATTACATTTTATTTCTCCCATGGCAGGTGCACAGAGAGATAGGCTCTCCTGGGCATGAAGGGCTTCTAGGCTCGCACCCTCACTTGCACAAGGATTTGTCAACTCACATTTCATTACCACGCACCAGGATTGTGTTGCGATGGCAAGAGAAGGCTGAGCAAGAGCATGAGCCTAGCTACTTGGCAGGAGACGTGGCAAAAAACCAGTCGCCAACCTCATTAATGAAGCGGCCAAAGCATACTAGGAGAGGACCAATGAAGATATAATAAGTTTGATTGAGGAAAGGGAAGCTGACCTGAACCGCCAAGCAAGCACGAAATAGATAGAGATGGAGGATTGGCCCGCGATGTAGAAATTTCACCTGTAGATCAAACTGATATATGCAATGTACTAAAGCATAATACTTGATCTAGTTCTACAAAACATTAAGTGGAAGCATAATTGAATTCATGAGCAACATCAAGCATAAACACATATAATTGATCAAGAGAAATAATCACACATAACACAAGATATATCACTAGGGAAAGCACCAACATAAAACCCCAACTCTGTATTATCAATCAAGTGGAAATCCTCTTATGTTAACAAAAGGAATCAGCTCAAGAGCTATCCTGTACTCTCTGCAATCAAAAGATGAAGATCATAGACTACCTAGGCCTCAATATATAGGCCACAAGTCTTCCAATCCCCTATTTCCTTGCATAATTTTTGTTGGGATCCAATTACAAAACATATGTGAATTGGCCCCAAATCATACCCGCTGTCAACCTCAAGTCCAACTATGCAATCCTTGGGGACACTAGTTCCTCGTGCATGCAAGGAATACTTATTAGAAATATCCAAGCATATGATAGTACACTGTCTCTCATCTGATCTCAACTAGGTCTTTGTCTGAACTTCCATGCATCAGTTATCCATGAGAAAATACTCAGTTATCTGAAATAATAGTTGTCACATGCATGCAAGCATTAATAAACTATATTTCATTATTTTAACAACTTGTTAAAATGATCTAATTGGACTTGAATAAGTTAAACTAAGTCAACTGATTCTCTTATTATAGAACTCATAATTAATTCCTCAATCAGTGGAGAGAATCAAGGATAAATTCCTCAACCAGTGGGACAACTAATTGCATGTTCTCACAAAGACTTCAAGTTTAATGTTCCATAACTAATTAACTCATGGTTATTAATTAATTAATATTTTAAACTGCTGCTAAGACCAAATTCAATTTTACTTCCTATCGTTAGACTAGGGACTGCTAAAAATAGGAAGGGACCCATAAATGATATTTTTAGAAGATTCTATTTTTAGCAGTTTCACCTCTCACCCAAGGTGGCCAAAATCCTTATTGGACAAACTACTATTTTTAGAAGTGCTATTTTTAGCAGTTCTATTTTTAGCACTTTCTAAATTTAGCATTTCTTGTTGCACACTTTTCAACACTCCCTCTCAACAAGAAAGGGATTATCAGCAACCCCGATCTTGTCTCTATGGAACTCAAACTGGCCTTTTGACAATGCCTTTGTAAAAATATTTGCATCCTGTTCCTCGGTCAAAATGTACAACAACATCATGATCCTCTTGACCACACAATCCCTTAGATCATGATAGCAGATATCTATATGCTTGGACCTGTCATGAAACACTGGATTCTCAGAGAGTTTAATGCAACTCTGATTATCAAAATATATCACGATAGGATCCATCATCTAACCAAACAATCCCACTAGAATCTTCCGCATCCAGATGGCCTCACATGCAGCCTGACTAGCAACCATGTATTCAGCCTCCACTGAGCTAAGTGCAACTAATCTCTATTTCCTGCTATACCAAGAAACCACAACTAACCCAAGGTTGAAGATTCCTCCAGAAGTGCTCTTCCTGTTTGATGGACTACCTACCCAATCTGCATCCATGAAGCCATGGAGCTTCACTCCCTCTGTCCACCTGTACCATAATCCATACCACGTAGTGCCTCTGAGATATCTCAGCATATGCTTTTTCGCCTTCCAAAATAACTTGGTTGGCTGAAACATAGCTTGACTTAGTTGGTTCACTGCAAAGCACAGATCTGGTCGTGTGTTCACCAAATACATGAGTGAACCCACAAGTTGCATAAATAGTAGCAGCTACTACCTCACCTGAAGTAGCATCCTCCTTCCTCCAGTTACCTGCTAGAGGAGTCTCCATGGGTTTGTACATCTCCATGTGGAAGCACTTGAGTATCTCATTGGCGTACTTTCCTTGAGACACAAATACTTCCCCATCTTTCTGACACACCTCCATGCCTAAAAAGTAGTGCATGAGGCCCATGTCCTTCATCTCAAACTCTCTTGCAAGGCCCTCCTTGCAAGACTTGATCAATTGATCATCACCTGGCAAAATCAGATCATCAACATAAAGTACAATAATCAATAGCTTACCTTCTACCATGATGTGGTAGAGGTTCGCATCCGCTTCACTCTTGGTGAAGCCCAACCCAGTGAAATAGCTGTCGATCCTGGTATACCAAGCACGGGGTGCTTGCTTCAGCCCATACAATGCTCGCTCGAGTCGGCACACATGCGACTCACGATAGAAGGTCTCAAATCCCTCAGGCTGCTCTATGTATACCTATTCCTCAATCTACCCATTAAGGAAAGTTGTCTTCACATCCATCTGATGGATCTTCCATCCCATATGTGCTGATAGTGCTAGAATCGATCTAATCGATGAGTACCTTGCTACAAGAGCAAAAGTCTCATCATAGTCAA
This sequence comes from Pinus tabuliformis, assembly GCA_031772625.1. NCBI lineage: Eukaryota > Viridiplantae > Streptophyta > Pinopsida > Pinales > Pinaceae > Pinus > Pinus tabuliformis. The sequence continues at coordinate 561,747,848 of CM062819.1, read as the reverse complement.
TCCCCTCCACCTGTGAGAAACCACAGGCAACAAACCTTGCCTTGTGTTTCTCAATACTACCATCAGCTGCATGCTTTACCTTGCAAAGCCATCAGGAAGTAACCACTAACTTGTCCCTCGGTCTAGGGACAACATCCCACACACTGTTCTGCATTATAGAATCATACTCCTCTATCATCGCATCCACCCAAACTCGCTGCTGCATTGCCTCCTCAAAAGAAGAAGGCTCGGTTGCTACACATCCCCCAACCAGGGCCATGTACCCAGTGTATCTATCGAAGATCTCCTCTATCTACGCTGAGAGGATGGCTGCCCAACATTCTCTCTTGCATATTACATCAATCTGTCAGTTTCCCGTGAGTATTTCCGCCCATCTCTGAAAGACTCTCCAGCAGTGGTGATCTCCACAATTGGAATCTCTGCATGTGGTTGATCCACATCATCAGGAGGCTCCTCCTCCTTAGGAACTAATAGTTCCCCATCATCACCATGCAACTTGAGCTCACTCTCAAGTGACACTTGCATGGCTCACTGCTCATCGAACCTCAAATCCCTGCGCACTACGGTCCTCTGACTAGCAGGCAGAAACACCCAATAGTTGTGAGGTGTATCCGTGAACCCCACAAGTATTCCCAACTTCGCTATTGGGTCTAGCTTCTTCCGAGCATCTTTGGTCACATGACATAAAACTGGTGATCCAAAGATGCGGAAGTGACTCACATCTGGTCGCTTCCCTGAAAAAGACTCCATAGGTGTCTTCATCCCCAAAATACGATGAGGACTTCTATTCTGAAGATACACTGTTGTATTGCATGCCTCAACCCATAGATGAAGTGGTAGGCCTTGGTCATGCAACATCGCTCGAGTTGCTCCCACAATAGACCTATTCTTCCTTCTGGACATCGCATTCTGTTGTGGGTTATGAAGTGTTGTGAGTTCCCGTTTAATTCCTTCTGAAGCACAGAAGTCCTTAAACTTCTGGGAAATATACTTTCCACTGTTATCACTACACAAGGCCTTTACTTTCATCCTTGATTCTTTCTTTGCCAAAGCTTTGAACTCACAAAACTTCAAGAATGTTTGATCCTTAATTTTCATAAAGTAGATCCAACATCTACGAGAAAAATCATCAGCAAAAATAACATAGTACCTATGCTTTGTCGTGGAGGCTATAAAGAAGTGCCCACATACATCTGAATGAACTTGCTCCAGAATTTCTCCTACTCTACTATCCCAATCATGAAAGGAAGATTTTGCATACTTACCCAAAGTGCAACCTTTGCATGTGCTCATTTGCTCTAGCTTGCACTTGGGTAATCCAGTAGAAATTTGTTGCATGATATTCAAGGCCCCATGAGCAAGTGGCCCAGTCTCATATGCCATAACTCGCCAATATCTTAGCCATGCACCACCTCTTCTTTGAAACTTAGTGTAGCACAATCTTCTACCTGTAACTTATAGAGATTGTTAACTCGAATCCCTATCTGTTTGGTCTATCTAGTGCCGATATGCCTTAGGAAAAACTTTCCCAAACTAAAGACTACATCATAGCCTTTATTCTCAAACATAGCAATAGACACAAGATTCTCTTTTAGCCCTGGTACATACATAACATTAGAAAGAGTGAGGGGAGAACCATGTTCCCTCTGTAACACAACCATACCTTCACCTGAGACACGATACTTTCTGTCATCGCCCATCTCAATCCATATCTGGAGATCCTTCTCCTCCAAGGTGCTGAAAATATTCTTGTCATTTGACATGTGGAAAGAGGCTCCATTGTCCAAGTACCAAACACATCCCATGTTGGATGAAACCATGCTGCAATAAGTGAGAAATCCATCTCAAACTATGAAGCTAGTGCATCACCATCAGATTCCTTGGAGGAACCTTTCTTGGACTTCTTCTTTGGGCAATTAGTAGAATAATGGCCCAACTCATGACAATGAAAGCATCTCACCTTCGACTTGTCAAAATTCTTCCCTCCTTGAGAAGACTTGGATTGGGATGCCTTCCCTTTCCCTTTCTTAGCTTTAGATGCTAAAGCCATGTTCTCTTCATCATCATGTTTTGATGAAGAAATTCCACCCCTGGTGCTCTATCTGATCTCCTCCTGCATCAAATCCGACCATAGTCATTCCCAATCTGCCAGTTTGTCCCTTCCATTCACTGAGTCCTGGTAGCTATGCCAGCTCTTAGGAAGGCCAAGGAGTGTTAGACTCACCATATCATCATCAGTAGTCACGACCCCTACACTTGCAAGCTCATCCCCGCAGGTGGTGAGCTTGCTTAAGAACGTATAGATAGTGTCACCTTTTTCGCACTTGACCTTGCGAAGTTTTTCCTTCAGTGCCAGCTTCCTCTGATCACTGGTATTATGATATAAATATTTCAATGTTTTCCACATTGCATGTGGAGTCTCCTTCCCATGGAGGCTCGAGATTATGTGATCTCGAACTCCCCCCAAGATGATTCTCCTAACTCTAGCCACACACTTCTTCCATTCCGTCAGTTGAGTAGCATCAGTAGGCTTAAGGACTTCTTGATCAATGAAGTCCTTAAGGCCATTATCTTTCAATACTACCTCCATGCGATTCTTCCAAGCTATGTAGTTTGAGCTGCCATCATGGGCATACTCAAGCCTCAAACCATAGAAAGCCATCAGTGAAATGGATGTGATAAGAACTGAGATCTATATCCTAAATAATAAACTTTGAATTTCTCTTGCCTGTATATTGTTCTTCCTTGATCACCTGTGCTCTGATACCATGTAGAAATTTCACATGTAGATCAAATTGATATATGAAATGTACTAAAGCATAATACTTGATCTAGTTCTACAAAACATTAAGTGGAAGCATAATCGAATTCATGATCAATATCAAGCATAAACACATATAACTGATCAAGAGAAATAATCACACATAACACAAGATATATCACTGAGGAAAGCACCAGCATAAAACCCCAACTCTGTATTATCAATCAAGTGGAAATCCTCTTCTGTTTACAAAAAGAATCAGCTCAAGAGCTATCTTGTACTCTCTGCAATCAAAAGACGAAGATCATAGACTACCTAGGCCTCAATATATAGGCCAAAAGTCCTCCAATCCCCTATTTCCTTGCGCAATTTTGGTGGTGGTCCAATTACAAAACATATGTGAATTGGCCCCAAATCATACCTGCTATCAACCTCAAGTCCAACTATGCAATCCTTGAGGACACTAGTTCCTCCTGCACGCAAGGAATATTTACTAGAAATATCCAAGCATCTGATAATACACTTTTCCTCATCTGATCTCAACTAGGTCTCTGTCTGAACTGCCATGCATCAGTTATCCATGAGAAAATACTCAGTTATCTGAAATAATAGTTGTCACATGCATGCAAGCATTAACAAACTATATTTCATTATTTTAACAACTTGTTAAAATAACCTAACTGGACTTGACTAAGTTAAACTACGTCAACTGATTTTCTCATTATAGAACTCATACTTAATTCCTCAATCAGTGGAGAGAATCAAAGATAAAATCCTCAATTAGTGGGACAACTAATTGCATGTTCTCACAAAGAATTCAAGTTTAATTTTCCATAACTAATTAATTCATGGAGATTAATTAATTAATATTTTAAACTGTTATTAAGACCAAATTCGATTTTACTTCCTATAGTTAGACTAGGGACTGCTGAAAATAGAAAAGGACCCAAAAATGCTATTTTTAGAAGATTCTATTTTTAGCAGTTTCACCTCTCATCCAAGGTGGCCAAAATGTTCATTGGCCAAACTGCTATTTTTAGAAGTGCTATTTTTAGCAGTTCTATTTTTAGCACTTTCTAAACTTAGCATTGCTTGTTGCACACTTTTCAACACGCGATGGTGTCGGACCTTGGGGATACTCAAGAGTGGGTGACACAGTTCAAGCAAACCGTGTACCTGTATTGGATTGTGAAAAGTCTCCTGGGCAAGGCCCTAGGGAAAATTTCAGTGAGCATGGCAACAACAATGCATGACTTTCCCAACTACAAACAGGATTTCCAGAAGCTGCAATTCCAAATGCAAAAACAAGATGGACACCTCAGCCGCATTGAGAAACACTTCCCTTGTATGTTCTCACAGAGAGTGTTGCGTAGTTCCAGTGCCAAGGATCCAACTCCTGTCGAATCCACCTCTATTGAGTGGGATGATTAAAATGTTAGGTGATTTTCAATTTTGATTAGTACATATGCAGACAACTTTTACTTTTGAGTTTGAAGTCATATATGTTTAGTATGGGCAAAGACATGATATACTAACTTATATAGCTTGGGTAGAAAGACTTATTACTTTTTGTTACTGGAAGACTTATCATGTAGTTAGGTGATTGATTTCCTGCAAGTTGAGGCCACCTAACTTGTTTTATGTGGTTGTAACTTATTTATTAATGAAAATAGAAAGATCTATCAAATTTACAAAAAAATAAAAAAATAAAAAAAAATACACCGTTTTTAATTATAAAATAATATAATTTTAATGTTCTCAAAAATTTTAAAATTTTAAATTTTATGTAATCTTATTAAAATTTTGACTTTAAACTTTTAATATTTTAGGTAAAGATGATAAATACTATTCCAATAAATTTAAAATAATTATTAATTTTTTATTGTTTTTATATTTTTTTATGTTTTATTATTATTATTAAATGATATAATATTCACTATTATTATTTGCTCCATAAATTTTTATTTCATATATTAATAAACAAATATGTAATTAGTCATTATTCTAAGGATTTTTCTAAGAAAACAATTTCTGGAAAGTTATGATTAACTGGTTGAAATGCAAAGAATTTTTTTTTTCTTTGTAAGCTACAGTAGTACTTTTCCTTTTCTATTCACATAAAACTAGGTTAAGCGATATACATTGTTTTGGTGACCTCAACCCGCCCAGATGGGAAACTGGGTCTGTTGGCCACCTCAAATTGTTATAAGCCATCCAGTAGCAAAAATGAATAAGTCTATCAATCCACGCTAAATAAGCTTCGCAGCAAAAAATACTAAATCTATGCCAGACAGTCATGAAAACTAACAAGAAAATGGAGTATTATCCTCTGAAAACAAACATGATAAACAACTGCAAGAACTAAGTTTTCAATCTTCCACAATCTTATGTATTGCAGCTGCGTCCCTCTTTGCTGGAGTAAGCTTCTTCAGTTGTTGTTGGATTTCATCCAGCTTACTATCCTGCATAATCATTGTTATCTGAAGGTTCTTCATTTCCTTCTTCATATTGGGCATACCCTGGGCCAGCTCCGCCATTTCTCCTGCTACTTGCTCTAGCACTTTCGCAAGTAAGCGCTTCAGCACCCAGTAAACATGCAAGGCCTATTTGAATAAAGTCATTTGTCCTCTAGTATTTCCTGGGTCCTGAATGAGGTTCCCCCATTCCTCCATTTCAAGCTCTGAATCTCCTTCCATTACATTTTCTTCCAATTCCTGAATGAGCTTGTGAATTTCCTCATCTGTGCCTTCGTTGTACGCCCTTTCAGCCTCTTGTATAGTTTTCCTCATACTTTTATGGCCACGGCTTTGAGGAGCAGGGATAGAGGTCGCTGGGTTATTGCGACTGGTCTGGTTATGCCGGCCTCTTCCACCACGCCCCCTACCTCATCCAGGGCACACCATTTTGTTCCTTACCACTGCCTGTTTACCATGGCCAACAACAAAGGTTAGATTCTCTGCAATTGCTTTTATACCCGTCTCTTGAGTTCCCTTCTTCCCAATTTTTCCCTCCCCACTCCAAGTTCTCCCGCTGGTCTGTCTACTCCTAAGCTTTCTTCCCCTATGCCCTGACAAATTAGTGTTCTCTGTAGTCTTCTCTACCTCCTGATTGCTTGTTTATTCTCCTCAGGCTGCCCCTGTGCATAACACTTGCATAATCCCAGTAGGACTTTACCCTGGTCTTCATAGTTCCTTCCCATGCTAGACCCTTCCTCTGCATTTTCCATCTTTCCACCTTCCACCTCCTTAATGTGAGCTTCAAGGGATATCTCCAATTCTTGCATACTTCTTCCTCTCTCTACTACTCCTATCTCTCCCCCTTCTTCCATCCTACTATCTAAGATAAGAAAAAATACAAGATTTGGCTTTGCAGAAACATACTCGGACCTATACTCGGACCTTTGTTCAGCCTCAGAAGAAATCAGTTTGCACTGCGCTCCTGCCGTCTCTTGCCTTCGCTGCATAATGATCTTACTTACACCCTTCGCCACCCTTATTAACCATTTCACACCTATCCAGCATCCCATCATTCTTCCACCGCTGATTCCTGCTATCTCTTCACCCTCTCTCCTATCACCTCTATTCCTTGAGATTCTATCCTGCCTGCATGCTGCCCCGCGTCCTGTTGTATTATGAGAATGTTTGGTGGCCGACCTTGCCCACCTTTCCCTTTCTTGATTAAGGAACATTGTATAGTTACGTTGTGTTAGATTGTAATATGTAGTAAATGAATGAACACACAATTCATGTTTATTGCTAATTCATATACTAAAACCCCGGCACAAAAATCTCAAATGAAAATAATATATATTATAAAAATTATTTTCTTTAAAGTGAACGAGGGGTCCTCGTACTTTGTTTTTGGGATTTTCTTTTTGAAAACGGACTCCATTATTACAACAAACGATGAGTTGGAAAGGTGTATTCGGAGTACTTTGATGGGACAATCTACGAGAAAAACTTAGTTAACCTTGAAGGTGAAGTTCGTTATGGAAGATGGGCAAAACTGAATTACTCCATTTTTGAAGGTATTTGTGAAAATTTCATGGATGTAATATTCCAGGTTTAGGAAGATGGTTGCTACTGAGAGGAATGAAAACTCAGCGATTGCCACAATGCAATTAACCTTCCAAGGTTTTTTGCTAGGAAGTGTGAACTCTCAAGGAATTCAAGGATTATTTATAATGTATGGTAAAAGAAGCCAACGATAAAAATCTCATGGGACAAATATCTTTCAATATTAACAAGGGCGGAAAGCCGTACATATGGTACACAAAATTGGTATTTTTGGTTGGCAAATTCTTCTCTCAATCTATCAATCATTTTCTGTCTTGATGATGGATACTCTTTGCAGTTCCAAACATCGACATAATGAACATAAGATGAACATAATACTGTGGATAACACTTTCTTTTGTTTTATATCCATCGAAAGAAAGAAGATTATTTTCATTTTATATAGCTTTAGATGACAAAGGTACATAATTGTACCAATGAAAATATTTTTTTCCTTCGTTCATATCCACAACGTCCAGGAGCAAGGATTTTGATAGAAAAATGGTGCATTGTGTAACCCATAACTTGGTAATTAGAATCCAAAGAAATCAGATAATCCTTTGTTAACTATGAATGCTGTCATTATTAATTGGGGGCGATTGGGCTAGTATCACATAACTATATATGAATTCCTTATGTGAATTGGATGCAGGGTAAAATAAAGCGTGTATGAATACACGTTGCTTTAGAGAGCAATGCCCTTCCAAGGAAACACAACCAAAGAGAGCAACGCCCTACCGTTGCTTATTCTTTCTCCTTCCTGTAGAGTAACACCGCAGCGAACAAACATAGTTGAGACACAATTGCAGGTAGCATTGCAACTTTTCTATCATAGGTTTGAGACCATGGAGTAAGGAAAGAACTAGACAGCTAGAGCAAGTCATAAGGCAAGCTTACGCCCCTATTTTTACAGTTTTATTCTTCACCTGTAATTTAATATTAAATATGAGCAGTGAATCCTATGCTTTTGTTGAGTTTATTGATTCTGTAAATCTTTGTAGGGTGGCTGCTTACTATAGTTTATACCATTCTGAAAGTAGTTTTTAATTTATAATTATAGTTATACCATTCTGAAAGTAGTTTTTAATTTATAATTATGCGTGTTTAGAGTTCAATTTGGCTTGAGACTCGATGGGAGGGACAATTAAATGCTAACATATGTGTACAATAAAGAGTTGAACTGAATGCCTGTTGCATCTTCCTGGTACACTAGCAACCACGCATTCATATTCTGAAAGTAGTTTTTTTTATAATTATGCGTGTTTAGAGTTCAATTTGGCTGGACTCGATAGGGCCTTTAACCAATGCTTGCATCTTCCGTCACTAGACCACGCTCATATCAACATTTTTTTACACACTTTAGGGTTACCAATGTTAGCTTTATAAATTCAAAGGGCTGGAATGCATGAAAAAATGTTGATGGTTGCTTGAACTTGACAAAGGTAAAGGTATATATGAGTTGGCTCGATTCATGATGATATTATTCTGGGCGGCATGTAAATGTTGGGTTTATGTATGGTTTCTCATCGGTTTTTGTGGTATCTGTTTACGTTTCAGATCTCTGGAGTCTAAGTTGAAGAAGCTCAACACTGAGAGAGAAAAGAGACTTTAAAAGAATGGAAGAAGATAACATGAAAACCTAGAGTTATGTTCTCATCAATACAACGATGAGGACTATTCAATTTGAATGTCCAGCACAATAGGTAATTACAACTATGCTAGGCGTAACAACTCAAGGGACATATTACGTCAACGAAAAATATTTCCAGGTAATTATTTTCTCTACTCTTTCCCATTGCAAACCTAGATCTATATTTGCAACTGGTGTAAAAGGCTCTTTCGCATTGCAAACCTAGATCTATATTTGCAACTGGTGTAAAAGGAAATGAAAAATGAATACATACAATTATATTTGACAACTGGATACTGAAGAAGAAGCAGCGCCTCCATGAACCATGGCACTTTGCCTAAGATCCACTGCAGAATTTCATAGCCTAAATCAGCCTAAATCAATGGATAAAGAATTGGCTTGGTTCTTCGAGTTTGTTGTACAGATGCTCGTTGTTTCCTATGCTCGCTACCGCTCTTTCCTATCTCAAACTGGTAAGTTTGAGAAAGACATGAAGCAATTTCACGTCCTTCATCAAATGAAGAAGTAAGCATGCAGCTTGCCACGAAGTTGTGCGCTACATTCTTGGATATACTGACGTGGCTTTGGATATGCTGATATGATATGTATTGCAGTGGAGAGTGCACAAAATTAAGTGCTTTCCAATTAATGCTAAATTGAACTAACAGTAAAGTAGCATTAAATTGAATTAGCATTAAAGTAACATTCAACTGAAGTTTAAAACTTATTATCTTAAGTTTTAAGGAAATCATACAATTTTCCACGCAATAAGAGGTTGAATCTGAAACTTCCGGTAGGATATTTGTTTTAAAACATGAAATACAGTAGTTATGTTGGGTCAACGCTTAACGATCACTATAGTCCCTGTGATAACCAAGGCACGGACTAATAACAATATCTATTATAGTTCCTGCGATGCTGAAGGCAGGCACTAATAACGTGAAACAATTTAATTTTTTTCAGTCCAAAAAAATGCCTTCTTTTATATTAAGAAAAGAAACTACATTTACATATTTTTGTTGTTATATATTTATCCATTCTTTAAAAACAAATACCGAAACAGAAATCTATAGGAATTGAGATCTGTAACTGAAATACTATCATTCCCTTGTCCTCCATCTATTATTCAGCATACAATAAAATGAAAATATAGAAAAATATCATAATATAGATATATCTATGATGTAGGAATAGTGTCAATAGCAGATATGGAGTCTTGGTTAAATGCAGCATAGCGAATGACCCCAGGAGTTGATGAAATGCCTCTTTTTGAGAGTAAATCAGTGATGATATTCAGCGATGATATTCCGCTCCCTGTAGATATGGTTGAAATCAAAGTGCTGGAATGATCCAATCAGAATGTGGATGTGTTTCATCCAATAGGCCAGAAGAGGAGGTTCAAAGCATAAAAGTCCCTTGATTCAAACTATGCAACCTTTAGAATCCCCAAAAACTTGCAGAGTATTGATGTTGAGCTAGCTAGAAGTATATAACAACCCCCATAATGTGATGATTTCCACCCTATTATTGGTACTAGTACCACCCTCCCACTAGAAATGATGATACTTGTCAGGCTCAGTAAAAATGAGCACACCACATCCACATTGTCCAATTTTACGGGCCCCATCAAAGGAACCCACCGGGTACATGTTCCAAACATCCTGCAAAATGATTTGCCGATAATTTTGAACATGATTCATGGGTCTTGTCTCAGAAATATATGACACAATCCCCATGACAGAGTATCTTGTGTCAACTTGTTTGTTCTAAACAATCTTGAGATTCCTGCAATGCCAAATGCCCCAAATGATGAAGAAGGGAAAAGCACCAAATACTTGTTGAGATAGAAACCAATGTTTAAAGCATGCCATCACAAAAATATGATTCCTATCCCCATCAATCTATAAAACATGAAGGACCAAAATCCAAATTTCTATGGCTACCGGGCAGCCCAAAAGGAGATGATCAACATCCTATAAATTTTTCTTACACAAAATGTAGATACTTGGTCCAATGAATCTTGTACGAGCTAAATTCTTCCAAGTGAGGATTTTATCTTTCAAGGCTAGCCATCTAAAACATTTGAGCTTCAAAGGAAAATTCCATTTCCAAGATTTGTGATACCAAGAGTATTCATCTTCAGAATTAGATGGGATGGTAACGGAATTGTAAATTTTGTTGGTCACAATCCGATTCTTATGAACTTGTCCAACCCATCTCATCTTATCTATCTCATCTAAGATAAATATGTCTGCAGCCTCAATCTGTCTAATACAGAGTCCACTCTATAGCCAAACGACCAGACAAGTCAATTTCTTCTACCCTGAGCCAAGATTTTAAATAAGGTGAATGAGCTCGAAAAGTAACAATATGAGATAGAAGAAAAATACCTCTTTCGTGCAAGTGTTGAAGGAGTGGAACAGATAACGTATGAACCCCTTGGAATCCTTTGATAGTGTCCAATCCAACCTCTATCCTACTACCATTACCAACCTCCTAGCAAAGCCCCACAAATAACCAATGTCTTTACCTCATCATACTATGCCAAATGAACAAGGATGTGAGGGGGATTTTCGCTCCACCTTTAATCTAGACTTCATAGTCCTGATAAGCCAAATATTTGCCTTTCATGATCTATGGCCATATACCCCTACCCGATAGTCCTCTCCATATACTTTTGCATATGAGAGCCCTATTAAAAGAAAGAGTGTCCAGAATCCCCCAACCCCCTTGATCAACAGCTTTGGCTAGAAGAGATAATCTAGCGAGATGGATCTTGCAAGTGAGATATTTACTGGACCAAAGAAATCTAGCTAGAATTGCATCAATTTTATGAATAATTTTCATTGGAAGCGTATAAAGCTGCATCCAGTAAACATATAAAGACTATAGGACAGATTTGATTAGAATGAGCCTACCCCTGATGGAGAGCCTCTCGAAAGTCCAATGATTTAATTTGAGATCAATTTTTTTAATGATCCAACTCTAGTCAACGATTTTATCTGGTTCGGCTTTATTTGGAATCCCAAATATTGGAAACCAGAGTCCATTGTCCGAGCAGAAATCCCAAACAAACCATAAATCCAATCAATCTCACCCCCTGCCAATTGTGCAAAAATCACTTCAGATTTATGAGAGTTCTTAATGAGACTAGAGGAAGATCCGAAGGAAGATAAAACATGATGAAATTACAACCATTTTGTAATAGAAGACTCGCCATGAAGTAGAAGATCATCAACAAAAATCAAATGGGTGGCACTGATTTGTCTAGACATTTTGATGCCCATGATCAAACCTTTGTCTCAACCCATAATTTTCCTACTGAGAGCTTCCATTATAAGTAAAAGAAAAATAGGGGATAAAGTGCATCCCTACATTAATCCCTAATGTGCTTTGAAAAATGTAGTAGCGAGATTGTTTATAATAATATCAAAGTTGGCAGAAGACACACAAGCCAAAATCCAGTTAGTATTTTGGATATTGAGACCAATTTTGTAAAGGATTAGTCTAAGAAATTCCAAATTGATGTTGTCAAATGCCTTGTAATGTCAATCTTCATAAGGCAAGCATTATGACTCTTAACCTTGACATAAGGTAGAACTTCCTGTGCAATAGCCACTGCGTCTTGAATCTGACACCCCTCTATGAAACCAAACTACTCCAGTGAAATATGATTGGTAAGAAGAGTTTTGAACTTGACACCAATGAGGTTAGAGATCAGCTTATAAACAAATTTGCAGAGGGAGATGGGACAAAAGTCAAGAAATGAGTCCAGATTGGGTATTAATGCAATGAAAGTAGCATTAATGGCAAATGAAACATGATCCTTAAATTGGGACTTTTCCATTGTATTCATAAATCCTATGACATAAGGTCGAAGAAATCAATGTATAGTTCGACCCCCCGACCATCCGGTCCGGGAATTTTTTCCTTGACGTAAGAATGGAGAACACAGTGTAATTCCTAAATCATAATAGGTCTTCCTAGTATGTCATTCTTAGGCTCCTGTAGCATTGAAGGCATATGGTTAATAAAGTCCATTTGATTAGTAAAAGAGATTTCTTTTTCAGAGAAAAGAGCTTCGAAATGGTGATATGCATCATGCTCAATATCAGATTAAGTAGTTTATATAGAACCCCTTTCTCCACTAATTCTCCATATACCATCTTCCTTCTGCCTCATAGATGAAAATCTATGAAAAAAAATTGAGTTCCTATCTCTAGCTTCAACCCAAATTGCTCAGATTTTAAGTCTCCAAGCCATTTCCTGTGACTTGTATAAATCTTTTTTATGAGCTTCCAGTTCTAGAATATGATTCTTGTGCACTTCAAAAGTGAATAGAGGATCGTCTAGATCGAAAAGATCCCTCAGAGTGGTCACGATGGCTTCCAAGTTCCAGGAGTGAGCAATTCTTTTTTCTTTAACCCACTTACGAACCTCCCACTTTAGACATTGTAGTTTGTTACTCAAATGATCCATTGGGCATAACATTGAGAGTTGTCCATTCCAAACCTTGTGAACAATATCGATGAAATCCTTGTGTGCCAACAACGAATGGTTGAATTTAAAAGGATATGCCTTGCAACCAGTATCTCCTAGCCAAGAGAGAATAATTGATAGATGATCCGATGAAAACAGACGGATAACCGAAGATTTGAGATCTTCTAATCCAGAAAATAGATGATCCTTAAATAGAAATCTATCGAAGCATTTAGAGATGTAATCAATCGCAATTGTAATCGAGATTTAGCTCATCGAAACAATACCTTCAACATTTTGGTCTTTTGGTCCACTAGAGCGTGACAAATAAACATATATTTGAATGGAGATTTCATTAAATGTCAAAAATGGTTGAAACTTAATATTAGTGCAACTACGCCAACACCATTTAAATGCTGCTCTCCTTGTTGCACTTATGGGTTTGACTTTGTATATTTATTGTGGATATGAAAAAACAATAATCTATAAGGAAAATTATTATACAAACAAACACTTGAGCTCCATTGTCTTGTTCACAATGATGATGTAGGGTGATTGCATAAAAATGGTTTTCAAAAAAATCGTGATGAGATTGGTAGAGATTGGTAGGAAATGCTCACATTCTCAAGAATATGTATGTATTTATTTTTTTCCATCTTTGACATTTCTAAAACTATGATCAATACCATCAAGTTACCATCAATTAGGCTTTAGTATAAACATGGGCATGTTCTTAACTACATGCATGCTCCTTTCCCACCAAAAAAATATAAAAGCCATGGTCGATTTGTTTCTTCCATAGAATGTACCATGCATTTTTCTTGTCACTAAACTAATTTCGAGTAAATTTGGGAATAAATTACAAAGGGAATGAAAAACTTTGTTAGCATAATCTTCAATTGATTCCAAGTAAGTATTTTAATGGAATGTATTTTTCTTTTCTTTTCTTTTTAAATTTCATAATTTGTTAAAATAGAAAATATAATCCTAAAATTAATACTCTTATTAAATTGCATCACACTTAATTAATATGAAGCCTAGAGAAAACCCAAACCTAACATCCTGATAGGAAGACACCAAATCCCAACCCAAAACTAGTAAACATTAACAATGAATTTAATGTTGGGATGCGCTCCTCTTAGTACTCTTACACAAGACTTATGAAATATTAGAGAGCCATCATGATTGTCGCTAGCCACTTCCCTAGATAATTATATCTTTCAGTATGAATGCCCAAAGCCAATTAACTCATATTTCTAATGATAAGGTCAAATTATATAAATATTATAGGAGATTTCTAAATAAAGTCCAAGTTAGAGACTTAAACATTTCAAACAAATAGTTGATGACATTGTTGGTTAACCCAAGAAACTAATTATAGCTACCATTCACAACTAGGTGTATTTCTATGGACTAATACACCTACCAACCATTTATATATATTTGGATGTATAGGTCGTTAATGGTATTTGAAAAAACCCCTGCAATAATAGGGATATGCCTTTATGGGCAGACTTTATGTTAGGTCACCATGTCAACTACTTTGAAATTAGTGAATTCCATAGGGTGGGTCATCAGTCTACATAAAATAGAGAAAATGTGATGCATGACCCATTGGTATGCCCTCATCCTCCTAGGCAAAGGCCTAAAATCCCCCCCAAAATCCTCTCATAGAATTAAAAAAAGAAAAAAAAGAAAAAAAAAAAAAAGACCATCAACGAACATAGATTTCCATATCCACCTTGACTCACATTGATCTAGATTGAGCCATTATAATATTTGATCTATCTTGATGCTTTCAAAGTGGAAAAATTGGAGGAATTAACATGCAAGACCTTTTTTATTGGTGGGTCCCAATTTGGAGAATTATGGTTTGAAATCTTTGAAAGGAATTTCAAGGCATTAAATGAATTTTTGGGGGATCTAAATCCTCTCACTTGTGCCTAACCCCCTAGCCAAATTCTGCACTTTGATACCATCCTAATGATGTGGTCGGATTTTGTCTCCATATTCTTCTCGTCACCAAAAGTACAAACCTATCATCATGAAAGCTAAGACAAAATCCAACAATTTTCATCGAAATTGTTGTATATCAGTATTATGTTGGTTATAAGAATGCTAAGAGGGAGGGGTGATGAATCAAATAATATACATTTTTTATAATTATTTAGTCAATTAATTAATCAAATGCAATTAAAAACACAACAAAGCACCATTCACATAACATTTTGAACACATAATAACATGGAAACACATAAAACCATATTTTTTTTATTATGATGTAAATATGAGCTACAACTTATGAATACATCAAGTTATTTAGGCACCAACCTATAGGAGGCTCCATGCCCTTTTTCTTTGCAAGCACTAAATAGATGGAAGCACCAACTCCGCAAAATTTACAATGGACAACCTATTCAAGACCTCATATCTCCATTTCATTTAATTTTCAAATTCAAATCTTTGGCCATTACTATACTTCTCAATCAATTGCTTTAGATCAAAAATATGCTCTTTGCATTTAACAATAGCCTCTCTAACTTCAATCAAAAATTCGGGCACCCACTTTTCAGTGACTCTCCCCCTTTAATTATAAATTTCCTGATTGATTTCCAATTTGCATCCTGATTCTCCTCATATTTTCCTCATACAAATAAAACTAGCTATTTGAATCAACGTGGATAGCAGTGCAATTTATTGGTTTCACATCTACATATCTCACTCTCAGTTGTGCATGGTAACATCACCCTTTCTCACATTTTCATCTTGTTTCTTTATAGGCTCTTCCCACCTTTTCTTCATTCTTGCAAAATTTAAATTTTTAATCAAATTTGGTGCTTCAATGCCAAATTTTTGTCTTGGCCCTTATTGGCTAGCTCTTGAGTGCATATAACCATGAGCCAAGACCACAATATTAAAACCACTTGTCACTTAGCCCTGATCAGTTAAACCACCAAAGACATCCATTGGTAATCCAATTGTTTAGATTTGATTAATGATTAAAAGAACATATTGCGCCCCCCCCCCCCCCACTCTCGCCTACCAAACAGTTAATGAAGGGGGAGGAGGGTCTAGGATTTTTCAATTATGCAACTCACTCCCTACTACTTTCCCCAAGAATTCAAAATGCACCTTATTTTCTTGTCCAATTGAATGACTATAACAGATATGCCCCACCCCCTCCCCCCTATTTTTATAACTTTTAACAATTTGGGGGGGGGGGCCTTTCTGGGTGTTTTTTCTATGTGAACAAATCCACCTCAATGCTACATGTGATCAATGATCCACTATAGGGTCCACCTTCTATAACATATCTACGTAACCCTCCGTACACCTGCACATTAATTTCAAGGAACAAGTCTTTAAGCTCAACGAACTCACCTACTACATCACTACCACATTTAGTTGGTGTCATGTCGTTGTCATGATAATTTCATCCTACCATGTAGAATCCTCTTGTTGGTTCCATGTGGAATCCTCTTGGTGGTGCCATGTGTCACCTAGAAATTACCCACTTGGATTTCCCTAAAGCCTAAAAATGATACCATTTTTCACTCGATAAATTGTCATGTCACTTGTTCTTGAGATGTGTTTCCACCTAGCTTGCCTTGTCACATCGAGATTTTAGGTTGTTGGAGTGGTTTTGTTCCTCTTTACAAGGAATATAAAACCTTTCCCAATGCCTCGAATCCTGATGGGATCCTTGCACTTTGTCCTTGTTGATTGGCCCTATGAGATTGGGGATTACAATTGGGGGCTTAGCTTCTCTGCCTTCAGCCTTCGATGGTCCACTACAGATATAGTTTGGGGTGTAATGACCTGATGAACATAGACAACTATCATTGGAACCATGAACCTTAGAACCCCGCCTTAACTTCAACCCTATATATCCTACTTCCTTGGGAGATGGACTATCCAACAAAGGACTTTGCAATAGCTTTTCAATCTATTCTTGAACATTAAAAAAATGATAAGAGTTGACATTCATGACAATCAATACACAACCACTTCCAAATTTCTCAACAACCAACTTGTCTAACAACCTCGCCCCTTTGGCATTAATGGAAACAACACCAAACATTGCAAGTTATTGATGGAAACACCGCCACTTAGAAACTCTCTTAGCAATGCTTCTCCTATCAAGTTGTTGAAGTTTCTCACTCACCATATTCAAAATATGTGTACACATTTCCAATGTTTTCTCACACTTCCCTCTTTGACATCAATGGTAAAGGGTTTTGGATGCTAAAGAGATGTTCTCTATTCACTTTTTACTAGGATACTAATTGAGTAAAGGCATGGTAAATAGTTGTTCTAAATGCTAAATGCTCCCTAATAAGACCCAAATTCTCTCCCTGAACACATAAGGTTGCTAAAACTTGCCTTCCCCATACATGATACTAAGAAATAATAACCCTTCTATTTCATTTCTCTTCCCCTATGGTTCACTCTTGAAAACTTAACATGTGTTTGAGAAATTCTTAGACCCAAACATGCATGACTAATGAGAGAGGAGAAAACACTTCCATCCACTATTTGAGATATTCAAAGGGCACTCTAGGAAGTGGTTTGGTGAATATATCTGCAATTTTTTCATTAGTAGAAACATATTCAAGCCTAATAGTCTAATCAACAACTTGATCCAAAAAAAATGATATTTAATTGGAATATTCTTCATTTTGAAATGCATAACAAGATTATTTGAAATTCTAATTATAATAGTATTATCACACATAATAGGAATAGGATCAACATACTCAACCTTGATATCCTTGAGTGGTTTCTTCACCCATAAGATTTGAGTACACCATGAAACTACTACTATATACTCAGCTTCAGTTGTAGACAAAGAAATAGAGTTGTTCTTTTATTACCCAAGATACTAGACAATTTCCCAAAAAGAATGTTGCACCACTTGTGCTCTTTCTATCATCAATGTTATCTGCCCAATTTGCATCAATGTATGCTATTAGATTGAAATATTTCCATATAGAATACCATAGATCATAATCAATTGTGACTTGTATATATTTAAAGATTCCCTTTATTGCATTCACATAGATCTCCCTTGGGTTAGACTAAAATATAGCAACCAAACCCACAAAATGCATTAAATCAAGCCTTGATGTTGTTAAATATAAAATACTTCTAATCACTAACATATAACCAGATTGGATTACATTAGAGGATTCATAATCATTGCTCAATTTGCATCTAGTGACAATGGTGTTGGTTTGTGTTATATTATTTCCATGACTAGCACCCATATTTAACCAAGAGGGTTAGAGGGGGGGCGGAGCCCCCCCTTCGTTGCGCTGATTTTGCAGTGGGGGGGTGTCACAGGAGGTTTGAGGGGGGAGGGTAGCCCCCCTCTACAGGGTCTGGGGCATCGCCTCGGGTTAAATTTTCATTTGGTATCAGAGCTATTTTGGCTTCAAGGGGACGTCTTCATTGCTGAGGGGTTTCACTCGGCCCTGTGGTAGACCATGTTCAGTGGGAGATCTGCGGGATCAATTCTGGTGGTGAAAGAAGATGGCGAGCAGTAGAAAGATAGAGACCAAGAAATTTAATGGTTAGAGTTTTGAGTTATGGAAATTCAATA
This sequence comes from Pinus tabuliformis, assembly GCA_031772625.1. Classification (NCBI taxonomy): domain Eukaryota; kingdom Viridiplantae; phylum Streptophyta; class Pinopsida; order Pinales; family Pinaceae; genus Pinus; species Pinus tabuliformis. The sequence goes on along the minus strand of CM062819.1, from coordinate 561,729,322 downwards.
TGGAGGATCTATTGGTAGATAAATATCAGTGGATCGCAGTAGATCCGGGTCCTAAACCAATGGGAGTATTCGATGAAGAATGGAAGAAGTTGGTTCAAAAGGCAAAGAGAACAATACAATTGTATGTCTCAAATTCAATATTGTTGAATGTATCAGGGGAAGCTAAAGATAAGGCTTTGTGGATCAAATTAGGGAGTTTATACCAATATAAGTCTCTGGGGAATAAAATGTTCCTATGGAAAAATATATATAACCTAAGGATAAAAGATGGAAACTTGGTGATAGAGAATCTGAACAAATTTAATACTGTGGTAAGTCAGTTATTATCTATTGATATTAAAATTTTAGATGAATATAAGTTCATCAATTTGTTGTGTTCTCTACCAGATTCATGGGATATTCTGGTTATTGCAATAGGTAGCAATGCAACTGCCTTGCAGTTTAATGGAATAGTCTCATCCTTGCTGATGGAGGAGATGAGACGGAAAAATATGGAGAGCTATAATGGTGATGCCTTGTCTGTATGAGGACGGTCCCAAAACATAAACAAAAATAAGTCATCGAGTGGGAGACCTAAATCTAGAGGGAGATCTAAATCTCCAGGAAAACCTGTAAAGGTTTGCTGGAAATGCGGAAATGAAGGGCACTACAAAGGGACTGTAAATCTAAAGCTCCTGACAAAGGAAAGGGATCTGATGATGCTCCTTCTGCAGAGGCGAAAACCACCTCAGATGAAGATGGGGATGTGTTCTTGGCTTCTTCAAGTACACATGTAGATCATGAGGCATGGTTGATTGACTCAGGTGCATTCTTTCACTTCACTCCCATAGAGAGTGGTTCTGCGAGTATGATAAATATGATGGTGGTGAGTCTTCTTGGGGGATGACAGGAAGGCTAGAATCATTTGTCATGGAAAATTTAAGTTTAAGTTGCAAGGTGGAAGGATTAGAACACTTCCATGTGTTCTGCATATTCCTGCATTAGCCAGAAATCAAATTCCTATAAAAAGGTTGGATGATGAAGGTGTAAAAATAGTGTTTGAGAAACATACCTGCAAGATGGTTTAGGGAGCATGCGTATTGATGCGAGGAGTTAGGATTGGAACTCTGTTCAAGTTGCAAGGTAGCACTATTATTGATGGGTGCAATAGTTCTGTTGTTCTTGAAAGTGGAGCAGAAATTCTAGTGGTCTCTGGAGAAAAGACCATGCTATGGCATCAAAGGCTTGGACATATTGGAGAGAAGGGCCTTTGAATAATTCATGGTAAAGGTATGGTAGAAGGTATGACTAATAGCTCTCTGGATTTTGATTTCTATAAAAATTGTGTATATGGGAAGCAAAATCGGGTGAGCTTCTCCTATGGTGGTAAGAGGGTGAAAAAAATATGAGAGCTTGTGCACAGTGATGTGTTTGGACTTGTGAAGGTTCCATCACTGGGTAAGTCTATGTACTATGTATCATTTATAGATGACTTCTCAAGGAATACATGGATATATTTCCTCAAGAAGAAATCTAAAGTCTTTGAGAGGTTTAAAGAATTTAAGGCTCTGGTGGAAAACTAGACAGAGAAGAAGATAAAGGTGTTGAGGACAGATAACGATGGAGATTTTTGTAGCAAGGAATTTGAAGAATCCTATAAGAAGTGTGGTATAGCACGATAGAAGACTACTCCATACACACCTAAGAAAAATGGAGTTGCAAAAAGAATTAACAAGACGTTGATGGAAAGGGCAAGAAGCATGCTCAGTGGTGTCGGGTTAGGACAGGAATTCTGGGCAGAGACAATGGAGACAGCATGTTACCTGGTCAACAGGTCACCTTCATCAGCGTTGGAGGATAAGACTCCACAAGAGGTATGGACTGGTAAGAAACCCTCTTTTTCACATCTAAGGGTATTTAGATGTGATGCATATGTATATGTTCCAAAGGAGAAAAGAACAAAGTTGGATGGTAAATCTGAAAAGTGCATCTTTATTTGGCATAAGGATGGTTTAAAGGGTTATAAGCTTTGGAACCCAGTAACAAGGAAGGTTCTGTACATCCGAGATGTGTTGTTTAGAGAGGTGAAAAATGTTATTAAACATGAAGTCTCATCAAAGGAACCTGAAAAGATAGAGTTTTAGCTAAAGGAGGAAGAATCAGACTCTATATCAGAAGAGGAATCAGAATATGAAGAGCCACAAACTCTGGTTGTGAGAAGATTAGTTCGAGAAAGAAGGTAGCAAAAAAGGTATAGTCCATCTTCTTTTTGTTCAAATTTTACTTTATCTATTACTAATGATGATCCCAGAACTGTGAAGAAAACAGTAAATTCAAAGGATGGAAAACTCTGGAAAGAGGCCATGGTTGATGGAATGGCATATTTGCACAAAAACGAGGCTTGGGATATCGTGGAGATGTTGGCTGGAAGGAAACCCATTGGCAGCAAATGGGTGTTCAAGAAGAAGACAAATGCAGAAGGAAAGGTGGAGAAATACAAAGCTCGGTTGGTAGCAAAAGGTTATTCACAGGTGTCGTGAATACATTTTGGTGTTATTTTTTCTCCTGTTGCCAAGGTAGCTTCTATTAAATTTCTTTTGTCTATTGTTGTTGCTTTTGATTTTGAGGTAGAATAGATGGATGTGAAGACAACATTTCTTCACAGGGATCTCAAAGAGGAGATCTACATGAAGAAACCTGAAGGATTTTGTTAGAAAATTATAGCAATGGAACACATAAAATATTGCAGAAATATAAACACAGAAAATGCATAAAACAAGAGAGACACAGATTTACGTGGTTCACCCAGTTTGGGCTACGTCCATGGAAAAACAGCCATTCCTTCTTTTATATTATCCAGCAAACTGAAGAGATACAACCTACAGTAGATCCGCTATAACTCCCTCTTCGCTCTCAATCTCCTCTCTCTTCCTCACTCAGAATACTGATTTTCATAGACGCAATACAATTCCCTCATATATAGCGATGGGTTGCCTTTTAGGGCAAAAAAACCTAAATTAAACATAACTTCTACTGTCGGATCTCTGCCTAATGAACGGCCCAGATTGACTACAAAATTACAACATTTAGCAAGGCAATTTTATATCTATTCGCAACGGGCCCACCCTAGACCCCCCCTGCAGTGAATATTTTATGGGCGGCGTTACCGCCCCATTTCGAACTAGGGTCCAACGCAGCGATACTTTTGAATACATAAGATAATTAGGCTTCACAGCCAAAAATCTCCCCCTTGGAGACTATTTATAGCAACTCCACCGCTGCTTCATTTGCTAGATAATGACTCCACTTTGGACCTGGTTGTTTCTCATCTTCTTCATCATACTTGAAGACCAATTGAAATTGAGCAGATTCTCAGTTTCTATCTGGTTACAACTTTTGTTAACATATCTGCAGGATTCTGGCTAATGTGTATCTTTTACAGCTTCACTGTCCATCTTCCAATGCCGACCATATGAAATGGTACTTGAGTTGTATATGCTTAGTCTTGGAATGAAATGTAGAGTTTTTTGCAAGATGTATGGCACTCTGGCTGTCACTGTATAACCTGCCCAATTCCTACTTCTTACCCAATTCATCCAAAAACCTTTGTAACCAAATCATTTCTTTACTAGCCTCTGTAGCAGCAACATACTCTGCTTCTGTTGTTGAGAGTGCAACAACACTTTGCAGTTTTGAGACCCAACTGACAGTTGTTCCACCTACAGTAAACACATACCCTGTTGTGCTCCTCTTGTTATCTCTATCACCCACCATATCTGCATCAACATATCCCTGTAGAGAAATGTTTGAACCACCAAAGCATAATGCTTGATTTGTGGTACCTCTCAAATACTTGAGAATCCACTTCACCACCATCTAATGTTCTTTTCCTGGATTGTTCATGTACCTGCTTACAACTCCCACTACATGTGAAATATCAAGCCTTGTGCAGACCATTGCATACATTAAGCTTCCAACTACTGATGCATATGGAACTTTAGACATATAATCCATGTCTTCCTGGGTCTTTGGGCACATTTCCTTACTAAGTTTGAAATGGCTAGCAAAAGGTGTACTAACTAGTTTTGCATTGTGCATATTAAATCTTTTCAACACCTTTTGTATGTACTCATTATGAGATAATGTTAATTTGCAATTTTTTCTGTCTCTAGTTATTCTCATACCAAGGATTTGTTTTGCAGCTCCCAAATCCTTCATTGAAAATGAATTTTCCAATTTTCTTTTGAGCACATTTATTTCCTGCATGTTAGACTGTGCAACAAGCATGTCATCTACATACAATAACAATATAATATAGCTACCATAATTTTGCCTTTTGAGATAAACACAATGATCAAAGTGACACCTAGTATAACCTTGTTTAGACATAAACCTATCAAATTTTAAATACCATTGCCTTGGAGCTTGTTTTAAGCCATACAAGCACTTCTTCAACCTGCACACTAGTTTCTCTTTCCCTTTTATCTCATATCCTTGTGGTTGCTACATATATATCTCTTCCCCAAATCCCCATGGAGAAAGGTTGTCTTTACATCTAACTGCTCAAGATGCAAATCTTTAGCTGCTACTAGGCTTAAAATAGCTCTGATGAAGTCATTTTAACAACAGGAGAAAATATTTCATCAAAATCAATACCTTTCTTCTGTGCAAACCCCTTCACCACAAGTCTAGCTTTGTACCTTTTTCTACTTCCATCTTCTTCCTTCAACTTGTAAACCCATTTATTCTGTAATGTTGTTTTACCTATAGGTAACCTGACTAAGTCCCAAGTCTGGTTATGTGCTAAGGAGTCCATCTCTTCTTTCATGGCCTGCTCCCACTTCTTCCTTGTTTCTACCTGCACCGCGTCTTCATAACATTCCGATTCACCAGAATTAGTCAAAAATACATAATATAATAAAGGAGAGTATTGTTCAGGGGGTCTACTTATCCTGGTAGATCTTCTAACACCACTTTCAGGTGTTTGAAGTGCTTGTTGCTATTGTGGTTGTTGTTCTAGCTGTTGATCATTATGATTTTTAGGCACATCACTTTTTCTGTAATATCGTCAACCACTATGTATTATCTGTTTTCTTTTTCCTGTTTATTTTCCTGTAGCTGATCCTTATACAAAACCTTTTCATTGAATATGACATCTCTGATCCTAATGATTTTGTGTTTTTCATAATCATAAAAGTGATAACCAAAATCATTAACACCATATCCAATAAAGGTACATTTCTTTGATTTTTCCTCAAGCTTTGTTCTATTTTCTTTATTAATGTGAACAAAGGCTTCCCAACCAAAAGTCTTTAAAAAAGAGTAGTTTACCTTTTTACCTGTCCATGCCTCCTCTGGAATACCACCATCCAAGTAACAAGAAGGTCCTTTGTTTATTAGATAAACAACAGTATCTACAACATCTACCCAAAATTGTAAAGGCAATCCTGCATGCAATCTCATGCACCTTGCACGCTCCATGATTGTCATGTTCATCCTTTCTAACACACCATTTTCTTGTGGTGTTCCTGGAACTGTCTTCTCTCTGCGAATTCCATTCTCAAAACAATACCTATCAAACTATTTGCTGCAATATTCACCTCCATTGTCTAATCTGAGACACTTCAACCTTTTTCCTATCTCATTTTCAACCAAAGATTTCCATTTCTTGAAAGTATCAAATACATCAGATTTATTTCAAATACAATAAATCCAAGTTTTTTTGGTTGCATCATCAATAAAAGTAACATAATAACAAGAGCCATCAAGAGATGATACCTGAGTAGGTCCCCATACATCTGTATGCACAAGCTCTAATTTTTCGATCTTCTTTTCTTTCCCAACTCTAAGGAATCTAACTCTCTTATGTTTTCCATAAACACAATTCTCATAGACTTTTAAATCAACATGCTTCAAACCAGGCAACAAATTTCTTGAGTGAAGAATCTGCATCCCCTTCTCACTCATGTGCCCAAGCTTATGATGTCACAATTCCTCTCCTGTAGAGGTTAAAGCATTAACATAATTAGAAATACCATTGCATAAATACAATGTACCAACCTTTCCTCCTTTCACTATTACCAAGGATCCTTTAGTGACCTTCCAGGTTTTATCCGTGAAGTAGTTATGCAACCTTCACCTCCAAACTACCCTGTTGAAATCACAGTTTTCTTCAGATCTGGAACATGCCTTACCTCCTTCAATAGCCACTGATTTCTATTTTTTTGTTTTATGAAAATTGTACCCATTCCAATGATTTACAAGGTTTATCATCACCCAATTGAACCTGTCTAAAATCTCCTTGAACATAATCATGAAAATGTTTCTTATCAGATGTGGCATGGAAGGAGGCCCCTGAATCTACCACCCAGGCATCAATAATATTTTCTAATGAAAGAATCAAAGCATCTTGCAACACATCACCTGTTACATTCGCTTCATGCTTAGTTTCTTGTTGCCTGTCTCCTTCTTTTCCCTTATGAGACTTGCAGTCTTTCTTCAGTTGTCCTTTCTTCCCACATTTCCAGCACACTATCCTTGATTTGGACTTGGATCTGGCTTTTTTCGACTTACTGTAGTATCCTGGGCTCTTTTCTCTTTCCATTTTTCTTCCCCTAGTCTCTGCAGTCAAAGCATTACCTGATGTCTCACTAAATCTTTTCCATCACATTTCCTCGCTAAGGATTGCACCAACAACATCATCAAACTTTAAAGTACTAGATCCAGAGACAGAGTTACTAATGGCCATAACTAAACCATTCCAACTTTCTGGCAATGAGCACAGAAATAACAGAGCCCTAACTTCATCATCAAAATTTTCCCCTACAGAATTTAACTAACTGGTAACTGTATTAAACTCATTTAAATGATCAGCAATAGATTCACCTTCTGACATCTTCATATTAAATAAACACTTCATAAGAAATACCTTATTTGAGGCCGAGAATTTTTCATATAGTTTCGCCAATGTCGACATTAATCCCTCTGTTATCGTTTCCTTTGAAATATTAAATGCTACCGACGCCGCTAGGCACAGTTGTATTGTTCCAAGTGCCTTTATGTCAAGGATATTCCATTTTGTGTCTGTCATACTCGTTGGCTTCTTTGTCTTTCCGCTCAATTGTAGGTACGGATCTCTCTGATACAGATAATCTTCCATCTACATCTTCCACAACTGGTAGTTTTGGCCGTTGAATTTTTTGACCCTAAACCTACCATCTTCTATCATTGCTCGCACTCGAACCAGGAACCCTTCTCTCCTATGAGTTTATCAGCCAAATAGACCCACAGCTCTGATACCAGTTGTTAGAAAATTATATATTACAGAGCAATGAAACACATAAAATATAGCATAAACATAAACACAGAAAATGCATAAAACAAGAGAGACACAGATATACATGGTTCACGTAGTTTTGGCTATGTCCACGAAGAAACAATCAGTCCTTGTTTTATATTATCTAGCAAACTAAAGAGATACAACCTACAACAGATCCACTGTAACTCCCTCTTTGCTCTCAATCTCCTCTCTCTTCCTCAATCGGAATACTGATTTTCATAGATGCAATACAATTCCCTCATATATAGCAAGGGGTTGCCTTCTAGGAAAAAAACCTAAATTAAACATAACTTCTACTGTCAGATCTCTGCCTAATGAACGGCCTAGATTGACTACGAAATTACAACATTTTACAAGGAAATTTTACATCTATTCTTAGCTTCAGGGGCGCTGCCCCCGAAACCCCCCACCAAGGGGGGGCTCCCAAAAAGTCACAGCCACCCCCCCCAAACCCCCCCTACAGCGAATATTTTACGGGCGACATTGCCACCCCATTTCGAACTGGGGTCCAATGCGGTGATACTTTTGAATACAGAAGATAATTAGGCTCCACACCCAACAGCTTTGCGGTGAAGGGTAAGAAAGAATTGATATGCAAGTTAAAGAAGTATCTGTATGGGTTAAAACAATCACCAAGGATGTGGTATTAGAAATTTGATACATTTATACGAGGACTTGGCTTCACTAGAAGAAAAGCAGATCACTATGTGTATTTTAAATTAATTGGTGTCCGTGTTATTTATTTGGTCTTGTATGTGGATGATATGTTGTTGGTTGGAAATGACAAATAAATTATCCAAGATTTAAAGACCCAATTTTCCTCCAAATTCGACATGAAAGATCTTGGTGCCGCAAACTATATTTTGGGCATGGAAATTAAAAGAGATCAGGCAAAGAGGAAGCTATGGTTAAACCAGAGGAAGTATGTTGAGACAATACTACAGAGGTTTCATATGCAGGATAGTAAATTAGTGAAGGTTCCTATTAGTTCTACTATAAGATTAAGCTTTTGATGGGTAAAAAGCAGGTTTGGCAGTGCAGGTTGTGCTTTTAAGAGGTTCACAGAAGTTGGTTTCATCTCCCCCTTCATTCTCCTTCATTTTCCTTTAAACCCCTTTATCTCTGTTTTTCTCTCAAAAAACCCCGTTTAAGCCACCCTCCACCTCGTTCATCCTCATTTCTTATTTTTCCCGCGGGTCATTCGTTTAAAATCACATGCAAAGGTTTTTCATTTTAGCCCGGGCGCAAAGTTAAAACGGCCATATGACCATTTCCTCATAACCCTAAGCTTTAATAAAACCCCGGGCCCGCGGCTTTACCTGTCACATCACATCCGCTAAACGTATGATTGGATCTTGCCGTCCGATCGCGCCTGCCTTATCATCCGACGCTTTTCGCTAGCCCTCTCCCCGCAAGCTGCACATGCGATAGCCCGCGGGGAAGGCGGTTTCCCGCCGGACCTGCCTGCCACGCGTTGCAACCTGACTGGATCACTCCTCCATGTACCAAAACCACCACAGCTCCTGAAGTGGTGTGGGGAAACTGCTTACCGCCCTTCCTATATGGCACCCATGCTCGTTAACTCGCGCTCATCTCCGCCGCCCGATAGCCGTCGGATTTGCCCGACTGCGATCTGATGGCCCTCATTCATCCGCTCCAGTTTTTGTCTGATAGCCCTAGTAATTCGATCTCGGCCATCCATCTGCCAGATCTAACGGCTTGCATTCAATCGTGCTTCTGTTTCCTCTCGACGCTGCTCGCCAAGAGTTCTCGGCCGTTCATCTAAGCTATCCAATGGTTAATATTCATGCCCAGTCCATCATCCATTTTCAATGCATTTTCCGTGTTTTGGGCCTGTCCTGTGTACGCGAAGAAGGAAGGAGGACATGATCCAGCGACCTGCACACTAAATCCTCAGTTAATACATTCAAAGAGCAGCATGGCCAAGGATGAGAAGGATAGCCTCGAACAGATAAACACGACATTTCACCTGTTTGTAAAGTACAATAGAGCAGCAGAAAGGTCATTTTTTCCATTAAAACAATCAAACTGTATCAAAGACCATATCTGATTGTAAATGCAGTCGGTGGTCAGTTATGACCCCTTCACGCATAGGTTAGCAGAGATTTTTTGTATTCAACCTCCATATATACCCAAAAAGATGATGTAATGGGGTTGATGAATGTTATTATGATGTAAAAGTTCAACTTCTAGAGACTGTAACTACTATGAGACCTATAGCTTCTTGTCTTCATTTTTAGCTAATGCAAGCTTCTTTTGCTGTTAATTTCTCACTTTCCACTTCTTCGTCTTTGTTCCAGGCTATGTCTATATGCATTTTTCATTTACTCTTGTTGTTTAGCATTAGAGGGGCTGTCATCCCACCTCTGTGTTAGAATCTAGCATGTATCATTGAATTTGTATGCAGGTTTCTGTTATTTTAATGCCAGATAGCTGTCATCCTATCTGTGCATTAGAGAATAGATTTAAAGACCTTTTAACTGGTTGCAACTGGCCATCACAGGGTCCTATGCATCTACTGGTGTGATCAGTATTCTCCATCATCACATTTTCTTTAAAACTATGAGTAATTGGTGGTCTAAAGCCTTGTAGTCTGAGGGTGTTCACCCATGTCTGGGGTTAAACATAGCAGAAGTGGTTATCTGGCTTGAATATACAACATTTCTTTCATTCATCCACCATTTTCCAACATTTTTGTTAAGTTTGTGATGTTCCCAAGTATCTCTGAGATACAAACTAAAGAGTTTCTTGGGGTAATAACATTAATTGGCGCCATTACCGGGGAGAGGAGAATTGAAGCTCAGATTCCCTGGGAGAACGACACAGTTTCAAGGTTTGATGATAGACAAGGTTTGAACACAGTTTCTGGTTGTAATCATCTATCTGGCAACTCCACCGGAGGAAGACCATCCTTTGGTGACTCCACATTGAAGTTCTGGCTCAGTTTGTGAGACATACTCGAAGAAATCCTCAAAAATCACCAACTGAACCAATGCCTGACCCTGAGAGGACTGTCAAATCGAAGAAAGAATCACAGAAAGGGGCATCAGGATCAGGTAAGCCTAAAAAATCTCATGCATCTCTGAAAGATAAAGTTATTGCTGAAGATATACAGTTTGAAGATTTAGAACTCAGCACTGTTAATAAGGAAATCCCTTCAGAGATTAATGCAGCCCCTTTGTCAGTTAGTTCCTCCTTGAATCTCAGTCCAAAGAAAACTTCTCATTCAGTCCAAAACATCCCTTTGTCTTTACCATCCATCACATTATTTCCTACCATTCAATCTGCTAGTATTCTTCCACATATTCCAATTATGGCAGGACAGCAAGCACCCACGAAGATTGAGAGAATTGTTGCTGCTCGATATGGACCTTTAGTCTTGCCTGTTCCTTTAAATCCTATGCCTGTGGGAGAATATCAAAAATATATGCCTAAATTCACTGGTAGAGAGGGAGTAACAGTAGAAGAACACCTTGAAGCTTTTTACAGTTATGCTAATAATTTAGATATAAGTGAAAATGATGTGTGGATGAGATTTTTTGTTCAGAGCCTTGATGGAGAGGCCAGGAAGTGGTTTAGAGAATTTCCCCAAAGATCTATAACAGATATTGAAGCATTAGATGATGCATTTTTGAAGCAATGGGGAGATAAAGAGGACTTGTTGTATTATCATACTGAGTTTGGTAATCTGAAGAGGGAAAATTGGGAATCATTGCCTGATTTCAATAAAAGATTTAACCGTATGTATAGTAAGATACCAGCTGAGGTAAAACCTACCCCCACCTCTGCCAAACTCACTTATGCCAATGCTTTTGACTCAGATTTCTGCCTATTGTTGAGAGAAAGGAGATGTGCCACTCTGGCAGATATGCAAGATGTAGCCCTAGAAGTAGAGTCTAATATCATGGCTGCAGAAAAGCTCAAAAATCAGGCTGACAGAAGGAGGTAGAGAGGTCAGGCTTCTACTTCTTCTACATCATCTTCAGAGCCTAAATTAGATAAAATGACTAAGATGATAGAGTCATTGGCTGCTGAAATTTCTAAGCTAAAGGTTGAGCAGAATTCAAGGAAAACAAGGTAGCAAAACACATTTGCTCCAAGAAAACAGAATCCATTCAGAAGAGCAAATGAGCAGTTACAAATTATGCAGAGGGTTGAAGAATCAAAGGAAGATCAGAAAGTTAAAGCTCCTTTCCAAAACGTAGTCATGGAGGAGGAACATTTTGAAGAAGATGAGGATGAAATTCACTGCATGGAAGATAAAGGCAGCGCTACATTCTTGACTTTGGCCGCTTATGAAGAGTCTTTGTTGCAGGAACAAGACAATCAAGAATGGGATACAGACGCTGTCCTACAAACTAAACAACAGCGGAGATATAATCTAAGGTCCAATGCAAAAATTTTCAAAGAGAATCATGCCCAAAGAGCTGCTATCCAAACAAAAACACAAAATACCAGACAGAGAAGACCAGCAGCTGATCTAGTCATCCTCAAAGCTCTAGTTCAAGAGGTAAAAGGTTCTGATAAGTTATCATCTTCTTTCAACTTAGAGTCAGAAGTTCAGAAATTGAAAATATCTGTGCCTCTAGTAGAGTTGGTGAGGAGTGAAGTATTTAGAAAGCCTATCCTTGAAGCTCTTGAACTGGAAACCACACAAACCTCCACTGACTTTGTCAATTTTCAAGATGACAAACCTGCCATTGTGCTCAGCCCTATGATTGAACCTGCTGATAATAATTCTCCATCTTTTTATGTCTCATTGACCATTCATGACAAAATCCTCCACAATTGCCTGCCAACCACAATCTAATGCCTAAAGCTGTCATGGAAGAGTTAGGTCTTGATATCACTAGACCATATCATGATTTATTCTCTTTTGATTCAAGGAAGGTGAAATGTCTTGGATTGATTAAAGATCTGGCCATTACCTTAACTCAGCTGCCCATGAAGAGTATGATGATGGATATTGTGGTAGCAGATGTCCCTCCTAAGTTTGGCATGCTGTTGTCCAGAGGGTGGATTAAGAGACTAGGTGGGACACTACAAAATGATCTATCTTATGCCATTGTCCCAGTTTTTGGAGGGGAAAGCAGGAGATTGTACAGAGAAGCACAGCTGGCATATATCATCAGTGATGAGAAGAATCCTACTAATCATCCTATTTATGCAGTGGACACTGATTTTGGAGCATGTATCCTCCAAATAGAAGAATCTCAGAAGGCCTCAATGCAGATCAGGAAACCAATAGTTCAGGCCGAGGAAGTGCAAGGAAGTTAGGTTTGGGAGATGTTCTTTAATGGAGCATGTTCCAGGGAGACTACAAGAGCAGGGGTGGTGCTGATATCTCCAAAGAAAGAAAGCATTTAGCTGTCTTTTAAGCTGGTTTTTCAAGTCACAAACAATATAGCAGAGTATGAGGCTCTGCTCTTGGGCCTTAATGCAGCAAAAGACAGAGGGATCAAAAGAATGAAGGTCTTTGGAGATGCTGATTTGATAATTCAGCAAGTAAATAAAACATTTCAGGCAAAGCACCCAAGGCTAAAGGCATACAGAGATGAGGTATGGAGAATCATAGATTCTTTTGATTATTTCTGTATTTCATACATTCCTAGAGCCCAAAATCAACTTACTGATTCCCTTGCTATGTCTGCTAGTCTATTTATCCCTCCAATGCCTCCCAGACTAGTTTATGGAGTGAAAATGAAATACAGACCTTCCTTACCTGATAATGTCCACCATTGGAAAGTTTTTGAAGATGATGATGAGATAAATAGGTTTTTACAAGTTATTGATGAGTTTTCCGAAATGAAAATTGACCAAGAAAATGAAGCCTTGCAAGAAAGCCCTCAATCCCAGCTTAGAAATAAGATTGGCAAAGACAGCATTGTCCAGCTTCCTAGTAATCATATTCCTAAGGGTCTAATTCCTCTTGAAAGACTATTTGACCAAAATGATGTTCCTTACAAGGCTGCCCAAAAAGAAGATCAATCTGCAGTCTGTAAGCATGATATAGGAAGTCCAGGTCAGCCTAAATATTTAAATTTGTCCACTCATTTGTCAGCTGATCAAAGTGCTGAATACGGCAATTTAATGAGGCAATTTGCTGATGTATTTGGCTAGGAGTATAGTGACCTAAAAAAATATGATAAGAACATAATTCAGCATAAAATCCCGTAGAGAAATACACTATTCCTTTCAAACAAAAGCTGAGACCAATAAATCCTATGCTTCTTCCTCTAATTGAAAAATAAATTAAAAAATTTCTGGCTGCCAAGATCATAGTCCCTCTCAGGTATTTAAAATGGGTAGCCAATCTAGTGGTGATAAGGAAGAAGAGTGGAGAAATCAGAATGTGTGTTGATTTCAAAAATTTAAACAAATGCTCAAAGAAGGATAATTATCCCTTACCAAAGATGGAGCATTTGCTGCAAAAAGTCTTAGGAGCCAAAGTAATGTCTTTCTTGGATGGATTTTCAGGCTTTAATCAGATTGTTGTGCACCCAGATGACCAAAAGAAGACTGCATTTACCACTCCTTGGGGCACTTTTATGTATTCCAAAATGCCTTTTGGATTGATGAATGATGGAGAAACAATCAGTCCTTCTTTTATATTATCTAGCAAACTAAAGAGATACAACCTACAACAAATCTGCTGTAACTCCCTCTTTGCTCTCAATCTCCTCTCTCTTCCTCAATCAGAATACTAATTTTCATAGATGCAATACAATTCCCTCATATATAGCAAGGGGTTGCCTTCTAGGAAAAAAAACCTAAATTAAACATAACTTCTACTGTCAGATCTCCGCCTAATGAATGACCTAGATTGACTACGAAATTACAACATTTTACAAGGAAATTTTACATCTATTCTTAGCTTCGGGGGCACTGCCCCCAAAACCCCCCACCAAGGGGGGGCTCCCAAAAAGTCACAGCCACCCCCCCAAACCCCCCCTGCAGCGAATATTTTACGGGCGACATTGCCACCCCATTTCGAACTGGGGTCCAATGCGGTGATACTTTTGAATACAGAAGATAATTAGGCTCCACACCTAATAGCTTTGCGGTGAAGGGTAAGAAAGAATTGATATGCAAGTTAAAGAAGTATATGTATTCGTTAAAACAATCACCAAGGATGTGGTATTAGAAATTTGATACATTTATACGGGGACTTGGCTTGACCAGAAGAAAGGCAGATCACTATGTGTATTTTAAATTAATTGGTGTCCGTGTTATTTATTTGGTCTTGTATGTGGATGATATGTTGTTGGTTGGAAATGACAAGTAAATTATCCAAGATTTAAAGACCCAATTTTCCTCCAAATTTGACATGAAAGATCTTGGTGCCGCAAACTATATTTTGGGCATGGAAATTAAAAGAGATCAGGCAAAGAGGAAGCTATGGTTAAACCAGAGGAAGTATGTTGAGACAATACTACAGAGGTTTAATATGCAGGATAGTAAACTGGTGAAGGTTCCTGTTAGTTCTACTATAAGATTAAGCTTTTGATGGGTAAAAAGCAGGTTTGGCAGTGCAGGTTATGCTTTCAGGAGGTTCGCAGAAGTTGGTTTCATCTCCCCCTTCATTCTCCTTCATTTTCCTTTAAACCCCTTTATCTCTGTTTTTCTCTCAAAAACCCCATTTAAGCCACCCTCCACCTCGTTCATCCTCATTTCTTCTTTTTCCCACGGGTCATTCGTTTAAAATCACATGCAAAGGTTTTTCATTTTAGCCCGGGCGCAAAGTTAAAACGGCCATATGACTATTTCCTCATAACCCTAAGCTTTAATAAAACTCAGGGCCCGCGGCTTTACCTGTCACATCACATCCGCTAAATGTGTGATTGGATCCTGCCGTCCGATCGCGCCTGCCTTATCATCCGACACTTTTCGCTAGCCCTCTTCCCGCAAGTTGCACACATGATAGCTCGCGAGGAAGGCGGTTTCCCGCCGGACCTGCCTGCAACGCGTCGCAACCTGACTGGATCGCTCCTCCATGTACCAAAACCACCACAGCTCCCGAAGCGGTGCGGGTAAACCACTTACCGCCCTTCCTATATGGCACCCACACTCGTTAACCCGCGCTCATCTCCACTGCCCGATAGCCATCGGATCTACCTGACTGCGATCCGATGGCCCTCATTCGTTAGCTCTAGTTTTTGTCTGATAGCCCTAGTAATTCGATCTTGGCCGTCCATCTGCCAGATCTAACGGCTTGCATTCAATCGTGCTTCTGTTTCCTCTCGACGCTGCCCGCCAAGAGTTCTTGGCCGTTCATCTGAGCTATCCAACGGTTAATATTCATGCCCAGCCCATCATCCATTTTCAATGCATTTTACGTGTTTTGGGCCTGTCCTGTGTACGCGAAGAAGGAAGGAGGCCATGATCCAGCGACCTATACATTAAATCCTCAGCTAATACATTCAAAGAGCAGCATGGCCAAGGACGAGAAGGACAGCCTCGAACATATAAACACGACATTTCACCTGTTTGTAAAATACAGCAGAGCAGCAGAAAGGTCATTTTGTCCATTAAAACAATCAAACTGTATCAAAGACCATATCTGATTGTAAATGTGGTTGGTGGTCAGTTATGACCCCTTCACGCATAGGTTAGTAGAGATTTTTTGTATTCAACCTCCATATATACCCAAAAAGATGATGTAATGGGGTTGATGAATGTTATTCTGATGTAAAAGTTCAACTTCTAGAGACTGTAACTACTATGAGACCTACAGCTTCTGGTCTTCATTTTCAGCTAATGCAAGCTTCTTTTGTTGTTAATTGCTCACTTTCCACTTCTTCCTCTCTGTTCCAGGCTGTGTCTGTATGCATTTTTCATTTACTCTTGGTGTTTAGCATTAGAGGGGTTGTCATCCCACCTCTGTGTTAGAATCTAGCATGTATCATTGAATTTGTATGCAGGTTTCTGTTATTTTAATGCCAGAGAGTTGTCATCCTGTCTGTGCATTAGAGAATAGATTTACAGACCTTTTAACTGGTTGCAGCTGGCCATCACAGGGTCTTGTGCATCTGCTGGTGTGATCAATATTCTCCATCATCACATTTTCCTTAAAACTGTGAGTAATTGGTGGTCTAAAGCCTTGTAGTCTGAGGGTGTTCAACCATGTCTCGGGTTAAACATAGCAGAAGTGGTTATATGGCTTGAATATACAATATTTCTTTCATTCATCCACCATTTTCCAACATTTTTGTTAAGTTTGTGATGTTCCCGAGTATCTCTAAGATACAACCTAGGAGAGCTTCTTGGGGTGATAACATTAATTGGCGCCATTGCCGGGGAGAGGAGAATTGAAGCTCAGCTTCCCTGGGAGAACGACACAGTTTCAAGCTTTGATGATAGACAAGGTTTGAACACAGTTTCTGGTTGTAATCATCTATCTAGCAACTCCACTGGAGGAAGACCATCCTTTGGTGACTCCACATTGAAGTTTTGGCTCAGTTTGTGAGACATACTCGAAGAAATCCTCAGAAATCACCAACTGAACCAATGCCTGACCCTGAGAGGACTGTCAAATCGAAGAAAGCATCACAGAAAGGGGCATCAGGATCAGGTAAGCCTAAAAAATCTCATGCATCTCTGAAAGATAAAGTTATTGCTGAAGATATACAGTTTGAAGATTTAGAACTCAGCACTGTTAATAAGGAAATCCCTTCAGAGATTAATGCAGCCCCTTTGTC
Organism: Pinus tabuliformis; assembly: GCA_031772625.1. Classification (NCBI taxonomy): domain Eukaryota; kingdom Viridiplantae; phylum Streptophyta; class Pinopsida; order Pinales; family Pinaceae; genus Pinus; species Pinus tabuliformis. The sequence continues at coordinate 561,712,285 of CM062819.1, read as the reverse complement.
AGTTAGTTCCCCTTTGAATCTCAGTCCAAAGAAAACTTCCCATTCAGTCCAAAACATCCCTTTGTCTTTGCCATCCATCACATTATTTCCTACCATTCAATCTGCTAGTATTCTTCCACATATTCCAATTATGGCAGGACAGCAAGCACCCACGAAGATTGAGAGAATTGTTGCTGCTAGATATGGACCTTTAGTCTTGCCTGTTCCTTTAAATCCTATGCCTGTGGGAGAATATCAAAAATATATGCCTAAATTCATTGGTAGAGAGGGAGTAACAGTAGAAGAGCACCTTGAAGCTTTTTACAGTTATGCTGATAATTTAGATATAAGTGAAAATGATGTGTGGATGAGAGTTTTTGTTCAGAGCCTTGATGGAGAGGCCAGGAAGTGGTTTAGAGAATTTCCCTAGAGATCTATAACAGATATTGAAGCATTATATGATGCATTTTTGAAGCAATGGGGAGATAAAAAGGACTTGTTGTATTATCATACTGAGTTTGGTAATCTGAAGAGGGAAAATTGGGAATCATTGCCTGATTTTAATAAGAGATTTAACCGTATGTATAGTAAGATACCAGATGAGGTAAAACCTACCCCCACCTCTGCCAAACTCACTTATGCCAATGCTTTTGACTCAGATTTCTGCCTATTGTTGAGAGAAAGGAGATGTGCCACTCTGGCAGATATGCAAGATGCAGCCCTAGAAGTAGAGTCTAATATCATGGCTGTAGAAAAGCTAAAAAATCAGACTGACAGAAGGAGGCAGAGTGGTCAGGCTTCTACTTCTTCTACATCATCTTCAGAGCCTAAATTAGATAAAATGACTAAGATGATAGAGTCAATGGCTGTTGAAATTTATAAGCTAAAGGTTGAGTAGAATTCAAGGAAAACAAGGTAGCAAAACACATTTGCTCCAAGAAAACAGAATCCATTCAAAAGAGCAAATGAGCAGTTACAAATTATGCAGAGGGATGAAGAATCAAAGGAAGATCAGAAAGTTAAAGCTCCTTTCCAAAACATAGTCATGGAGGAGGAACATTTTGAAGAAGATGAGGATGAAATTCATTGCATGGAAGATAAAGGCAGCACTACATTCTTGACTTTGGCCGCTTATGAAGAGTCTTTGTTGCAGGAACAAGACAATCAAGAATGGGATACAGAAGCTGTCCTACAAATTGAACAGCAGCAGAGATATAATCTAAGGTCCAATGCAAAAATTGTCAAAAAGAATCATGCCCAAAGAGCTGCTATCCAAACAAAATTACAGAATACCAGACAGAGAAGACCAGCAGCTGATCCAGTCATCCTCAAAGCTCCAGTTCAAGAGGTAAAAGGTTCTGATAAGTTATCATCTTCTTTCAGCTTAAAGTCAGAAGTTCAGAAATTGAAAATATCTGTGCCTCTAGTAGAGTTGGTGAGGAGTGAAGTATTTAGAAAGCATATCCTTGAAGCTCTTGAACTTTAAACCACACAAACCTCCATTGACTTTGTCAATTTGCAAGATGACAAGCCTGCCATTGTGCTCAGCCCTATGATTGAACCCGCTGATAATAATTCTCCATCTTTTTATATCTCATTGACCATTCATGAAAAAATTCTCCACAATTGCCTGCCAGCCACAATCTAATGCCTAAAGCTGTCATGGAAGAGTTAGGTCTTGATATCACTAGACCATATCATGATTTATTCTCTTTTGATTCAAGGAAGGTGAAATGTCTTGGATTGATTAAAGATCTGGCCATTACCTTAATTCAGCTGCCCATGAAGAGTATGATGATGGATGTTGTGGTAGCAAATGTCCCTCCTAAGTTTGGCATGCTGTTGTCCAGAGGGTGGATTAAGAGACTAGGTGGGACACTACAAAATGATCTATCTTATGCCACTGTCCCAGTTTTTGGAGGGGAAAGCAGGAGATTGTACAGAGAAGCACAACTGGCATATATCATTAGTGATGAGAAGAATCCTACTAATCATCCTATTTATGCAGTGGACACTGATTTTGGAGCATGTATCCTCCAAATAGAAGAATCTCAGAAGGCCTCAATGCAGATCAGGAAACCAACAGTTCAGGCCGAGGAAGAGCAAGGAAGTCAGGTTTGGGAGATGTTCTTTGATGGAGCATGTTCTAGGGAGACTGCAGGAGCAGGGGTGGTGTTGATATCTCCAAAGAAAGAAAGCATTCAACTGTCTTTTAAGCTGGTTTTTCAAGTCACAAACAATATAGCAGAGTATGAGGCTCTGTTGTTGGGCCTTAATGCAGCAAAAGACAGAGGGATCAAAAGAATAAAGGTGTTTGGAGATGCTGATTTGATAATTCAGCAAGTAAATAAAACATTTCAGGCAAAGCACCCAAGGCTAAAGGCATACAGAGATGAGGTATGGAGAATCAAAGATTCTTTTGATTATTTATGTATTTCATACATTCCTAGAGCCCAAAATCAACTTACTAATTCCCTTGCTGCGTCTGCTAGTCTTTTTATCCCTCCAATGCCTCCCAGACTAGTTTATGGAGTGCAAATGAAATACAAACCTTCCTTACCTGATAATGTCCACCATTGGAAAGTTTTTGAAGATGATGATGAGATAAATAGGTTTTTACAAGTTATTGATGAGTTTTTCGAAATGAAAATTGACCAAGAAAATGAAGCCTTGCAAGAAAGCCATCAATCCCAGCTTAGAAATAAGATTGGTAAAGACAACATTGTCCAACTTCCTAGTAATCATATTCCTGAGGGTCTAATTCCTCTTGAAAGACTGTTTGACCAAAATGATGTGCCTTACAAGGCTGCCCAAAAAGAAGATCAATCTGCAGTCTGTAAGCATGATATAGGAAGTCCAGGTCAGCCTAAATATGTAAATTTGTCCACTCATTTGTCAGCTGATCAAAGTGCTGAATACTGCAATTTAATGAGGCAATTTGCTGATGTATTTGGCTAGGAGTATAGTGACCTGAAAACATATGATAAGAACATAATTCAGCATAAAATCCCGCTAGAGAAATACACTATTCCTTTCAAACAGAAGCTGAGACCAATAAATCCTATGCTTCTTCCTCTAATTGAAAAAGAAATTAAAAATTTTCTGGCTGCCAAGATCATAGTCCCTCTCAGGTATTTAAAATGGGTAGCCAATCTAGTGGTGGTAAGGAAGAAGAGTGGAGAAATCAGATTGTGTGTTGATTTCAGAAATTTAAACAAATGCTCAAAGAAAGATAATTATCCCTTACCGAAGATGGAGCATTTGCTGCAAAAAGTCTTAGGAGCCAAAGTAATGTCTTTCTTGGATTGATTTTCAGGCTTTAATCAGATTGTTGTGCACCCAGATGACCAAGAGAAGACTGCATTTACCACTCCTTGGGGCACTTTTATGTATTCCAAAATGCCTTTTGGATTGATGAATGTTGGAGCAACCTTTCAAAGAGCTATGGATATAGCATTCATGGAGAGAAAGACAAATTTGTCCTTATCTACCTTGATGACATAACAGTATACTCCAGCAGCCATCAAAATCATTTGCAGCATTTGAAAAAAGTGTTTCTGAAGTGCAGGAGGTTTGGAATTTGAGTCAATCCTAAAAAATCTCAATTTTCTTTAAATGAAGGCAAGTTGTTAGGACATATTGTGTCTGCTACAGGTGTTCAGATTGATCTAGAAAGAGTCAAAGCAATACAGACTTTGTCTGTCCCTAGATCAAAGAAGGATATCCAATCCTTTCTAGGCAAAATTAATTTTTTCAGGAGATTTATTCCAAACTTTGTAGAACTGGTAAAGCATGTTACCTCCATGTTGAAGAAAGGGGAAAAAATCAAATGGACTGATACAGCAAGACAATCTTTTGAGTCCATTAAGAAGGCTATTATGGAGGCTTCCACATTAATAAGTCCATATTACAGCAAGGAGTTCCATGTATTCTCATTTGCCTCTGAAGATACCGTTGCAACAGTATTATTGTAGGCAGATGAAGAAGGTTTAGAACATCCAGTAGCATTTTTCAACAAAAACTTGAGGGATGCTGAATTAAGGTACGATATTATTGAAAAACAAACATATGCTCTTATCAAATCCTTGAAGGCTTTTAGAGTTTATATCTTGCATTCCAAGATAATTGCATATGTACCCTCTGCTGCAATAAAAGATGTCTTAACACAACCTAATGCTAATGGAAGAAGGGCTGATTGGATTGCAAAGATAATAGAATTTAATGTAGAACTGAAGCCCACCAAGCTTGTCAAAGGTCAGGGGCTTGCCAAGTTATTGGCTGAAGAAAATTGTAGGTCTTTAGATATTGATTTCTTGTGCACAATTGAAAAAAATGATCAGGCAGAAAAAGAGGAAGCAGTTGAAATAGAGAGGAAGCAGTCAGTGGCCTAGAATCTAGCTTCTTGTAATTGGTAATCTACAATAATTAAAATTTTTCTGAAGCTAGAAATCCCTTCAGGCTTAAGCACAAGTCAAGCCAAAACTTTAAAACTTAGGGCAGCAAAATATTGTATCAATCAAAATCTGCTCTACTGGAGGGATCCGTCTGAAATATTTCTAAGGTGCCTAGACAAAGAACAATCAATAGAAATCATGCAGCAATTTCATTCCAGCATGTGTGGAGGGTACCATTATTGGGAAACTACTGCCCATAAAATTCTCAGAGCTAGGTACTATTGGCCCACTTTATTTTCTGATGTATTTTATTTTGTTAAATATTGTGATAGGTGCCAGAGATTTGAAGAAAAACAGCAGTTGAAGTCCCTGCCCCTAAAACCAATTCAGGCAAAAGGACCTTTACAGCAGTGGGGCTTGGATTTTATTAGAGAAATCAATCCACATTCCAGTGGCCAGCATAGGTGGATATTAGTAGCCACTGATTATTTCACTAAGTGGTTTGAAGCAGTCCCTACAAGGAAGGCTGATCATAATGTGGTCATGAAGTTTTTAATTGAAAATATATTTACCAGATTTGGTTGTCCACATAAATTAGTTACAGAAAATGCAGCAACCTTCAGGGCAAAAGAATTGGTGGAAATGTGTGATTCAATGGGTATTAAACTTGTTCATTCCACCTCATATTATCCACAAGGTAATGGTCTGGCAGAATCCTTTAATAAAAGCTTGATAAGGATAATTAAGAATCTATTAGATGAAAATAAAAAGAATTGGGATTCAAAGCTCAGGTATGCACTGTGGGCTGACAGAGTGACCATTAAAAAATCCACAGGGAATTCTCCTTTCAAGCTGGTATATGGAACTGATGCTGTATTTCCAATTCAGCTAACTCTCCTGGTGACAAAATTCCTTCAAGAAGAGCAGGATGAGGAAGAATACATGGCAAAGAGGATCACTGATTTAGCAAAAATACATCAAATCAGAGAACAGTTGGTTGAAAAGGCTACAACACATCAGAAAAAGATCAAGGAAGCCTTTGACAAGAAGGAAAAAACAGACAATTTTCAGGTTGGTGACTTGGTTTTGAAGTGGGATGCACTAAAGGAAAAGAAAGGCAATCATGGGAAATTTGATGCTTTCTGGATAGGGCCTTTCATCATTTCACAGATTCAAGGGAACAACACCTTTATACTCAAAAGTATGGGAGGAGAAGTAGTTTCTGATGGCCCATTTAATGGGCAATTTTTGAAAGTTTATGTGATTTAAGATCTTTGGCCTTAAAGGTTGTAAATATTGTGTTTTTATCAGTTTTAGTATAGCTGCAGTAGACTCCATGCCCAATGGAACACTAGGAATTTTGGCTAATTTGTTTTTAGCTGGAAGGCATTGATCTGTAGGTTCTTGAGACCTCACAGGGAGGCTCTCATTCCCAGAAGGAGCCAGTGTTAGCTCTACTATAAGATTAAGCTTTTGGTGGGTAAAAAGCAAGTTTGGCAGTGCAGGTTGTGCTTTCAAGAGGTTTACAGAAGTTGGTTTCATCTCCCCCTTCATTCTCCTTCATTTTCCTTTAAACCCCTTTATCTCTATTTTTCTCTCAAAAAACCCCGTTTAAGCCACCCTCCACCTCGTTCATCCTCATTTCTTCTTTTTCCTGCAGGTCATTCGTTTAAAATCACATGCAAAGGTTTTTCGTTTTAGCCCTAGCGCAGAGTTAAAACAGCCATATGACCATTTACTCATAACCCTAAGCTTTAATAAAACCCCGAGCCCGCGGCTTTACCTGTCACATCACATGCGCTAAACGTATGATTGGATCTCGCTGTCTGATCGTGCCTACCTTATCATCTGATGCTTTTTGCAAGCCCTCTCCCCGCAGGCTGCGCATGCGATAGCCCACGAGGAAGGCGGTTTCCCGCTGGACCTGCCTGCCACGCCTCGCAACCTAACTGGATCGCTCCTCCATGTATCAAAACCACCACAACTCCCGAAGCAGTGCGAGGAAACTGCTTACCTCCCTTCCTATACGCCCCCCCTACCACTCATTAACCCGCGCTCATCTCCGCCGCCTGATAGCCGTCGAATCTGCCCGACTGCGATTTGACGGCCCTCATTCGTCCACTCCAGTTTTTTTTCGATAGCCCTTGTAATTCGATCACGGCCATCCATCTGCTAGATCTAATGGCTTTCATTCAATCGTGCTTCTGTTTCCTCTCGACGCTGCCTACCAAGAGTTCTTGGTTGTTCATCTGAGCTATCCAATGGTTAATCTTCATGCCCAGTCCATCGTCCATTTTCAATGCATTTTCCATGTTTTGGGCCTATTCTGTGTACGCGAAGAAGGAAGGAGGCCATGATCCAGTGACCTGCACATTAAATCCTCAGCTACTACATTCAAAGAGCAACATGGCCAAGGACGAGAAGGATAGCCTCGAACAGAGAAACACGGCATTTCACCTGTTTGTAAAGTACAATAGAGCAGCAGAAAGGTCATTTTGCCCATTAAAACAATCAAACTGTATCAAAGACCATATCTGATTGTAAATGCGGTTGGTGGTCAGTTATGACCCCTTCACGCATAGGTTAGCAGATATTTTTTGTATTCAACCTCCATATATACCCAAAAAGAAGATGTAATGGGGTTGATGAATTTTATTCTAATGTAAAAGTTCAACTTCTGGAGACTGTAACTACTATGAGACCTACAGCTTCTGGTCTTCATTTTTAGCTAATGCAAGCTTCTTTTGCTATTAATCGCTCACTTTCCACTTCTTCCTCTCTGTTCCAGGCTGTGTCTATATGCATTTTTCATGTACTCTTGGTGTTTAGCATTAGAGGGGCTGTCATCCCACCTCTGTGTTAGAATCTAGCATGTATCATTGAATTTGTATGCAGGTTTCTGTTATTTTAATGCCAGAGAATTGTCATCCTATTTGTGCATTAGAGAATAGATTTACAGACCTTTTAACTGGTTGCAGTTGGCCATCACAGGGTCCTGTGCATCTGGTGGTGTGATCAATATTCTCCATCATCAAATTTTCCTTAAAACTGTGAGTAATTGGTGGGCTAAAGCCTTGTAGTCTGAGGGTGTTCACCCATGTCTAGGGTTAAGCATAGCAAAAGTGGTTATCTGGCTTGAATATACAACATTTCTTTCATTCATCCACCATTTTCCAACATTTTTGTTGAGTTTGTGATGTTCCCGAGCATCTCTGAGATACAACCTAGGAGAGTTTCTTGGGGTGATAACAATTCCTATTCCTGTAGGTGTGAAGTTATCTGTTGAACAGTGTCCCATGACATAAGAAGAGGAAGAGGACATGTCCCGTGTTCCATATGCAAGTGCAGTTGGTAGCCTGATGTATGCAATGGTCTGTACTATACCAGACATTGCACAAACAGTGGGAGTATTGAGCAGGTTTATGTTAAAACCAGGGATGGAGCACTGGACAGCAGTGAAGCAGGTTTTCAGGTATTTGCGTGGCACTAGTGATTATGGTTTGTGCTACCAAGGAAGACCAGGATTGGACAAAGTTTTGGATATTCGTAGTTTTATTGATGTAGATTGGGCTGGAGATCTAGATCAAAGAAGATCTACAAGTGGGTATGTGTTTAACCTATTTGGAGGTGCAGTCAGTTGGATGAGTAAGAAACAATCTATAGTGGCACTATCAACTACAGAGGCAGAATACATGGCAACCACTCATGCAAGCAAGGAAGCAATTTGGTTGTAGAGATTGTGTTCAAGTATGGGGTTAGTACAGGGAGCTATAAGGATAGACAGTGATAGACAAAGTGCAATTTTCTTGGCAAAGAACTCTGCTTATCATTCAAAGACAAAGCACATTGATGTTCATTATCACTTTGTGAGGGATATGATAGAAGACAAAATGGTGTTGCTGGTAAAGGTGGAAACTTTGAAGAATACTACAGATGCATTAACAAAATTTGTGAGCTCTGACAACTTCTCTTGGTGTAGAGGAACAATGGATGTTGCAGGGCTGGATAAATGACTAAGCTCTCTTGTGGCCCCCTGTGGAAAGAAAACAACAAGTGGGATAATGTTGGGTTGTGTTATATTCTTTCCATGACTAGCTCCCCTAGTTAATCATGGGGTTAGAGGGAGGGTTGAGCCCCCCCTTCATTGCGTCAATTGCATAGCGGGGGGGTCACAAGGGGGTGGCAACCTCCCTTGTCCAGGGGGTTTAAGGAGGGAAGATAGCCCCCCTCTGCGGGGTCTGGGGCAATGACTCGGGGAAGAAATTTCATGTGCTAACGGGCTTGCAATCTTCCATAAAAAAATTCTTCAAAATTTATTTTAAATATTCGGACTGACAAATGAAGATACCTTTGTTTGATTAAGAGAGCTATAAGCCAAGAAAAAATGATAATTCTCCTAGCATGGAAATTTCAAAATCCTTTTGTATTTCTTCTATAAATTGATGACCCATTTAATCCAAATCACTCCCAAAGATGATATCATCTACATATACAACAATGATTAGCAGATTCTCATTATTAGATTTAATGTAAAGGCTACTATCAATTGTTATTTCTTTAAATACTTCTTGTTATATGTATTTGTCCAACCTTGCATACCAAGATCTTGGGGCTTTTTTTAACCCATAACACTTTCTTTAGTCTACAAACCTTAACTCCACATTCAAATAGTTGAAATCCCTCTGGTTGTTCAGAGTAAACTTTATCCTCTAGTTCACCATTTAGAAAATAATATTTGACATCCATTTGATATACATTAAAATTTTTATGGCTTTCAAATGCCAAAAACATCCTAATAGCTTCTAGTCTAACTACAGGGTCAAAAATTTCTTCAAAATCAATACCTTCTTCTTGTGCATATCCTTTGCATACTAGCTTGGATTTGTTTCTTACTACATGTCCATCTTCATTCAACTTGTTTTTAAATACCCACTTGGCACTAATGACATTATTTTCCTTTTGGTCTAGGAATTGGTTCCCAAGTGTTATTTTTATCTATCTAATCTAGTTATTCATCCATTTCCTTAACCCAATGTTTATCTTCACTAGCTTGATTAAAATATCTGGGTTCTACTTGAGACAATAGTTCCAGATTTGCATGTTTGGGAGTGCCGATGAATTTCCTTCTAGTATAAACTCTCAATTCTTTATCTCTAATTGTTTCAATTTCAGGATGTTGTTTCTATATGTACCTAGATGGAGTTGTGTAATTCTTAGGATTCATTTATTCTTCTTCTTCATATCACTCTTCTTGTTCTTCATACTATTTAAAGAAACCTATTGCATCATCTAATTCTTCATTTTGTTGAGGTTCTACTGATTGTGGAAAAACTTCATCTACCCTAACATTAATTCATTCCACTATCTACTTTGATCTTTTGTTGTAGCACATGTATTATTTTATTTGGAGTGAGTAACCAAGAAATATCCCTTCATCTACTCTGGAGTCATTTTTTTATAAATTGTCATCATTCCTCTTCATGCAACACTTGATTCCAAAGACTCTTAGATGTTTCACGGAAGTTGGTCTACCTTCCATAACTCATAGGGGGTTTTATCAGTATTTGGTCTAAGCTTAAATATGTTTGATAAATAGACATTTGTTTGAAGTTCTTCTCCCCAAAATGTGAATGTGAACTTTGCTTCATCCATGATTGCTCTTTCCATTTCTTGCACTGATATGTTATCTCTTTCTACTACATTTTATAAGGGGTTTTGGATATTGAATATTGTCTTATGATCCCATGCTCCTCACAAAATTCCTCAAACTCGTTAGAGGTGAATTCTCCTCCTCTATCTAGTGTCAAACATTTGATTTTCATGTCCTTTTTGTTTACGACTTGAGCTTTGAACACTTTGAACTTGTTACGAGATTATATTTTTTTTTAAGAAACATGAACCAAGTTTCCCTTGTATAGTCATCAATAAATAGAATGAAATATCTCTCTCCTCTTGGGTTTTGTGTTCTTATAGAGCCACATATGTTAGTGTGAGCTAGGTTTAGGGGCCTAGATGATGAATGCTATTTTATCTTGAAATAAACCCTTGCATGTTTTCAAAATTGACATGATTTACATATGGAACCATTAGGCTTTGATAAATTTGGCATGCCTCTTACTTCTTTTGTCTTGCTAATTTTTACTATATTGTTAAAGTTCACATGTCCCATAATTATATTCCATAATTAGGTTTCATCCAATTTTCTTATGCAACATTTTACTCCAGTATTATAAAAAACATACACATAACTGGGAGTCTTGGTTTCTTTGACTACTATTTTACCCAACTCAGATTCCTTATATCACAATATTTAGAGAGAGATGTTACATTGTACCCTTGATCACACATTTGGCTTACACTTAGGAGCCATCCACATATAAGGCATTTTTATCCTTGATATTATATTCTAAGCTGAAAATCCTTCTTCCTTTTGTTTGAGTCAGTGCATTATTTGTTACACTTCTTCTTCTATCTTCCCTTAGAAAGAAAAAGTTTATTTTGTCTCCATTCATGTGCTTTGAGCACCCACTGTCTACATGATCTGAAATGATCATATGTTAAACTGAAGTAGAATTGATTAATGCCAATAGTGAACTGAATGTTAACTTAAAGTGCTTAAACTGTGAGAACTGCTTGAGAAGAAAGACCTTACAACAAATGAGAAACATAAGCAAGATATAAAATAGAAGTGAAAAAAAAAAGAAAAAACACAGCGATACTAGACAGTAAGATTGATTACGGAGTTCATCCCTGATGGACTACATCTTTGGGTCCGCTTTCAAGATAGGTGACTGCTTTATTAGGATTGAATATGAGGAGGTCAATTACACAAAAAATTAACTAGACTAATTGTGCACGCAGGAACTTTTGGTCACTAACACAAGAAAGCTCTCCGAATTAGCTTTCCAATGCCTATCTCAGTTCCCAATTCCGACTCTCGATGCTCCTGTTACATTGGAAACAGAAATAGTCTATATCCTCCAGAATTTGTCCATAAAACTCAAAGTCACTCTCCTTTTCTTCATCACCAAAAGATGAATTTATAGCTGGTTTGAGTTCATTCGAGCTCCCTACAGGTAATGTTAGTCATGCACCCATCTAAGGTTTCAATCCAATCCACTAGGGACACCTTAGGGTTTAGTTACATGGTATGAATTAAAAATAGGCATAAAACTTAACAAAAACACCCAAATTTGACTTTGGATAAGCACTATCCGCCAGCGGTCAGATAACGGCGTAGAAATTGTGATTGTTTCCATGTGAACATCCGCGGTCTAACTGTAAGATTCCACCCGGCGGCTGATGAAAGGCAGTGTCGGCTACCTAATGGTGACAGTGTAATGTGAACAACGCTCTCCTCCGGCGGTTGTGGCAACGATGTGATAACTACTATGGTTAGGTAACTGTGCGGTGAACCTCCTGTTCACATATCATACCTCCCACTATGGCTAACTACTAACATTTGCAGTAAAATTAACTCCACAACTATAACCATTAACTGTAACCATCGTCCGCTCACATGCCTCATTGTCGCGGTCCTGCTGCAGTTAATTCCAGTGGTTAGGGACTGTGGGTTTTATTGTAATGTTTATTACAATGCAATGTATTTACACCATGGCTGAAATTTTTAGACTTAAGTTTTAATGCATTTTAATGCATGTTTTTAGATACAAGTTAATGGGTTTATAATGTATTTACCATAGATTTGGATTAAAGCTCGAGACTTAGGTTTAGGTGTTTTAGGTTTGAATTACATGTTTTTCACCATATCTTTTTAGGGCTAGATTTTAGCATAGGTTTATATAATGACTTAGGTTTAGTCTTTAGTTTCAAAGACTTACACTTTTACATAAACCCATTACACACTTCTTTGTCACAATGCGACATTTGTGACAAGAATCACATGACGACAAACACTTGTCAACAACCAAACCCTGCGAGATGGATGACAAACCCATGTCGATGACCAAATCCTGGTGGAATTGACGAAAACCACATGTCGACAACTAGGTACAAGACCATATCAGCTATTTGTTGAAAAATGTGTAGCAAGAAATGTTAAATTTAGAATGTGCTAAAAATAGGACTTCTTAAAATAGCACGTCTAAAAATAGAAATTTGGCCAGTGAGGTCATTGGCCACATTGGGTGAGAGGTGAAACTGCTAAAAATAGAAAGTTCTAAAAATAGCATTTTCTAGGTCCCTTCCTATTTATAGCAGTCCCTATTCTATCTATAGGAAGTAAAATTAATTTTGGTCTTAACAGTAGTTGGAAATATTAATTAATTAATTTAGTTGAGTTAATGAGTTAAGGAAATTCGAATTTGAAGTCTTTGTGAGCATGCACATGAGTTGTCCCACTAATTGTGGAATTTATCCTTAATTTCCTCCACTGATTGAGGGAATAAGTATGAGTTCTATAATGAGAGAATCAGTTGACTTAGTTCTAACTAGTCAAGTCTAGTTATATTATTTTAACAAGTTGTTAAAATAATAAAATATAGTTTGTTAATGCCTGCATGAATGTGACAACTATTATTTTAGATAACTGAGGATTCACTCATGGATAATTGTTGCATGTCAGTTCTGTCAAAGACCTAGTTGAGATCAGATGAGGGACAGTGTACTATCAAATGCTTGGATCTTCCCAAGGAATATTCCATGAATGCATGAGGAACTAGTGTCCTCAAGGATTGCGTAGTTGGACTAGGTTGACTTGGTATGTTTGGAATTAATTGCATATGCTTTTGATATTATTTCCTAAGAAAACTGTGCAAGGAAATAGTGATTGGACCATAGGTAAAGCCTTTATATACAGGGCTTGGTTGGTTCATGAGACATATCTTCATATCTTCATAGTTCATTGAGAACTAAATAGCTTGAGAGCTAATTATTTTTGTAATGTGAAGAGGATTTCCACTTGATTGATAATACATGGTTGGGGTTTTATGTTGGTGCTTTCCCCTGGATATATCTTGTGTTATGTGTGATTATTTCTCTTGATCAGTTATGCATGTTTCTACTTGATGTTGCTCATGAATTTGATTATGCTTCCGCCTAATGTTTTGTAGAAGTAGAACAAGTATTATGATTTAGGACATTGCATATATTGGTTTGCTCTACAAGTGAAATTTCTACATGGTATAAAAGCACAGGTGATCAAGAAATAACAGTATACTAGCAGGAGAAATTCAAAGTTTATTATTCGAGATATAGATCTCAAGTTCTTATCACATCTATTTCATCAATTGCGTTCTATGGTTTGAGGCTTGAGTATGCCCTTGATGGAAACTCAAACTATATAGCTTGGAAGGATCGCATGGAGGCAATTTTGGAAGATAATGGCCTTAAGAATTTCATTGATCAAGAAATTCCTAATCCTACAGACAAGACTGAGCAGGTGGAATGGAGGAAGTGTGTGGCTAGAGCTAGGAGAATTCTCTTGGAGGGAGTGCGAGATCACATTTCCTTGAGCCTCCATGGGAAGGAGACTCTGCATGCAATGTGGAAAACATTGAAAGATTTATATCAGAATAGCAGTGATCAGAGGAAGTTGGCATCGAATGACAAACTTCGAAAGATCAAGTGTGAAAGGGATGAGACAATCTCTATGTATCTGAACAAGCTCATCACATGCAGGGATGAGCTTGCAGGTGTAGGGGTCGTGACATCAGAAGAGGTTATGGTGAGTTTAGCACTCCTTGGCCTTCCTAAGAGCTGGCATAGCTACCAGGACTCAGTGAATGGAAGGGGAAACTGCCAGATTGGGAACGACTATGGTTAGATTTGATGCAAGAAGAGATCAGACGGAGGACCAGAGATAGTTCTTCATCCATGCATGGTGAGGAGAACTGTGCCTTAGCGAGTAAGGTGAAGAAGGGGAAGGAGAAGGTTTCTCTTTCGGAATCTAGTTCTTCCAATGATGGGAAGAAGGTTGACAAATCAAAAGTGTGATTCTTTCGTTGTCATGAGGTGGGTCATTATTCTACAAATTTTCGACGGAGGAAATCCAAGAAGGGATCAGGGGAAGGATCTGAAGGTGAGGCACTTGCTTCATGGTTTGAGTTGGATTTCACACTCTTTGCATGCATGGTTTCATCCATGGTGAGAAGTGGTTGGTTTCTTGACAATGGAGCTTCTTTCCACATGACCGGTGACAAGAGTTTGTTTAGTACTTTGGAGGATAAAGATCTCTAGATACTCATAGTGATGGGTAATGATGAGAAGTATAGTGTCTCAGGTGTAGGCACGGTTATTTTTTAGAGTGAGCATGGAGCTCGCCTTACCTTGACCGATGTCAAGTATGTACCAGGACTGAAGAGAAACTTGGTGTCGATCACGATGCTGGAAGACAGAGGCTATGATGTAGTCTTCAATAAGGGAAAGGTTTTCCTTAGACACATCATCACTAAACAAGTGAAGTAGATTGGTTCACGGGTCAAGAACATGTATGCTCTTGAGGTTCAAGATGCATGCAAAGCATTGAGTAACAAGGAAACTGACGGAGACTTGGTGGTTGAGAGGGAGGGTATATTAGCTCTCAACATGCAGAGCCAGAAGAAGTCTCAGACGATTGTGCAGGAGCCAAGATTGGTGTAGCAACTTCAAGAGATTGTGGAGCAGCCACAACAAGGGAATCTAAGTGGAGATCGAGTAGAGACACCTACTCTTGCAAAGACCTCCAGTAGGGGGAAAATTCGAGCCAGGTGGGCTGAGGGATCGCATGCAGCCATACCTCCAAGTAGGAGGTGGCGCGATATAGAGTAATCGTCCCAAGGAGGAGGGGCAGGATCCTTGAGGTTGTTGAAAAATGTGCAACAAGAAATGTTAAATTTAGAATGT
This sequence comes from Pinus tabuliformis, assembly GCA_031772625.1. NCBI lineage: Eukaryota > Viridiplantae > Streptophyta > Pinopsida > Pinales > Pinaceae > Pinus > Pinus tabuliformis. The sequence continues at coordinate 561,697,070 of CM062819.1, read as the reverse complement.
GCTAAAAATAGACATGCTAAAAATAGAATGTCTAAAAATAGCGGTTTGGCCAGTGAGGTCATTAGCCACATTGGGTGAGAGGTGAAACTACTAAAAATAGAAGGTTCTAAAAATGGCATTTATGGGTCCCTTCCTATTTATAGCATTCCCTAGTCTATCTATAGGAAGTAAAATTAATTTTGGTCTTAACAGCAATTGGAAATATTAATTAATTAATTCAGTTGAGTTAACTAGTTAAGGAAATTTGAATTTGAAGTCTTTGTGAGCATGCATATGAGTTGTCCCACTGATTGAGGGAATAAGTATGAGTTCTATAATGAGAGAATTAGTTGACTTAGTTCTAACTAGTCAAGTCCAGTTAGATTATTTTAACAAGTTGTTAAAATAATAAAATATAGTTTGTTAATGTTTGCATGCATGTGACAACTATTATTTTAGATAACCGAGGATTCACTCATGGATAGCTGTTGCATGTCAATTCTGCAAGAGACCCAGTTGAGATCAGATGAGGGACAATGTACTATCAAATGCTTGGATATTTCTAGTAAGTATTCCTTGCATGGAGAAGGATCTATTTCCAAAGAAATACATATTATAGGAGATTGGAGGACTTGTGGCCTATATAATGAGGCCTAGGTAGTCCATGATTTTCATCTTCTGATTGAAGATCATCAGGATCTTCTGATTACAGAGAGAGAAGGGTAGCTATTGAGAAGATTCTTTTTGTATGTTGTTGAGGATCTCCACTTGATTGACAATACAGAGTTGGAGTTTTATGCTGGTGCTTTCCCTAGTGATATATTCTGTGTTATGTCTGATTATTTCTTTTGATCAGTTATGCATGTTTCTACTTGATGTTGCTCATGAATTTGATTATGCTTTCACTTAATGTTTTGTAGATGTAGAACACGTATTATGCTTTAAGACATTGCATATATCGGTTTGTTCTATAGGTGAAATTTCTACATGGTATTAGAGCACAGGTGATCAAGCAAGAACAATATACTAGCAGGAGAAATTCAAAGTTTATTATTTGGGATATAGATCTCAAGTTCTTAACACATCTATTTCATCGATGGCATTCTATGGTTTGAGGCTTGAGTATGCCCTTGGTGGCAGCTCAAACTATATAGCTTGGAAGGATCGCATGGAGGCAATTTTGGAAGATAATGGCCTTAAGGGTTTCATTGATCAAGAAATCCCTAAGCTTACTGACAAGACTGAGCAGGTGGAATGGAGGAAGTGTGTGGCTAGAGCTAGGAGAATTCTCTTGGAGGGAGTGTGAGATCACATTGTCCCAAGCCTCCATGGGAAGAAGAATCTGCATGCAATGTGGAAAAAATTTAAAGATTTATATCAGAATAGCAGTGATCAAAGGAAGTTGGCACTGAAGGACAAACTTCGAAAGATCAAGTGTGAAAGGGATGAGACGATCTCTATGTATCTAACCAAGCTCATCACATGCAGGGATGAGCTTGCAAGTGTAGGGGTCGTGACATCAGATGAGGATATGGTGAGTCTAGCACTCCTTGGCCTTCCTAAGAGTTGGCATAGCTACCAGGACTCGGTGAATGGAAGGGAGAAACTGCCAGATTGGGAATGACTATGGTCGGATTTGATGTAGGAAGAGATCAAATGGAGCACCAGAGACAGTTCTTCATCCATGCATGATGAGGAGAACTGTGCCTTAGCGAGTAAGGTGAAGAAGGGGAAGGAGAAGGTTTCTCTTTCCGAATCCAGTTCTTCCAATGATGGGAAGAAGGTTGAAAAATCGAATGTGCGATGCTTTCGTTGTCATGAGGTGGGCCATTATGCTGCAAATTTTCCATGGAGGAAATCCAAGAAGGGGTCCGAGGAAGGATCCAAAGGTGAGGTACTTGCTTCACAATTTGAGTTGGATTTCACACTCTTCGCATGCATGGTTTCATCCATGGTGGGAAGTGGTTGGTTTCTTGACAATGGAGCCTCTTTCCACATGACTGACAACGAGTTTGTTCAGTACTTTGGAGGAGAAAGATCTCCAGATACTCATAGCGATGGGTAATGATGAGAAGTATAGTGTCTCAGGTGTAGGCACGGTTATTTTTTAGAGGGAGCATGGATCTCACCTTATGCTGACCGATGTCAAGTATGTACCAGGATTGAAGAGAAACTTGGTGTCGATTGCGATGCTGGAAGACAAAGGCTATGATGTAGTCTTCAGTAAGGGAAAGGTTTTCCTTAGACACATCATCACTAAACAAGTGAAGCAGATTGGTTCACGGGTTAAGAACCTGTATTCTCTTGAGGTTCAAGATGGATGCAAAGCCTTGGGCAGCAAGGCAACTGACGGAGACTTGGTGGTTGAGAGGAAGGGTATATTACCTCTCAAAATGCAGAGCTAGAAGAAGTCTCAGACGATTGTGGTGGAGCCACGATTGGTGCAGCAGCTTCAGGAGGTTGTGGAGCAGCCATAATAGGGGAAGCTAAGTGGAGATCGAGTAGAGACATCTACTCATGCAGAGACCTCCAGTAGGGGGAAACTTCGAGCTAGGTGGGCTGAGGGATCACATGCAGCCATACCTCCAGGTAGGACATGGGGTGATATAGAGTGATTGTCCCAAGGAGGAGGGGCAGGATCCTTGATGTACCCAACCTCTTGGATGAGACCTTGCTACAGGAGCCTCGATGTGGAGTAGCAGGAACTGACTGATTGGGTAGAGACAGATGCGGATGGAGCGGCAAATAGAGCGACAGTGCAGGGAATCCTAGGATAGCACATAGCTAGCAGGCTGCAGCAATGCGAGAGGCACAAGTGTTTTGCATAGTGCTAGGTGTTACAAAGAGGTGTGCAATGGTGTGAGATGCATGGAGATGTTGCAGTAGCACAGATGTCAAAGAGGGAGCACTTGTCAGTAGCAGGTAGAGCTTTAGCATCAGAATATGTTCCTAGCCCAACAGAGTGGTTAGTTGGGAGTGTTTTTTGTTCCAAGTGTTGTTGGAGCAAGTGGACCAGGTAGATGTGTTGCATGCAGAACATTCCAAAGTTACAGGATTGGGTTCGAGAGAAATCCTTTCTTATTGAGAGGGAGTGTTGAAAAATGTGCAACAAGAAATGTTAAATTTAGAATGTGCTAAAATAGACCTGCTAAAAATAGCATGTCTAAAAATAGCAGTTTGGCCAGTGAGGTCATTGGCCACATTGGGTGAGAGGTGAAACTTCTAAAAATAGAAAGTTGTAAAAATAGCATTTCTGGGTCCCTTCCTATTTATAGCAATCCTTAGTCTATCTATAGGAAGTAAAATTAATTTTGGTCTTAACAGCAGTTGGAAATATTAATTAATTAATTTAGTTGAGTTAATTAGTTAAGGAAATTTGAATTTGAAGTCTTTGTGAGCATGCATATGAGTTGTCCCACTGATTGAGGAATTTATACTTAATTTCCTCCATTGATTGAGGGAATAAGTATGAGTTCTATAATGAGAGAATTAGTTGACTTAGTTCTAACTAGTCAAGTCCAGTTAGATTATTTTAACAAGTTGTTAAAATAATAAAATATAGTTTGTTAATGCTAGCATGCATGTGACAACTATTATTTTAGATAATTGATGATTCACTCATGGATAACTATTGCATGTCAGTTCTGTCAGAGACCCAGTTGAGATCAGATGAGGGACAGTGTACTATCAGATGCTTGGATCTTCCCATGGAATATTCCTTGCATGCATGAGGAACTAGTGTCCTCAAGGATTGCGTAGTTGGGCTAGGTTGACTTGGTATGTTTGGAATTAATTGCATATGCTTTTTCTATTATTTCCTAAGCAAACTGTGCAAGGAAATAGGGATTGGACCATAGGTAAAGCCTTTATATACAGGGCTTGGTTGGTTCATGAGACATATCTTCATATCTTCATAGTTCATTGAGAACTGAATAGCTTGAGAGCTAATTCTTTTTGTATTGTGAAGAGGATTTCCACTTGATTGATAATACATGGCTAGGGTTTTATGTAGGTGCTTTCCCCTGGATATATCTTGTGTTATGTGTGATTATTTCTCTTGATCAGTTATGCATGTTTCTACTTGATGTTGCTCATAAATTTGATTATGCTTCCACTTAATGTTTTGTAGAAGTAGAACAAGTATTATGCTTTAGGACATTGCATATATCGGTTTGCTCTACAAGTGAAATTTCTACACTATTGACATCACTGGGAAATTGAAACCAACACCGGACAACCTAAACCATAAACATCACTGTCAAAGCTCAATACTAGGACACTGAATGTTGACGACAAAACTGAACCTGTGCAACTGATCTGACAAGATCCGCTTGGATCAATCCTCTCCACTTGAAAGCTTCTGCACCACACAAGTTTTGACTAGACAGATAGTAGATGAGGGTAGAGATCCCTCACTCTCCACCTTGTCTGAAAGATGTACCAATACATTCGATTAACCACCTAAAAGTGATGACCTTGATGATGCTGATAATGGTACATTTTGAATCTATGAATTGTTCCTTCCATTCGTAGTATGCACAACTTGCGAAGATGGTCAAACACCCTATTATGAACATGGAAATTGATTTCTTTCCATGAAGTACCAAGAATTAGTGATTCGTAAACATCTTTGAAAACAGTGTCTATAGGATATTGTTCAATACTATTGACATGTATTAACAATCTATATTGTGGAATGATAGAGACATTCAAAGACATTCTTGACATCATACCAGCTACTTGATTTGATATACTTTCTTGCTTCTTGATTACTAAGTGAAATTGCTACAATAAACTCATCAAAATCTAAGGTGAAAACTATTGCAACTTAGTTTGATTTTGAAAGTATTGAAATGGTTGTTGATTTGTTTGAATCACTATTTCCTTATTCATTAAATGATGTTTCCATTGATTAGCACTTTCCCTTGATGCATAACTTTCCATTATATCTATTGGATACTTTGACACTTCTTTAGAAAATGCTTTGATATGAAAACAAATGGGCTTCCTCTCCACTTGAAAAGAGGCTTCCAAACTGTTTGAAACATCAAATGGTGACACAATACAAGATAAATTTAACACTGACTTTCCCCAATACTGACCTACATCCCTATAACTGATAACTTCCAAACTTCGACTAAATTGATTCATTCTGAAATTAGGAAGAGGAGTTTTAGTCATCAATTATAACTCATGTTGTATTCCATGCTTATGAGTAAGATGTTTGGTTCTTTAAATAGAACTAGAAAAGTTTCTACTTCTTCAATCAAACTATCTTTATACTGGGACGCATAACTTGAACAAACATCATGTTGATTCTTATGTTGTTCTTTTACACACATGATTACAAATCTCTTATTTGAACTTATTAATCACTTCATCTGATTAGCAACAACTAAATTCAAGTGATTTTTACTTTGATGTGCCCTAACAATAAATTCAACCCCATCTTTCTTAAGGTGATATTTATGCTCTTTCCTATAAAGCATTGCATCACGATCATAAAGATAAGGACTTCCCAAGACAACTCCACATATGTCTACCGGAACCACATCTAATTCCACTTCATCAATGTAATTAGCTATAATGGCAAATCTTAATCAACATTGTTTTATGACTTTAATCTGAGTTGATTTATTTAGCCATCCTATGGGTAAGGTCTTGGATGATTCTGTGCCTCCAAACCGAAATTATTAACTAAATATTCAGATATTAAATTTTCATGCGATCCACTGTCAAACATTGTATCTATCCTTGTGTGCTTAGAAGTTATTCTTATGTTAAATAATTCAACTCTTTTATCCTCATTTGAAGGATTTATGTTTGATGAAGATGCAATAGTATTCGAACTTGAACTAGTGTGAGAAGTTTTACCTGTCGAAACTATGGCAGCTATCCTCCTTTCATCACTTGAGTCAGAACCTAGATCTTGCTGGACTACTACAATCACTTTATTTTCATCCTTCTCTTTAAGGAACTTTTTTGGCTTAAGTCTGGGATGAAGTTTCCAACACCTAGATTCATCATGACCAATTCTCTAGCAATGAGAACAACTACGTATTTCCTTCTGAGCTATCATTGATTTCTTTCACTTCGAATTATTATTCCCTTTACTGTTATTGGAATCCTTGATTTCCAACTCTTTGGATGATTGCAGTGAAAATTTCAATGGTCTGCCACTTGATTCAATATGTATGGCTTGAACACACACTTCATAAAAACCATCAATATTAAAAATCAATAATGTATGTTTCAAATATGAATGTAAATTGTCGATGTATTTTAATAAAGTTTCACATATATCCAATGAAATACCAAGCACCAATGCTTTCTTTTTGAACTCCTGAGTAAACTCTTGAACACTCTACCCTTTACCTTGCCTCAAATGCTACCAATCAATAACAACTTGCTGCATGTATCCTAAAGGATATAATTGTTTTCTAAGAGCTTTTAAAAATGTAGACCATGAACAAATGACTTTACCTTTTCACTTTACATCTATCTGAGTTTTACTTTCCCACCAAATTAAAGTTGTTCCCCCCATTCTAAGTGTAGCTAACTGAATTTTTGTTTTATCATCCGAAATGTTCTAAATATGAAAATACACTTCTAATTGCTTAATCCAATTATCTAACTTTTCAGGATTCATTTCACCATCATAAATAGGTAACTCACATTTTACATCAAGTTTCAAAAGAGATGTTTTCTTAGGTATCTTTTATGTTTCAAATTTTGCACTGGAAGAAGAAGAAGAGGATGGATATGATGGAGGTGAAGGAGGTTTATCAGCCTTGCCTTTACCTTTGTTCTTCTTCGATGTTTTTTAAGAAGAAGCTACATCTCTTGCCTTCTTATCTTCGTAAAGCTCTCCCAACATCTGTTGCATACTCAAGAATGCTTGTTGAAACTATTCCTCGCTCATCTTAGTTTCAGGATTTTCACCTGCATCAGATCTTGTCATGGTAAACTTATGACCAACTCTTCGCTTTCCAATTTCTGGATCAATCTCCTCGAGGGTTCCTTCTCCATGTTGCAACTTAGACCTGGTTAACATTCAATGGAAAAATTATACAAACGTAACCTACTCCGATATCAAATTATATGATTTGAAATGATCATATGTTAAACTGAAGTAGAATTGATTAATGCCAACAATGAACTGAATGTTAACTTAAAGTGATTAAACTGTGAGAACTTCTTGAGAAGAAAGACTTTACGACAGATGAGAAACATAAGAAAGATGTAAAACAGAAGTGAAAAATAGCAAAAACACATTGATACCAGATAGTAATATTGATTATAGAGTTCGTCCCTAATGGACTACGTCTCCAGTTTTGCTTTCAAGATGGGCGACTACTTTATTAGGATTGAATCTGAGGAGCTTTATTACATAGAAAATTAACCAGACTAATTTTGCATGTAGGCATGTCTGGTCACTGTCACAAGAAATCTCTCTAAATTATCATTCCAACGCCTATCTCGGTTCCCAATTTCGACTCCCGATGCTCCTGTTACATTGAAAAAAAAAACACTCTATATCCTCCAGAATTTGTACATAAAACTCAAAACCACTCTCCCTTTCTTCATGACCAAAAGATGAATTTATAGCTGGTTTGGGTTCATTCGAGCTCCCCACTACTAAGTTTAGTCATGAACCTATCTAAGGTTTCAATCCAATCCACTAGGGATACCTTAAGGTTTAGTTACATGGTATGAATTGAAAATAGGCATAAAACTTAACAAAAAAACCCAAATTTTACTTTGGATAAGTGCTATCTGCCAGCGGTCAGATAACGGTGCAGAAACGGTGACTATTTCCATGTGAACAACCGCAGTCTAACTGCAGGCTGTCACCTGATGGATGATTCCTGACGGTTTCGTCTACCTGACGGTGATGGTGTAATGTGAACGACGCTCTCCTTCGGTGGTTGTGGCAGTGGCACAATAACTGCTATGGTTAGCTGACTGTGTAGTGAACCTCCTATTCACATGTCATACCTCCCGCTACGATTAACTACTAACATTTGCGGTAAACTTAAATATGCAACTATAACCATTAACTGTAATCGTCGTCCACTCACATGCCTCATTGTTGCGGTCCCACTACATTAATTCCAGTGGTTAGTGACTGTGGGTTTTATTGTAATGTTTATTACAATGCAATGTATTTACACCATGGACGACTTAAGTTTTAATGCATTTTAATGCATGTTTTTAGATATAGGTTAATGGATTTATAATGTATTTACCATAGATTTGGATTAAAGCCTGAGACTTAGGTTTAGGTGTTTTAGATTTGAATTACATGTTTTTCACCATAGCTTTATAGGGCTAGGTTTTAGTCATAAGGTTTTGGCATAGGTTTATATAATGACTTAGGCTTAGTCTTTAGTGTCAAATACTTACACTTTTACATAAACCCATTACACACTTCTTTGTCACAAAGCGACATTTGTGACGAGCATCACATGATGATAAACACTTGTCAACAACCAAACCCTACGAGACAGACGACAAACCCATGTTGACAACCAAATCCTGGCAGAACTGATGACAACCACATTTCAACAACCAGTTACAAGACCATATCAAATATTGACATCACCGAGAAACTAAAACCAACACCGGAAAACCTGAACCATAAACATCACTATTGAAACTGAAGACACCGACCACTTAATGTTGATGACGAAACTGAACCTGTGCAACTGATCTAACAAGATCCTCCTAAATCAAGACATGCCATATTCCTTCTTCATTATGGGAATATAGTGAAAATACACACTCTTTATACTTCTCTTATATTTGTTTCCATCTCTTTGTGCTTCCTTGATGTGAATATTGCCTAGGGATTTGTTTCCTGAGGAGATTAAATAATATGCTTCTACATTAACTAAATTTGTGTCTGAATCTGTTGTAGTTAAAGCATTTAATATCATTCACGAGGGGAGAAAATGCATTTTTATTTCCAGCATTGTAATTATCATTCACGAGGGGAGAAAATGCATTTTTCTTTCCAACATCGTAATTCCTAGATCTTGAATTTGGAAAATGACTAGATCGGTCATTTTCATTTCTGGTAAAATTATTGGCTATGTAGTTAACAACCTTATGCCTATAGTTATGACATGAGTAAAAATTACCATAAAATGCATTTTGGTACCTAAAGTTGCACTGCATTTATTGAGGATTGGATCTCTTGTATCTTTGTTTCCTTCCTTGCTGATGCTTTGATCTGTGTTGAGGATTATTGATGGATACGAAAAGGTAAACAATTTGTTGCTTCTTCCTTTTTTCAAAACCTTCTTTTTCATCACTGGGCTTTCCTTTGAGTGCATATGCATAGCATAAGGGTGCTTCATTTCCTGAGGACTTGGTGCTTGCCCAACTATTTTAAATTTGATGGGGATATTTATAACCCATACCCATTTGATTGTTGGTGACCTTTAGACATTGAGGATATTATTTAGTGTCTTTTATCCTTTGGCAAATTTGAGGTCTAGTTTGGTCTTGGCCTTTTTTTCTCTAAATTTATTCTTAGAGAAATAATCTCTGCTTCTAACTTTTTATAGTTCTTCTCCCCTTCTATCAATTTCTTTGTGATAATTTCCTCTTTTTTCATTTCCCATTCAAGTTGATTTTTCATAGAGGTAATATCTTTTTCATATGCATTTGAGTCTTTCTTATCCTACTTCTTGGATAATTACTGCTTAAGAGATGCATTCTAATATTCTAATTTGTCATGAATATTTTGTTATCTTTTAATTGTTGTAGAAGAATTTATTTAATTCAATTTGTTTCTTCTAATTGCTTCTTTTACATATTAAATGTTTCTTCATCAAAATGATAATTAACTTATTTTACTCTAAAAAACTATTCCTTTAGTTGTTTTTTCTTCCTCCTAGTCTTCTTGGTGCCTCTAGAGCACTAATAAGCTCTGCTTAAAGATAAAGTACTCCTTCTTTCCTTATTCCTCTATTTGATTTATCTTTGTATTTAAATTTAGAATCTAAGGCCATAAGAAAGAATTCATCATGTTATTTATCAAATTATTGTTCTATTCTTTCTTTAGGTGAGTTGTTGTCTTCTTTAGAATAGAAATGCTTCTTTATATGAGTCTTCCCCTTCTAGTATTTATGAAATTTACTTCTATTCTTTTGATATTTTTATCTCTTTCCTTTTAGATTTAATGTAAGGACATTTCGAAGCAAAGTGAATAATTCCACCACAATCAAATCATTTGAGAGGTAGCTTACATTTATACTTTATATATCCTCCCTTTAACTTCCTTAAAAATTGATCCAACTCCTGATATGACTCATAACTAAAGATATCTTTAGGTTCTTTAGAATTATTTGAATCTTTGAAGGAAACCTCCTTTGGTTTTGACATCTCTTTTCCAATTCTCATTTTGTAAGTTGTTCCATCGAGAGAGTATTCGTGTCGTGCATCTCTTCAATGGAAGATATATTGACATTGAATCCAATAGGAAGATATATCAATACTTTATGAACCACTACATCTTCATCAAGTTTCTCATTAAGGCCTCTAATCATGTTAGCTACCTCATCAACTCTGAGAAAATAATCTGCAATACTAGTTGTTCAACATATCATGGATAGTGGTTCCTTCTCTTTATTTTTACATCCACAGATCTCACTCTCAATTGTGCATGGGAACATCACCCTTTCTCACGTTGTCATTGTGTTTATTTATAGGCTCTTCACACCTTTTCCTCATTCCCATTGACTAATTTTTTTAACAAAATTTGGCACTTGAACACCAAATTTTTGTCTTGTCCCTTGTTTTCTAGCTCCTGAGTGCATATAACCACAAACCAATACCATGGTATTAAAACCAGTTGATGTTGAGCCCTGATTAATTAAACCACCAAACACTTCCATTAGCACTCTAACTATTTAGATTTGATCAATCAATGAAAGGCCATTATGGGACCCCCTCACCTACTTGATGACTAACAATACGGTTTGGAGGTTATGGTTTTTGTTCCTTATATGAATACCTCCCTGCTACTTTCCTTGATTACACCAAATGCACCTTGTTGGCTTGTTCAATCATATGACTATAACCGAATATCACGGCCCTCCTATTTTTTCACTTTTATTGAGGTGCGGATCTCGAGATTTTCCATATGTGAACAAATCCACCTCAGTTCCATGTACACCTGATGGGTCCATTAGACTATCACTTGGGGTCCACCTATTTCCACATAATTGCCTAACCTTGTGAACACATGCATATCAATTTCCAAGCATCAGTCTCAAATCTCAACCAACTCACCTACTACATCAGTACCACCTTTAGTTTGATGTCATGTTGTGATCATGGTGACATCATCCTATCACAGGGAATCCTTTTGTTAGTGCCACATGTCACTCGAATAAGGCCCACCTGTCCTTCCAAAATTTATAAAAATGCATGCCACATGTCACCTAGAAAAGTGCCATGTCATGTGTACTTAAGATGTTGTTAGTGTGAATTATTTCTACGAGCGAAAATACCTTCACTTAAGTTATAGGTGACTTATAACCCTAACAACAAGATATGGTTGCTTCTATGCTTCTGTTGTAGTGGCTACAACCATCCTCCAAAATTTTTCCTTAGCTTCATTTTGGAGCCCCCCTACCAACTTTTCACAACAACATGTCTTGCTTCGCCAAGTACACAAGCTTCAGTGATTTTCTTATAGAATGACAACCTATCCATCAGAGCTTGTTACATTCCCCTCACAGGTTGTTCCTATGGAATTGGTCTAGCTACAAGCTAAGCAGCTCCCTCAATAAATTGCGCAACTCTGGAGGGCAACCAGCCTTCCTTCCAGAAATTGCCCAATTATGTCCAGGAGCCTACTAGGATTCATAATTGAGCAATTCTACCAGTCAGGATTCATCCAAAAAATTGTGTAATTCCTCCCAAAATGGTTGCTCAACCCAAGAATTGTGCAATCCTGGGTAGCAGTCAGCTTCTCTACCTAGAAATTGTGCAAATCTCATGGGCATCCAACCCATCTCCCTTCCAGAAATGCGCATTTTCTCCTAGCAGTTGAGCAGCCTCTTGCATGTGCAGTTGAGTTGACTGGTTCCCTCCAGGACCGGGCAAAACTGATTTGCATGCATGGGTTGCTTCTCCTGAGGTAGCATGCAAATACATCCCTTGATTCAAGGATCTACTTGTAGTAGCTGGAGGTTGCATGCAAGGATCATCTCAGAAACCTCCCACCAAGTGTCGCTCTTCCTAGATTTGTGGCATGCATGTCACATCTTCGATTTTACCAAAACTCATGAACTGGACATTGCAAAGCTCATTCCTAAAATCAATCAATCAGCGCAGTTGTTTTTGGGTAACCCCTCTTTCCATGTCTTGTGTTACATTTCTAGCACTTTTTGTGTTTCACTTCATATGAATTTTGTCTTCTTGATTTTAGTGAGCGCTTACTATCGCCTTGATACATACTAGCTTTTACTAGCACCATTTCAGTTTTCGTTAACATCTCACTACTTTTGTATGCATGAAACTATTTTTTGCGAACAGTCGCTGATTCGATGACTCGCCTCATCCACATGCATGTTATTTTCGTTTTCCGAATCTGTCATTCATCATTTTGCATGCATGATCATTCACTTATGCTTATGCTCAGTATCACCATGCATTCTCATTCACATTTGCTTTTTGTTGCCCATCGACAAGTTTGAGCAGCCTTGGCCTAGACTCTGCCTCACCAAGACAACATTGCGCAATCCTGAGAAGGAAAGCTCTGTCTTCCTCTCAGGAAATGTGCATTTGTGCCAAGTGACTTTCCTCTAGTCTTGAATTGCGCAATTTTGAGGGATAGTGACTACTGGCCCAGAAAATCGCGTAATGAAGTCACTGAGCCTGCAACCAATACCAACTGATTGCACATTGTGCAATTCCAGCAATCAGTAGCAAGATTGGACTATGCATTGTGTAGTTCCAGTAGTCATTCAGCCTCCCAGTAGCCCAGATTGTGCCTTGCATAGTCTTGGAAGTCAATATCTCGACCTCCCGATGGAAATTGCGCAACCTTCATGGTCAGTCACATAGGTATGTTGCAAGTCAGTTCTCAAGTTCATTTTGGTTTCTGACTGAAAAATTTCTTTCCATGAGTGTTGACATGTCTCTAGGTATCGCAGGTGTTCATCTGCCTCTCAGTAGCATAGGTACAATGGTTTCGAGGAGAGCAGAGATGAAGACACCATTCAGAACACACTTGGGTATGCAGTCGATCAAGTGTCTATGAACTTTCCCACCCATGAAGACATCAAGTTGTTCATAGACAAGAACATCAAGATATGATGGCAGTAGCATCATATATAGAAGCACCATGAACAGCAGCTGAATGAAACATACCGGATGCAACAAACGCAAGAGGAAGGTTTTTGACAACACAGAGGCAGAACAAAGTTACAAGCGCAAGAAGATCCACTTGTGATGAAAGCAACTTTGGAGACCCAGGCTATGAGGTGACGGCGCAACATGAAGATCACATGAAGATAGAGAATGGAACAAAGAATGAGTTGCATGTGCTGAAGCATCAACTCAAGGAAGAACAAGAGTTGCATATACAAGAGAATGAGTTGCAGTAGGAACAAGTACAGCAGCAGGCGCAACATCTAGTCACAAAAGAAACTGCACTCATACAAGTTAAAGATCCATCCCAGCAGCTGGCACAGAGCAGACATGGTGAGTGGTGTTTTTGATCACATGCAAGGGAATTCAAGAGCATGCATGTCATTATGTGCATGCATGTGATCCAATCCATTTGGCACACTCACCGAGGCAAAGACAAGAAGCAAGTCCAACTGGACCTAAACATGCAATTGACAGTTGATGCGCATGACCACCAACACACACTGGAAGATCAACACGGACACTATGCATCAGTGTGTTGCTAGTTTGGCCGCACCCAATAAAACCATGCACATGTTAGCAGATGTGTTGGATGGAGGAGCCACACCAATGCATCGAGATGGAGGCAAGAGTTCGCTTCAGCAAGATTTCACCATGGAGCACATGCACACCATCATGGATGACCAAGCTTGGCATCAACTCACCATCTTCACCATCACAAGCATGTCAAAGAGTTGGACTCATCACAATGGTCCGCATGTCGGTGATGTCTTGCATGGCTTGCTCAAGCCATTTTGTCTCACATGGGCACATGCGCATTGTAATGTAACATTGTGTCAAGTGTAAGTCAAGTGTCAATAGTTGGATGTAACAGTCATAGAGTAGATGAAGATTCATGAGGGTAGATGAACTGTCACAAAGGAGAATGTCAAGGGTCACCCCACCCTTTGCTATAAATAGTCCTTCATAACTCATTGTATAGGATTTTGGTCAGCCAAGCTTCTGATAAGACTATCTTGGACAGAGCTTGGACAATATTGTAATGAGTCTTGCCTTCTCCGCTGTGCAGATCTAGTACATCTCTTTGGAGGAGCAGGTGGATGTAGCTGTAATGTTCCACTATTGGAACTAGTCGTTGGACATCGATGTATTGTATGACTGGAACTTACAATTTTTAATATAAAAAGAGCCAACACGTTTCATGCATATGTTGTATTATATTCTATGCTATCTGGTTTACTCTAAACGATATATGTATTGGTTTTCTTATGCATGCATGTATAGACTATTCTATATAAGTATGTATGAATCTTTCTAAAAGGCGTTGTTGATTTAACCATCACTTTGGATTTCTCGCTAACATGCCTTCCATGTTATGATGTATCTTTGCTCGTGTGTTCCCTTCCAAGCCGAGTGCTATCACAGGCTTCTAAGGGATGCACTCATCTCAACCCCCATGTATTAGAACCTCTCATGCACCTTCCTTGACTCATTATAGCTGTCACACCCTTGCTACCAATAGAGTTATCTTACTTGCCTCTGTGCGAAATCGCGGTCAAGGCATTACTGTATGACCCACTATTGGGACTCCTACACCAATCTGAGGTCTAATTGGGATTTTTTACTGGGGAGATCCCCTTACATGTTAGCGGGTCCATCACTGTCAACATTTTGGTGCTAGAAGGAGGGCTAGATGACAAGATGAGTCCTCACATCTATTTTGAATCTCTACATGTCTATCATGATTAACTATCGAGTTGCTCTTCCAAAGTGTATGTCTTAGGGAAATGATTTCATTATCTCAAAAAACCTCTCAAATAACTTGTCTCATAAAACATATAATGGTGGAGGCCACATATCCTTGGTTAGGCACACGGTCGACGTTGTATGCTCATGCGAAAGACATGGATTCTTTGAAGAATACATGAGTTGCGCATTGTTCATATATACACTTCGAGGGCACCCAATGCACTGGTGGGCCATGTTTCCCAAAAAATCTATTCATTCTCTTGCTCATATGGTCGCAGAGATAGACCACACTTTCAATCACTTCGACCGTAAAGCACTCAACAAAGAAATTCTGAAATTACGAAAAGCACCGGATGAATCCGTTGAATAGTTTTACAGACACTTTTGTAATATTGCATACTGATTCCTCGAAGATGATATTGATTGGGATTTTTTCGATGGAATATTTGAGTATCTTCTTCACATATCTGAACCCCACTCAGCACACTTTGGTGATGGAGCTGTGCAATCACAGGCAGAAACAGTTGCTATCACAAGTGACTATCCACCTTCACCTCATTAAACAGCTCCACCATCGCGGAGTGATGTGGGAGATCATGCACACAACTTTATTGAACTATCACATCCTCCCACCCCACCAGTGCTTGATATTTACACAGATTTGGCTTGCAAGCCTATTGGTTATCACATGGATTTGTTCCCTCAACCTCCGTCCTTGTGTTCTATTGATCCTTCGGATTGTACTGTCTTGTGTTCTTCCATTCCGGACTTCTCACCTACTGTGAACAAGGATCAAGTTGTCGACGGAGTTGGTGTTATGCAGCCAACATTTTCCATCATTCATGACGAGTGTGTGCAAGGATCTAAAGAACTCACGGTGAGTGATGACTCCCTTCCAGCCATGCCTCATCTGCTTCATCCTGACATCCCTTGCGATTCTGCCACTGCTGATTTCCCCTGTGAAAACCCATTTCTATATGTTTCTAATTCTGATCATTCACATGACATGTCGGATGTCAGTCTATCATCACAGTAAGGAGAGGACACATCTTCCTCTATAAATTTGTCCAATTTGTCATCTATCATTTCTGAAAACATAGAGGGTGAACATCTTTGCTTCTCATCTATCCCTCTGCTCAATTCATTAAATCATGAGGATGCTAGCAAACATCTTGAATTTTCTGATCTTGGTTGTCGTGATCTCTCTACTTCTTCTGATCACGATGTTGATTCAATTGTTGTTAATCTGTTTAAGACACTGGTCTACGATGATCTATCTGTCAACGAAGTCAAAACACCGCAGACTGTTAAGGCACTTCAACCCGAGTTGATGGTTATGTCATGCCCTCACTATCTTGAATTTGGTTTCACTTCTAATAAGGAAATTTTTGAAACACTCACGGCTCCTCATCACTCTCTTCTTTACATTGAAGATCAACCAAACACCCAGATTTCGCTTCCTCCACTTGAAATACGCAACCCCATCGCTCATGCATTAGAGGAATCTTACACAGCAAGCACATATGCACAATGTAAGTTGTCTACCATTCTCATGTTTGTTTGCATGTCATATTCAAGAGAATTAATGCACTCAACATCTACACACAGTGTAGCACAACACCATGGCAGCTCCACAGAATGCATGTCATGTGCTTTCACTCATTTTTGTTCTCTGGATGCTTTTAAACCCAGAGTGTGTTTGTCTTCATTGTTACATCTTTCTTGTTTGCTGGTTCATACAGCTATCCTGTTCACGAACCATGCCTTCACCAACATGGGTCAACCAATGCACCAGTGGCCACATTGGAAGTATCACTTCACGTGGGATGACTCATGCACCATTATCATAAGAGTAGGAATAGTGTTTGCTTTTAGTCTATTTGCTTACTTGCTTTGTTGACTTATTTGTCTACTTGTTTGTTTGCTTACTCACTTTGCTTTCACTTTTGCTTATGCTTATGCTTTGCTTTGTTGTTTGTTTGCTTGTTTTGTTTGTAGGTTAGTTTCACATGAAATGATGTATGACTTTTGAAACAAGTTTGGTAAAGTACAAGAGGACTTGTACAACTATCGACATTTGGTTATCTGTTATCCACTCTCTTATGTAAGAAATTGTTGTCTTTAGTCCATGATACATCAATGGAAAATACATATTGTGCGAAGTAAACCCTTGGTGAAAACACAACGCTTGCACGCTAACTAGTATCACCTACTCTAGTTGGTTGTTTTTGGGTTAACCCTTAACAGGTACGTTAGAGGTATAATAAACTAATTCTTTATAGGAACAACCTTTTATGCTCTCAATAAATCAGGATCCCTCGTCCGCCTCTGAAATGAATAAGTGTTATGCACAATTGTGAAGAAGAAAAATGAAAAAAATGAAAAAGTGAAAAAGTTTGAAAAATATGAAAATGAATAAGGCGAAAGAAGAGAAAGGATTTCTATGTAGAGAGGTGATGCAAGTAAATCTGTTGGGGTACTGACCAGGCTCGCTAGCAGCAGAGCCATGCTTGTGTTCCTATGTGACTCTGTCGGGGTCCTATCGAGGCCTGCTAGGAGCGAAGCAACACCAGAGATGAAACTAAGACTCTGATGACTATACTGCTTGTGCACCAATATACCCTCGACCCTAATCGAAACAACTATGTTTACTTGGCTTGGAATGTGTGTCAATCAACCAAGCGCTTGGAAAATGCTACATCTTACAATCAAGCAAGTGTGGAAACCAAGACGAACTGAGAACTGAACAATACTTCCGGAGGTGTTAGACTTGCTTTTCACGAACAAGGTCCATTCAAAGAGCTGAAGTTCTACCAGTGTGTTGCCAAGTGTTGTAGCAACTAAAACCACCCTCCAAAATTCTCCCTTAGCTTTGTTTTGGAGCTTCCCTACCAACCTTTCACAGTAGCATGCCTTGCTTCATCAAGTACGCAAGCTTTAGTGATTTTCTTGCAAAATGACATCCTATCCATTAGAGCTTGTTGCATTCCCCTCATAGGTTGTTCCTCTGGACTTGGTCCAGCTGCAAGATGAGCAGCTCCCTCAAGAAATTGTACAATTCTAGAGGGAAACTAGCATTCCCTCCAGAAATTGCGCAATTCTGCCTGGCAACCTGCTGGGCTTTAGAATTGTCCAATTCTTTCAGTTAGGCTTCATCCAGAAAATTGCGCAATTCCTCCCAGAAGGGCCACTCAGTCGAGGAATTGCACAATCCTGGGCAGTAGTCAGCTACTTTGCCCAGAAATTGCACAAGTCGCATGGGCAGCCAACCTATATCCCTTCCAAAAATGCACATTTTCTCCTAACAGTTGAGCAGCCTCTTGCATGTGCAGTTGAGTTGACTGATTCCCTCCAAGTCCGAGAAAAATTGATTTGCATGCATGGCCTGCTTCTCCTAAGGAAACATGCAAAGGCATCCCTTGATTCAGGGATCTACTTATAGTAGCTTGTTGATGGTGCTGGACCCGCCAACATCAGGGGATCTCCATGGTATGAAGTCCCAAGTAGACCTCACACCATTTGGTGTAGGAGTCCCATCCAACATGATGGCCCGGTTGCCATTATCTTAAATATTTTCCTCAACTCTTACTTGTCAACATAGGAGAGTGGTTTGCTTTGTCTTCTGAGAAGTGAGGTTCACATGCTTGGTGAGTGTAAGTGTCACTTGTGTTAATGGTTCTTTCACCTTAGGGGAGAGGGTGGGAGTGAGTCCCAAGTCGGTTGGGAGAAGTCCGAACTCTATTAGGAACACACAACACAACAAGACATGCACAGTTTCCAAAGGAGCAGTCCACATGGATGTAGCACTCACAACACACGAGGTAAGATAACACATAGAGAACTCAATGGACAAGTCCAAATGAGTGAAACGGTTGTTACTGCAAGTTTCATGTGAAAGGTTTGTTTGGTGTTTAGGAGAGTAGTCTACGCAAGAGAGACAACGTTAACAGCATATACAACACATTTCCATTAATAGATTATGTATTACAACAAATGAAATAGTTCAGATGTAGAACACAGGTTAAAGCAACATGCATCACAAGTGTTAAATATTAGCCTTACAATAGTTACAATACATGTGTGAAAATGTGTTACCCTGTTGGCAGGCTTCTGAATTAAGTGAAAGTTCCAACACACATCATTACACCATACATCACTAACCCTGAGTGCGGGGGCTTGGAGCCACTACTTACTCCTCAAAGATAGGATTATAGACCCTCTTGGCTATGTGGGAGGAGCTGAGGTGAAAAAGTCCCTTGCATGTACAAATGAGGGGGTATTTATAGCCAAGGGTGAAAACTCACCCTTGTGGTTGTTCGACTACCCTCATGACTGTTTGACTTCCATGACTTTTCAACTTTAAATGACTCTTTGTACAACAAGTGGGTCTCTTGGACTTCCACGTTACATTACATTGATTGACAACATAGCCCATAGTGGAGATGTGGGCGACATGACTTGACATGACAGTGTTGGTACATCCGTGCTGCTACTGGAATGCATGTAGAGCTACAGTGTCGCTGGGTGATGGATGTCTTGATGGTGTATCACAACTTCACCTTCGCATGGCAAAGTGCGCAAAGTCTTCGATGGTCTTTGGTTCACTTGATGATGCTTAGGCATGTTTCTCCTTGCTTGCAGGTTCGAAGGCTTGACAGGCTCATATGTTTGCAAATGGTGCATATTCGTCTATT
This sequence comes from Pinus tabuliformis, assembly GCA_031772625.1. Taxonomy (NCBI): domain Eukaryota; kingdom Viridiplantae; phylum Streptophyta; class Pinopsida; order Pinales; family Pinaceae; genus Pinus; species Pinus tabuliformis. The sequence goes on along the minus strand of CM062819.1, from coordinate 561,677,259 downwards.
CATCTGTTCGTAAGCACATCTTGCATGTTTGCTACTCCATCCATCCACGCACATATCTTTGCATGATGACTCGTTCACGAGCACATCTCTTTGCATGCATCATTCATTCATCCATTGGTGAAACTGTCCTTTTGCATGTTCTCTCTTTGTTCATCCCATTCCTCGTCTTGCCATGTTTTTTGGTGTACCTATACCTACCGTCACTCATGACAAGATGACATCAAATCCAAAACCTCTTAGTCTAACATGACACATGATCATTTCGGATGCAGGTGACTGGGAGAGGGAGAAAGGTTGTGAAGCGGGATGATGGCTCTGGGCATTTCTAATGAAAACTTCACAAGAGTCACTAAGTGATGAAGATGGGCAATCCAAGTCGATAATGACTATTTTCAAGGTCTGGCTCAGCTAGAAAGAAAAATTGCACAAATTTTGGGAGGGACAGTTTGGGCTGCTGGAAGGCAAGGTAGGTAGGATCTGCACAGTTTCTGAAATGAGTGGGCAACAAGGGCTGGAAGGCCAAATTTGCGCAACTTGTTGGAGGAACAAGTCGGGCTGCAAAAAGGGTCAACAAGGAGAGATTGCACAGTTTTTGGGAGGAACTTCCTGGGAGCCTTGTAGCCAAAACTTTGTAATTCCCAGAGGGAACTAGCATTTGGATGCTAGGGTCACTTGCAGCCAAAACTATGCAATTCCTCACAATTGCCAACTGGGGTCATTGGTAGCCAAAACTGCACAATTCCTAGAGGGAATTGGCAGTTGGCTTCTTGGGTCACTAGTAGCCAAAACTGCGCAATTCAGAGAGGGATCTGGCAGTTGGCTGTTGGGGCCACTGGTAGAAAAAATTGCACAATTTACATAGGGAAATGGAAGTTGGCTGCTGGGGTCACTAGCAGCAAAATCTGCGTAATTCCTAGAGGAAATTGGTAGTCTGCTGCTAGGAGCTGCTAATAGGGGAAACTACACAAAGGCCCGAAGACTGGTCTACTGATCATCCCTGCGTAATTTCTGAGCAGAGAAGACTGCTGGGCAACAAAAGGCCTACTCATGAAAACTGCGTAATTTCTTGGATGATCAGTCAGTCAACTACCGGGATGATCGACTAAGAAAACTGTACAATTTTTTGAGGGAGACAGGGAAGGGCACTTGGTGTTTGTCTGGCCTATCTGTGCAATTTCCTCAGTCAGTTGAGCAAGTAAGGGCAGTGGCCTTTGCGCAAATTTTGAGGGGAGTTAGTCCCATGGTGACTGTTGGGTTCAACTATCCAGGTGGCCAACATGAGAGTTGATTGAACTACTTGCAGGCAGCACAACTTGAAAAGACTAGCTTGGTGCTTGTGCATTGCTCTGGTTAACAATCGATCGAGTTGATGGTGGGGTGATGGTCTGGCTGTCAGAGGGGAGTCTGGTCATCAGAACTTCAGTAGAAATGACTAAGTGTTTGAACAATCGAAAGATTCATAGGTGATCATGCAAACACACACTCACATGACTCGACGATGAAACGACTCAAACCATCCAGACACATGTTCAACATGACTGACCAACGGTGCAAGTGACAAGCGCGACACTCGTGATTGATTGTTCATTGATCGAGACGATGCTTGCACAACAGTGAACGTGACTCTATGTGTGAGTGCAACAGATGCTTTCATAACGAACACAACAAGCACATACGAAGTGAAGACTTTGAGCATAACCAAAACATGTTCGCAAGCATGACTTATACACCAACAATGCAAAAACTTGAATGAAATGAACAAGAAAGGTGGATGTGAGGACTCACACGAGCTCATGGAGCGAACCCAAGTGTGTGCAGTCATCAAGTGAAACTCTCAAGGGAAGCTCTGAAATTGGTGTAGGCCAAAATTTTGGAGGGTGGTTGTAGCTGCTACAACACTTGGTGATACACTTGCAGAAATCCAGTTTCTCTGTTTCGTTTCATTGCTAGCACAGGGCCTTGGTATTTTTGGGAGTATTGAATCATTGTATGGGTTACTTCAGCTTCCCCACTTACCCCATGGACATACATGATTCACCTTTTGCCAACTCAGTCAAACGCAATCAAAATTTCATCTTAGATCTCAGTGTTTGGAATCGAAGAGGGTAGTTTAGCTCCTAAGTTGAAGATTTTTAGAGTATAAGTTTTCATCTCGGGTGTTGCTCTGCTACCAGCAAGCTTGGACAGTACCCTGGTAGAGTCACATAGGAACACACACATTTCTCCATTGCCAGCGAACCTGGTCAGTACCCTGGTGGAGTTGCATGCTTCACCTCTCTGTGTAGGAAGGTTTTCTATTCTTTCGCATTTGTATTTTTCAAGAGGACTGTGCATAAGAACTTATTTATTTTTGGGGCGGAAGAGGGATCCCAACTTATTGAGAGCAAAAGAGGTTGTTCCTTCAGAGAAGCATGTAAGAACTCTAACATAGGTTTGCTCATTTAGATTTTCCCCTTCTCCATTTCTACTAGTTGGATGAGCTTGAACACATAGAGCAAAAGGCTGAGTATAGGCATGGGGCTTTCCAGTATGGACACAGGTTCACGGTTGGAACGAAGCCTCCCTTGCAAATAGTTCATATTTTACGTCAATACTTCATCGATCAAAGGTTAAAACCAAGCATAGAGAAGGCGGAAACAAGACTGGCCAAGTGCTACAGTGTCACGAGTCTTCCTCATATTTCAGCGACATACTCTATTCAAAATCTAGAACGTAGTAGTTGGAAACACTTATTTTCGGAAACAAAAATAGTAATATATCAAGAAAACAAAGCAAATGTAAACAAAAATATTAAGAAAAGCAAACAAAGTGAAAACAACAAGAAGCAAGCAAAGAAAACAATCATGCAAACCAGAAAGCAAAGACAAGTAGAAAATCAAACACTATTCCTACTCCTACGTTAAAAGGTCGGGGTTACGTGAAATGAAATTTCCAATGAAGCCACTGTAGGCATACCTAACCTGTAGTCATAAAGATGAGTGATTAAAATAGATAAAAAGTAGTGTGCAACAGAAAATGAAAAAACTTGAAAAGCTTACACATGAGAGAGAAGGTCTCGCCTGTGGGCAGAGGAATGTGTCACAACCACCCAACACACATGCTTACCTCTTCCATGACTACCGTTTTTCAACAAACCTCGGAGGCCTTTTGCAAGTGTGTGTTTTTCTGCACCAAGTTTCTCATCGAGTGCGAGGAAGGAATGAAGTTTGTTACCTGCAACATGACTCACCAAGTAAGATTGTTCTAGCCATTTAGCGATTGGATCATAAAATTCGTGATGGTTATTCTAAAAGATTCTTGATCTTTGAGTAGACAAATTCCTAATTCGAGAGAGGGATCAAAATTGGAATCTGATATGGATAGATAGATCTAGTCATTCTCATAAGTCATGTCAAGATAGTGAGTGCCTGTCATAGCCATCAGTGTAGGCCGAAATGCTTCACTTTCTTGACAAAAGTCTAAGAAGAAATATGTCACATGGTGAAGATCATAGTGTGCGAGGCAACTGTCATTGGATGTATTATTGGGAAAATGATAAAATACATTACAACCACCCAAGATAGAAGAGAAATCAGACTAGTTGGTCGAGATGTCAGATTCCCAGCTTGACATGAACAAAGAAATGTTTTGAACAATTGTACGAACACTCTGAATGAGGGAACCAAATTTTTTGTGCACTAGGAATGATAGAACCCCCACATGAAATTGGTGAAAAAGTGTGCAGGCATCATGGTCATCACAGAAATGTAGAAAGGATGTTAGCACTGTGAATGTGTGAAACCGATTGGGGTGTGGCGAAATGAGAGTAACTTGAATCGCGTCATAGGTTATGTGCTCGTCATCACACAGGGAGATTGCTGGTGTGATGAGTGGGTAGATTTGACGTGCAAAATTTGCAAGAAGACCAAGGAGTTGATTACGAGAGAGAAAATATGATAAGTGTGATTCCATATAGAGATGATCAACTTCACTGTACCATGATTGGATGAGGGACGAACACTCCCAACCTGAACTGTATGTAAGAGAGGTGCATGAAGATAGACATGTTGTAACGGACTCATGGATTCGATCATTAGTAAAAATCTGAAATTTTGAAATATCATACCCCGAACAGTAAATATTCTTTACATGGGGATCCACGTCGAGTGCAACCATGCAGATAGATGGGTTGTGCAAGAGAAACGAGATTTGATTTGGTTTTACGGGCTTACCAGAGTCGCGGGGTCCTGGCATAACCATCAATGGACGTTGAAGTGCCTCGACTCCCTGGCATGTCCAAAAACTTTCCAAAATTGAAAAAATGCAATTTGGGATGTGAACCAGATCATGGATGGCTTGAGGATGGTTGTTGTTACTAATTTCAAAACTTCTCTTAGGATGACAACCATCTCTGTCACAGGCTTCATCAAAATTTTCAGCAAGCTAACTTGACGAGCCGTCTTCATGCAACACACAAGATGATGACGAGTGGCAAGAGTCTTGTGTGTTGAAACTATTTTCATCATGGACAACCTCATTTCCTTGTGTCAGTTGAGGAGATGACTCAAAAGATGAAGAAGCAAGAGAATGCAGAGTGTCTCTGACACATGTTGATGCGTTGTGAATGATATGACATACAGGTAAGTGAGGTGCAAAGGAAGCTTCGATATGGATGTTTTCTTTGACTGGTGCACATTCCAGAACTAAGTTAGAGTGTACATAATATGACAATGGATCATATGATGTGCTTAGGTGTTCATCACAACATCTGGAAGCATGGGAGTGATGACAACCCAAGAATGGAGGTTGATCGAAAGAATTGATTGTGCATGATGTTTCACCAAGATTCGTGGATCAAGGATTAATCAAGAATGGAAGCTCAATATTTTGAGAGGGATTGATTGTGTCTTCACCATCCTACTCCTTCACTTGTATGATGAGACTACCTTGCACATGACTACAACTTGAGCCAACAACTCAAGAATCAAGAGAGTACGCACAACTAGCTTGTGAAGTAGATTGCTCAAGCGAGTCATGGTGCAAGGAGTCATGGCTTGTAGATGATGGAGGATGGCAGAGATGTAGATTAGAATCAAGACTTGGGTTAGGAACGATGATGTCCTTTTGTGGAATGAAGGGATGAGTTTTCGCCATATGATTTCCTAACCATTCTGGAATTTCCTTTGTTGGGGTGGGAGACAGGTGAGCAGATGGATTGGGAACATGTTGAGGAGACCTCTCAGCGTTGCAACCGCTGCGAGGGGGCATCCTCTTCAATACACGAGGTGTCTCGTGATCTGTGAGAGTTCATGAAGAAGGGAAATCAAGAAGTTCACCATTTCAGGAGACATGATCCAAGTGTTTCAGCTCTTGGCTCATGAAGTCAAGGTCCACAAAATTCTCAGGAATTTCGTGACATGGGTGAAGGAAGTGGGTAGCAAAATCCTCAACTGATTCACCAAGTTTCATTCTTAAACAAGAGATTCTTTCATAGACATCTTGGTGGTCACACTCATCGAAGGCTTGATGGAGCTTCGTGACAAAAGTGAGAAGGGAATGGACGGAAGAAGGTAGCAGGGTCTAACACCACCAATTAGCATGACCTTCAAGGGTGAGGAAGAAGAGTATGTAAAGAATCTCATCACTATCGATTTCATGAGATTCACAAAAATGAAGAAAATCATAAATGTGCTCAGTTACGGATGTTCTATCCTCACCATCAAAATTTAGCAAGGACAAGTGATCAAGAAGCTCATTGGGCATTGATAACTGATGAAGGGAGAAATGAGAGAAACACTCTGGGAGCATGAATCATGTATTATTGATGAAAAGGAGATTTTGGGGGTTAAACCAAAATTCCTTTTCCTTAATAAATCAATCTTGAGGCCTATGGGTTATGGCCCACTAAGCCTTATCGAACGTGTTTTGAGGCTTTAAGCCTTTAAAACCATGAACAATACAAGAATCGAAGCCACCACACTATCGGGTATTTTTCCCCATCGGTGGCATTACACATAAGCGTTCAAGCCTTAAACCCCTTGGCCACACATATATCAGAACTATACGGGATAACAAAAGAAATATCGTTATGAACCCATGGGCTGGACTTCAAACACTATAAGCCCGCACCTATCTCTATCGTTGGGTCTTTCTCTCGCTTTCTGCAGCGCTGTTCTGATGCCTACACCTTCGATCTCTGAAACTCTGATCCAACAGAGCTCTGATCGTCAATCACCACAACCCCCGATCACCAATTGGCCGATCAACGATATTGTTTATCAGTCGTCAGCACTTCACTCTCTCGACTCCCCATTATCCTTTGCTTTGCCAACAAGCGATTGCCGATTAGATTTCAACCGTCGATCTGAAATTGATCCAACAGTTGTGATTTTATTGCATATCACTTATTTCCATATTTAAAAAAACTGTCCCCTTCTAAAAACGATCCGCCAATGTGATGAAGGGAAATCATCCAGACCGTCAATCCATGTGATCAAATGGTCATTGTGCATTCTCGCCTGTTTCCTCCTTAATCCAATATTCCGCCATTTGAAGGAATTATGTGTTAAACACAATTCCGCCATAGTCTCTACCATTCACACATAGCTTCTATTTGTATCTCTGTGCCGCCATCAATCCTTTCCGTGATCGATGGTTGGTCAACCTGCAATATATGAACACACTTATAAATGTTGGCTCAAGCCATTACACACACACACACATATATATATATATGGAATACATACAGTCGCACAATCAACACAGAACACACATATATTATATTAACACAGCGCAGTTACAATTTCTAAGGCATTTCAGCCTTAGCAGCAATTCTCCTATCGATTACATTGTATCTATATCTCTACTACTTTGAACACGCGGGTTCAATAACATATATATAAGGAAGAATTGTTGGATTGGATCACGGAAGTATCCGATCAATCCTCCAACAAAAAGCCCTTAAAGCTTGATAATGCATGCATATGTGGCAGATAACATTAAAACATTGGATCGAATCACTATGAGGGATCTGATCACATCCCCTCCTTGATTTTCTCAACAACTCGTATACACATGGCAGATTACATTAATAAGTCTTTGAGAGACATATCCATCCTATCTTTAAATCTATTTTAAAATAATTTTTTCCATGTTTTGCTCCCTTGGTCCACGCACTCCTCTTTGCTCCGCTTTAGATTTTTGCCTTTAACTAAGGGTGCTAGATGCTCCTGCATCAGACTCCCGAGGCACAAAAATTTATGACCTCCTGATCATATGCTTCTCCTTGTCCTTCTCAATTCTACCCACTGCATTCTTCAGTGTAATTACCTTCATGGTCTTCTGTGAGCTGCAACTAAACCTCTGCAACAACAAGTCCTCTCTGCTACCACTTACCTCATGAAGCTCTCCTCTGGACTTGGTCTTTTGGCAAGCTATATGGTTCTCTCCTCGAACCTCTTGCTGACTAACAATTTTATCCAACACTTCTTTTGCTAGAATTGTTATCTCTAAGACAACTCTACCCACAATCACAACTGTGGAGTTGCCTCAAAAACTTCTACCCAACCACAGTTGGAAGTTGTTCTCAGCTTCTTCTGAGAACTCCTTGCTCTTAGGCTATTGCTACAATCTTCTCACCTTCTGCTGCCACTATCCGCATGACTGTAAGACCACAAACTCTCCAGCTTTAAACAATTGTACCTCATGCTCCTTCTTCTTTCTCTCTGGAATCCTTTAACCTTCTCTTGCACGTAGAATCTTCATTTGCTCTGATACCAAATGATGAAAAGGAGATTTTGGGGGTTAAAACAAAAGCCCTTTTCCTTAATAAATCAATCTTGAGGCTTGTGGGTTATGGCCCACTAAGCCTTACCAGAAGCGTTTTGAGGCTTTAAGCCTTTAAAACTATGAACCATACAAGAATCATAGCCACCACACTATCGGGTCTTTTCCCCATTGGAGGCATTACACATAGACATTCAATCCTTAAACCCCTCAACCACACATATATTAAAACTATATGGGATAACAAAAGAAATCCCATTACGAACCCATGGGCCGAACTTCAAACACTATAAGTATGCACCTATCTCTATCGTCAGGTCCATCTCCTGCTTGTTGCAGCGCTGTTTTGATGCCTACACCTCTAATCTCTGAAACTCCTATCCAACAAAACTCTGATCGCTGATCACCACAACCCCCGATCGCTGATTGGCCGATCGGTGATATCGCTTATCGGCCGTCGGCACTTCACTGTCCTGACTCCCGATTATCCTTTGCTTTTCTGACAAGCGATTGCCAATTAGATCTCAACCGTCAATCTGAAATTGATCTGACGGTTGTGATTTGATTGCATATCGCTTATTGCCATATTTAAAAGAATTGTCCCCTTATAAAAATCCGCTGATGCGATGAAGGGAAATCATCCAGACTATTGATCCATGTGATCAAACAGTCGATGCGCATTCTCTCTTGTTTCCTCCTTAATCCGATCTTCTGCCATTTGAAGGAATTCTGTGTTAAACACAGTTACGCCATAGTCTCTGCTATTCATGCATAGCTTCTATTTGTATCTCTATGTCGACATTGATCCTTTTCGTGATCGATGGTCGGTCAACCTACAATATATGAACACACTTATAAATGCTAGCTTCCAAGCCATTAACACACACATATATATGGAATACATACAATTGCACAATCAACACATAACACACATATATTATATTAACCCAGCACAGTTACAATTTCTAAGGCATTTCAACCTTAGCAGCAATTCTCTTATCGACTACATTGTATATATATCTCTACTACTTTGAACACGCAGGTTCTATCACATATATAAGGAAGCATTGTTGGATTGGATCATGGAAGGATCCGACTAATCCTCCAACAAAAAGCCCTTAAAGCTTGATAATGCGTGCATGTGTGGCAGATAACATTAAAACATTGGATCGGATCACTATGAGGAATCTAATCACATCCCTTCCTTGATTTGCTCAACAACTCGTAGACACATGGCAGATTACATTAATAATTCTTCGAGAGACTTATCCATCATATCTTTAAATCTGTTTTTAAATAGATTTTTCCTTGTTTTGCTCCCCTAGTCCACACGATCCTCTTCACTCTGCATTGGATTCCTCCCTTTAAATAAGGGTGTTGGATGCTCCTGCATCAATTATTCATTGGGTAAGAGATTCAACCCACATGTATGAGCTTAACTTGTCATCTATCCCTCATTCTAGCACCAAAATGTTGACAGTGCTGGACCTGCCAACATCAGGGGATCTCCCCTATATGAAGTCCCAACTAGACTTCACACCATTTGGTGTAGGATTCCCATATGGTACGATGGCCCGGTTGCCACTATCTTAAAGATTTGCCTCAACTCTTACTTGTCAGCACAAGAGAGTGGTATGCTTTATCTTCTGAGAAGTGAGGTTCACATGCCTGGTGAGTGTAAGTGTCAGTTATGTCAATGGTTCTTTCACTATAGAGGGAGAGGGTGAGAGTGAGTCCTAAGTCGATTGGGAGAAGTCCCAACTCTATTAGGAACACACAACACAATAGGATATGCACAAATTCTGGAGGAGCAGTCCACACAAATGCGACAGTCACAACAAAAGAGGTAAGATAACATGTACAACACTCAACGGATGAGTCTGAATGAGTGCAATGGTTGTTACAACAAGTTTCATATGAAAGGTCTGTCTGGTGTCTGGGAGAGTAGTCTACACGGGCGAGAAAGCGTTAACAACACAAATAACACATTTCCATTAATAGATTATGTATTACAATAAATGAAATAGTTTAGATGTAGAACACAGGTTAAAGAAACATGCATCACAAGTGTTAAATAATAGTCTTACAAAAGTTACAATACATGTGTGAAAATATGATGGCCTATTGGCAGGCTTCTGAATTAAGTGAAAGTTCCAAGACACATCGTTACACCATACATCACTAACCCCGAGTGCGAGGCATTGGAGCCATTACTTACTCCTCAAAGAAAGGATTACAAACTCTCTTGGCTATGTGGGAGGAGCTGTGGTGAAAAAGTCCCTTGCATGTACAAATGAGGGGGTATTTATAACCAAGGGTGAAAACTCACCCTTATGGCTGTTCGACTACCCTCATGACTGTTTGAATTCCATGACCTTTTGACTTTACATGACTCTTTTTACAACAAGTGGGTCTCTTGGACTTCCACGTTACATTACATTAATTGAAAACATAGCCCATAGTGGAGATGTGGGTGACATGATCATGACATGAATTGACATGACAATGCTAGTACATTCATGTTGCTGCATATGTGCGTGTCGAGCTAGTGTGCTATTGGGTGATGGATGTCTTCATGGTGTATCACAGCTTCACCTCCACATGGAAAAGTGTGCAGAGTCTTCTATTGTCTTTGGTTCGCTTAATGATGCTTAGGCATGTTGCTCCTTTCTTGCATGTTGGAAGGCTTCACATGGTCATCTGTTCACGAAAGGTGCATGTTCTTCTGTTTGTCTGTTCATCTATTGATGAGCACATCTTGCATGTTTGCTCGTCTGTCTATCCACGAAGATATATTTGCATGATCATCCATTCATGAGCACATCTCTTCACATGCATCATTTGTTTGTTCGTTTCTAAACCTATCCTTCTGCATATGATCCCTTCATTCATCCCATTTGTCATCTTTCCATGTTTGTTGGTGTACATATACCTGCAATCACTCATGACGAGATGACATCAAATCCAAAACCTCCTAGTCTACCATTACACATGATCATTTCGGATGGAGGTGACTGGGAGAGATAACATGGTTTTGAAGCGGGATGATGGCTCCAGACACTGCTGATGAAAACTGCGTAAGATTCATTGAGTGATGAAGATAGGCAATCCAAGTCGACAGTGATTGTCTGCAAGGTTTGGCTCAGCTGGAAGGCAAAATTGCGTAGATTTTGGGAGGGACAGTCCGGGCTACAGGAAGGCAAGGTAGGAAGTGATGGCGAAGGTGCGGGTGTTAGAGACAATCTCCCTAGAATGTCAGCAAGTTCTTCTATGTTTTGATCAATTTCCCTTTCTTCTGGATTGAGTGCATCAGTCATTAAACTGATATTTCATTTCTAAAAAAAAATCCCAATATCATGCTTTACTAACTAACCGTGGCTTTCGGTGAATTCTTAAAAGCGATATCCCTTTTGGAGGACTTTACATATACAATATGTATATCCACGTTATCTATATGCCCACGCGACATATATATGTCTACGTTATATATATACCCACGGAATGTTCTTTACCTCCTCTTGCACCGGCGACAGTTATGGACTGGAATTTACAATGGACAAAGGCTCTTATATTATGGACCGAGGCCTATATACATATACCTCTGCTCGTTATATCATTTAAGGTCAATATATATATATATATAAGTCGCATTATATACCTCCGCCCTTAATGTTTGGTTTCGGCCGATGTATATACAAATCGGCGATCGCTTAACAATGGTCTTATTCTCCCCGAATAAATGGACCTGATACACTTATATGTCGCTTTTAATATGTCGCCAGTTCCGCTTTTCGCCGGTCAGTGCAATTATCAACTTCCCCGCCTCCGAATCGACGGACTCAGCGATATATACATGTCGCAGTTTATATTAATTCGCTTCCGATTTCAGGACTCGTCCCTGTTGTGCCAAGGCTCCCTTCGGACCGAATCGAAAGGCTTCGTAACAGTCCCAAAGGATCTCCGACGCCGATATAATCTCAGAATTGCGATGGTAAAGACTCACAGTGGTAAAGTTTTTAATGCGTTACAGCCACTTATGGGAAATTTGCAAGAATGCTTAGAATAAACAGAACATATGCGCAATTGTAAGATCAATGCCTGTATAACCATAAAGCGAAAGGGAAATTGACTTCGATGACTAATATACAGTAATTGCAGCGTGTGGAATTAGAATCATTCAACACCGTCGACACCATCCGATAATCTATGCATGCATATTACAGAGTCATTTAACAAGAGATACTGAGAGAACAATTTTTTTTCAAAATGATACTATGGCACTCGCCCCTCTCCTCTGTCCCATGAGAGCTTTGCTACCTCTTTATTTATAACTAAGGATAGGCCCTCTCGGTCCTTATCTGATACAAAGAAAAGCATGCTTTACAGGATGATTTAAAGCTTGAAAAGCTCTATTACAAATAGCATGATTTATTGCTAGAATTTATTCTATTTTTAATTAAGAAAGCATAGAAATTGTAGGCTAAAGGACCCCACTCCCTTGCCTGTAATTTTTTTTGGATTTTTTTGGAATAATTTGGAAGATTTTTCCTCTCTGAGTCACATGCTCCTGCATCAGACTCCTGAGGACAAAATTCTTCATGGGCTCCTGTCCATGAGCTCATCTACAGATTTGCCCAATTTCTGTAGAATGTCTTCTGTAACCCAAGTAGCTTCAGCGATCAGCTATCCCTTCCATTTCACCAGATACTGGAAATACTCTCGTGCCCTTGTCTTCTTATACACTTTCTTGTCCAGAATTCTTTCTAGCTGTAAATTCTGGGCTGTGGGTAACTATTTTACCCAATCAATCTCTGGAGTCTCTTGATCCTGTGCTGTATCATCTGCAGCTTCATTCTCATACTTGTACAGGTCTGCAACATTAAAAATTGGTGATATTCCCACACCAGGTGGTAATTCAATTTCATAAGCATTTGCAGAGAATTTCCTCAGTACCCTGCATGGTCCAATTTTCTTGGATTTTAACTTATTATACTCTCCCTTTGGAAATCTCTCCTTTCTGAGGTGTGCTAAAACCAAGTCTCCAACTTCAAAGTTCATTTCTCTTCTCCTTATGTCTGCTCTGGTTTTATATTGAATTTTGTTGTCCTGTAGCTGCTGTTTCACCTGTTCATGTATCGCCTGCATTCTTGAAGCAAAGTCTTCACCTTCTGCACTTCTTATTTCTTCTTTTCCCAGATTCCTTAATTCAAATATTCCTCTTGGGTGCATTCCATAAACAATATGGAATGGGCTCTGTCCTGTGCTTCTGTTTGGTGAGTCATTATATGCATATTCAACTTGTGGTAACACTTGATCCCATTGCTTTGGATGTTCTGCAGTAAAGCTCCTCAAAAGATTGCCTAAACTTCTATTCACAACTTCAGTCTGTCCATCAGTTTGTGGATGATAGGCAGAACTGAAATTTAATTTAGTTCCCAGCCTCTTCCATAGTGTTCTCCAAAAATGTCCAACGAACTTTGAATCCCTGTCTGAAACAATACTTTTGGGCAATCCATGTAATCTTACAATTTCTTTAAAAAACAAGTTAGCAATATGAGAAGCATCACTAGTTTTATAACATGGAATAAAGTGTGCCATTTTTGAAAATCTGTCCACTACCACAAAAATTGAATCATAGCCTCTTTGAGTCTTTGGCAATCCTAGCACAAAATCCATACTTACCATATCCCAAGGCCTATCTGGAATTGGCAATGGAATATACAACCCTGTGTTATGGCTCCTTCCTTTTGCATACTGGCAAACTTTACAATTTCTTACATACTTCTCTACTTCAGATTTCATTTTCAGCCAGAAGTAAAATATGTTGAGTTGTTCAAAGGTCTTCTCTCTACCAAAATGTCCTGCAAGTCCTCCACTATGCTTCTCTTTGATTAAATTCTCTCTCATTGAACAGTTGGGTATGCACAGTTGATTTTTCTTAAATAACAGTCCATCTTGTATAAAATAATCCAACCACTTGCTCCTGTCCGCCAAAACAGGATTCTTACAAGCCTCAAATGCCTCCTTAAAATCTGTATCGGTCTCATATAATTCCTTAAGAAAATCAAAACCCAACACTTGGATTTGACTTTCTTGCAGCAATACACTTCTCCTACTTAAGGCATCTGCGACTTTGTTTGACTGTCCAGTTATATGTTTCAACACAAAATGAAAGCCTTGAAGATATTCTACCCATTTAGCATGTCTCTAGCTGAGTTTGGGCTGCTGCATTATAAACTGCAATGCATGGTTGTCTGAATAAAGAATAAATTCTTTCAACATTAAATAATGCCTCCACTTCTTTAGTGCCTGCACAACTGCGTAAAACTCCTTATCATAAGAAGAATACTTCCTTTTTGCATCATTTAGCTTTTCACTGAAATAAGCTATTGGTCTATCTTCTTGGCTTAAAACTCCTCCAATTGCTTCTGCGCTGGCATCACACTTAACTTGAAAAGTTTTGTTAAAATCAAGAAGAACCAAAACAAGATTTTCAGTTATTTTCTTCTTTAACAACTGAAAATTTCTCTCTGCTTCAGCAGTCCACTTAAATGGCTGTTTATCTTTCTTTATGGTCTCAATAATAGGTGCATTGATCTTACTAAAATTCTTAATGAATTTTCTTTAAAAACTAGCAAGACCATGAAAACTCCTTACCTCAAAAATACTCTTGGGTGAAGGCCACTCCACAATTGCTTTGATCTTTTCTGGATCCATCTTCAATCCTTCAGCTGAGATAACAAATCCCAAGTACACCAGCTCCTCTTCCATAAATAAACACTTCTTCAGATTCAACAATAATTTTTCTTGCTGCAGCTTCTGTAGAACATAATTTAAATGCCTCAAGTGTTCCTCCTTGGATCTGCTATAGACTAATATATCATCCAGATATACGATTACAAATTTACCAATGAATTCCTTAAGAACTTCATTCATAAGCCTCATGAATGTACTTGGTGCATTGGACAGCCCAAAAGGCATCACTCTCCATTCATATAATCCTTCATTGGTCTTAAAAGTGGTTTTCCATTCATCCCCTTCTCTTATCCTTATCTGATGATAGCCACTTTTAAGATCTAACTTTGAAAAATATTTTGTGCCAGATAAGCAATCCATTAAATCTTCAATTCTGGGTAATGGAAATCTGTACCTGATTGTAATCTTATTGATGGCTCTTGAATCTGTACACATTCTCCAGCCTCCATCTTTCTTCGGGCTCAGCACTGTTGGCACTACACAAGGACTCAGGCTTTCTTTGATCAACCCCTTGTCAAGCAATTCTTGCACCTGTTTCTTAACTTCTTCATTTTCTGCAGGAGTCATTCTATATGCTGCTTTGTTAGGTAGGCTTGCTCCAGGAATCAAGTCTATATGATGACTGATTTTTCGAATTGGCGGTAATTCATTAGGCAAATCATCAACAATAATATCACAATAATTCTCCAGCATTTCTTGAATTTCAATGGGTAATTCAGAAATTTTAGTAGAAGTCAATATTACCTTGGGCTTGTAAATTACGGCAAAATTTACCTCATTTTCTTCAATCTGCTTCAAGTATTCCTTCCCTCCAAGTAACAGAGTTTTTGGATCAGTCTTCTGTCCCGGTACATCTTCTTGCAAAGGCAACAATGTATGATTAACACCATCCTTTCCAAACTTGTAGGTGTTTCTCTTCCCGTCATGTATGGCTCCTCTGTCATATTGCCAAGGCCTCCCAAGCAATATGTGACACACGTCCATAGGCATCACATCACAAACAATTTTATCTTGGTACTTGCCCACTTGAAATTCCACTTCACACTGTTCACTTACCAACAGTTGATGTCCCTTTTGTAACCATGACACCTTATAAGGTGTTGGGTGCTTCATTGTCTTCAACTTCAATTTCTCCACTACTTCTGTAGAGACCAAATTATCAGTGCTGCCACTATCAATGATCATCTGGCAACATTTCCCTTGGACTTTGCACACTGTCCTGAATAAAGTTTTTCTTTGTGGCGGTTCAGCAGCCACCTCCTTCATTGGCTTAAGTAAGACTTTATTAACCACCAGAGATTCTCCTCTTTCTGGTGTATTTTCTTCTTCTGCTACCGCTGCCGCTGATGCTTCTTCTTCAGCTGGAGCAACAATTGCATTCCTCTGCTTTATATCTGCATTCTCTGGGCACTCAAAAGCTCTGTGTCCCAGCTTGTTACATCTGTAACATCTTATTTCTCTGCCTCTTCCTCTGCCTCCTCTTCCTCTGGAAAAGCTCCCTCTGCCTCTTGCATCACCTTCTCTGGGTGCATGCTGGGTTGAGCTACTGCTAGCTCCATCTCTAGGTGTTGTAGATCTTCCTCTACCACCTTGACTTCCTTTTCCTCTGAAAGTCCCTCTCCCTTTGGCAGATTGCTTCCTTATGAGCTTTTCCTCAGCTTTCAGCGCTATCTGATAAGCTTCCTCTACTGTTTTTGGAGACAGCAGACTTATCTCATCCTGAATGTCCATCCTGAGGCCATTCATATATCTAGCTACCTTCTCATCTGTGTCTTGGGCTTCTCCAACTCTTATGCTTACTTTATAAAACTCTTCTGTATATTCTTTTACTGTTAAAGCTCTCTGTCTAAGATTTTGCATTTGTCTAAACAATGTTTGCTGATAATTACTTGGCAAAAACTTACCTCTTAACTTTGCTACCATTCGGCTCCAGTTCTTGATTGGCTGCTTACCAAGTCTCTTCCTTTCCGCCTGCACACCATCCCACCAGAGTGCTGCATGGCCTTTTAACTTGGTGACAGCAAACTTTACTTTCTTCTCATCCTCTGTTTCCTCGTAATCGAAGAATTTCTCCATGCTATTAATCCAATCGATCAATTCTTCTGGATTCAGTCCTCCTTGGTATATCGGTACTAATTGGTTCCATGGCCTGGCTGTGGATTTCAACACTGACTGAAAGAATCTCATCTCATGAGTAACTTGTACAGCTTCAATTTCGGGCTCACTGACATCTCCATCATCTATATTTCTATCTGAAGTTAATGCATCCACTCTAGCTCGCAACTCTTCTACTGTTTCCATTAATTCAGCATTTGCAGCAGGTCGTCCTCTTCCACCACGTCCTCGTCCTCTTCCAACTCTGAAAGCCATCCTTCTTCTGCTCCTGAGATTCAATTCAATGTCAGTTGATGGCTCTGATACCACTAATGATGGCGAAGGTGCGGGCGTTAGAGACAATCTCCCTAATCTGTCAGCAAGTTCTTCTATGTTTTGATCAATTTCCCTTTCTTCTGGATTGAGCGCATCAGTCATTAAACTGATATTTCATTTCTAAAAAAAATCCCAATATCATGCTTTACTAACTAACCGTGGCTTTCGGTGAAGTCTTAAAAGCGATATCCCTTTTGGAGGACTTTACATATACAATATGTATATCCACGTTATCTATATGCCCACGCAACATATATATGTCTACGTTATATATATACCCACGGAATGTTCTTTACCTCCTCTTGCACCGGCGACGGTTATGGACTGGAATTTACAATGGACAAAGGCTCTTATATTATGGACCGAGGCCTATATACATATACCTCTGCTCGCTATATCGTTTAAGGTCGATATATATATAAGTCGCATTATATACCTCCGCCCTTAATGTTTGGTTTCGGCCGATGTATATACAAATCGGCGATCGCTTAACAATGGTCTTATTCTCCCCGAATAAATGGACCCGATACACTTATATGTCACTTTTAATATGTCGCCAGTTCCGCTTTTCGCCGGTCAGTGCAATTATCAACTTCCCTGCCTCCGAATCGACGGACTCAGCGATATATACGTGTCGCAGTTTATATTAATTCGCTTCCGATTTCAGGACTCGTCCCTGTTGTGCCAAGGCTCCCTTCGGACCGAATCGAAAGGCTTCGTAACAGTCCCAAAGGATCTCCGACGTCGATATAATCTCAGAATTGCGATGGTAAAGACTCACAGTGGTAAAGTTTTTAATGCATTACAGCCACTTATGGGAAATTTGCAAGAATGCTTAGAATAAACAGAACATATGCGTAATTGTAAGATCAATGCATGTATAACCATAAAGCGAAAGGGAAATTGACTTCGATGACTAATATACAATAATTGCAGCATGTGGAATTAGAATCATTCAACACTGTCGACACCATCCGATAATCTATGCATGCATATTACAGAGTCATTTAACAAGAGATACTGAGAGAACAAATTTTTTTCAAAATGATACTATGGCACTCGCCCCTCTCCTCTGTCCCATGAGAGCTTTGCTGCCTCTTTATTTATAACTAAGGATAGGCCCTCTCGGTCCTTATCTGATACAAAGAAAAACATGCTTTACAGGATGATTTAAAGCTTGAAAAGCTCTGTTACAAATAGCATGATTTATTGCTAGAATTTATTCTATTTTTAATTAAGAAAGCATAGAAATTGCAGGCTAAAGGACCCCACTCCCTTACTTGTAAATTTTTTTTTTTTTTTGGAATAATTTGGAAGATTTTTCCCCTCTAAGTCACATGCTCCCGCATCAGGAAGGATCTGTGCAATTTCTAGAACAAGCAAGTAGCAGGGGCTAGAAGGCCAAATTTGCGCAACTTTCTCGAGGAAAAGGCCGGGTTTCAAGGAGCATAAGTAGGCAGAGATTGCATAGTTTTTGGGAGGAATTTTTCGGGTGCTCGGCAACCAAAACTATGCAATTTCCAGAGGTAACTAGCACTTGGTTGCTGGGGTCATTGGTAGCCAAAACTGTGAAATTTCCAAAGGGAACTGGCAGTTGGTTGTTGGGGCCACTAGAAGCCAAAACTACACAATTCCCAGAGGGAACTGGCAGCTGGCTATTGGGGTCACTAGCAGCAGAAACTACACAATTCCTGGAGGGAACTGGTTCTCTGCTGCTAAGAGCTACTGAAAGGGGAAACTGCATTGAGGTCGAGAGGTCGGCCTATTGATCATCCCTGCGCAATTTATGAGATGAGTAGACTCCTTGGCAGTAGAAAGCCTACTCATGAAAACTACACAATTTCTTGGATGAGTAGTCCATTGATTGTCGGAATAACTAACTGAGAAAATTGTGCAATTTTCTGAGGGAGACAGGGATGGGCACCTGGTGTTTGTCTAGCATGTCTGCACAATTTCCTCAGTCATCTGAGCGAGTAAGGTTAGTGGCCTCCATGCAATTTTTGAGGGGAGTCATTCCCAAGGTGATTGTTGGGTCCAACTGTCCTCGTGGCCATCATGAGTTGATTGAACTGCTCGCGGGAAGCACAACTTGAAAATACTAGTTTGGTGCTTCTGCACTTTTCTGGTTAACAATCGATTGAATCGATGACGTGGTGATGGTTTGACTGTCAGAGGGGATTCTGGTCGTCAGAACTTCAGCAAAAATGACTAAGTGTGTGAATGATCGAAAGATGCATAGGTGATCATGCAAACACACACTCACATGACTCAATGACGAAACGAATCAAACCATCTAGATGCACATGTTCAACATGAATGAGCGATGGTGCAAGTGACAAGTGGGACACTCATGATTGACCATTCATTGATCAAGGCTATGCTTGCACGACAGTGAATGTGACTCCGTGTGTGAGTACGACAGAGGCTTTCATAGCGAACACAATAAGCACATACGAAGTGAAGACTTTGAGCATAACCAGAACATGGTCGCAAGCATGAATTAGACACAAACATGCAGAAACTTGAATGAAATGAACAAGGAGGATGTGAGGACTCACACGAGCTCATGGAGCAAACCCGAGTGTGTGCAATCATCAAGTGAAACTCTGAAGGGAGGCTCCAAAATTGGTGTAGGCCAAAATTTTCGAGAGTGGTTGTAGCCGCTACAACACAGTTGGAGGTTGCATGCAAGGATCATCTTGGAAACCTCCCACCAAGTGTTGCTCTTCTTAGATTTGTGGCATGCGCGTCACATCTTCGATTTTACCAAAACTCATGAACCGAATGCTGCAAAGCTCATTCCTAACATCTACTTTGCAACTCTGACATCCCACATTGCATCTAGAAGTCGTTGACACATTCAACTCAACTATTTGGGGTAATCCCTCTTTCCATGTGTTGTGTTGCATTTTTGGCATTTTTTATGTCTCGTTTCATATGAATGTTGTCTGCTTGATTTTAGTGAGCGCTTGCTATCGTTTTGATACATACTATCTTGTCCTAGCACCATTTCAGTTTTCATTAACATCTCACTATTTTCGCATGCGTGAAACTGTTTTTCAAGAACGATCTCTGATTCAGCGACTCACCTCACCCACATGCATGTTGTTCCGTTTTCTGAATCTGTCATTCACCATTTTCATGCATGATCATTCACTTATGTTTATGCTCAGTATCGCCATGCATTCTCATTCACACTCGCCTTTAGTTGCCTCTCGACGAGTCTGGGCAGCCTTGGCCCAAACTTTGCCTCACCAAGACAACATTGCGCAATCCTCAAAAGGAAGACTTTGTCTTCCTCTTAGGAAATCGCATTTTTTCCCAGTGATTTTCCTCCAATATTGCATTGTGTAATTATGAGGGACAGTGATTGTTGGCCTAGAAAATTGTGCAATTAAGTCACTAAGCCTGCAACCATTGCCAGCTGAGATTGCGCATTGTGCAATTCCAGCAGTCAGCAGCAAGACTGGACTGTGCATTGCGCAATTCTAGTAGTCATTCAACCTCCCAACATCCCAAACTATGCCTTATGCAATCCTGGTAGTCAGTTTCCCGACCTCCTAGAGAAAATTGCGCAACCTTCATGATCAGTCACATAGGTATGTTGCAAGTCAATTCTCAATTTCATTTTGGTTTTTGATTGAAATACCATGAGTGTTTCCATGTCTCTATGTATCGCAAGTGTTCATCTACCTATTAGCAACACAGGTACAATGGTTTCTAGGAGAGCAGAGATGAAGACACCATTTAGAGCACACTTGGGAATGAAGACGATCAAGTGTCTATGAACTTGCCTACCCATGAAGACATCAAGTTATTCGTAGACAAGCACATCAGGATATGATGGGAACAACATCACAACAAGCAGAACCATGAACAATGGCTGAAGGAAGCATACCTGATGCAATGAACGCAAGAGATAAGTTTATGACAACATAGACGCAGGAAAAAGTTGCAAGATCAAGCATATCCACTTGCGATGAAAGCAACTTTGGATACCTAGGCTATGAGGTGATGACGCAACATGAAGATCGCGCGAAAACATAGAATGGAACAAATAAGGAGTTGCATGTGCTGAAGCAGCAACTCAAGGAAGAAAAAGAGCTGCATAGACAAGAGAATGAGTTACAATAGGAACAGGTATAGCACTAGGTGCAACCTGCCCTCATTGATGAAACTGCGCCTGTACAAGTTAAAGATCCATCCCTGTAGTTGGCACAGAGTAGACATGGTGAGTGGTGTTTTTTATCACATGCAAGGGAATTCACGAGAATGCATGTCATTGTGTGCACGCATGCAATCCAACCCATTTGGCACACTCACCAAGGTGAAGACAAGAAGTAAGTCCAACTAAAGCTGAACATGCAATTGACAGTTGATGTGCATGACCACCAGCACACACTGGAAGATTAGCATGGACAATATGTATCAGTGTGTTTCCAGTTCAGCCGCACCCAAGAAAACCATGTGCATGTTAGCAGACAAGTTGGATGGAGGAGACACACCAACATCGGGATGCAACGGAGGCAAGAGTTTGCTTCAGCAAGATGTCACCATGGAGTGCATTCACACCATCATGAATGACCAAGATTGGCATCATCTCACCACCTTCACCATCACAAGCATTTCAAAGAGTTGGTCTCACCACAACGGTCCTAGTGTCAGTGATGTCTTGCATGGCTTGCTCAAGCCATTTTGTCTCACATGGGGACACGTTCATTGTAATGTAACATCATGTCAAATGTAAGTCAAGTGTTGATAGTTGGATGTAACAGTCATAGAGCAGATGAAGAGTCATGAGGGTAGATTAACTATCACAAAGGGGAATGTCAAGGGTCACCCCACCCTTTGCTATAAATAGTCCCTCATAACTCATTGTATAGGATTTTGGTCAACCAAGATTCTCATAAGACTATCTTGGAGAGAGCTTGGACAATATTGTAACGAGCCTTGGCTTCTCCACTGTGCAGAGCTAGTACATATCTTTGGAGGAGTAGGCGGATGTGGCTATAAAATTCTACTATTGGAACTAGTTGTTGGACATGGATGTATTGCATGACTAGAATTTACACTTCTTAATAAAACAAGAGCCAATAGGTTTCATGCATATGTTGTATTGTACTCTATGCTATCTAGTTTACTCTAAATGATATATGTATTGGTTTGCTTATGCATGCATGTATAGCCTATTCTGTATAAGTATGTATGAATCTTTCTAAAATGTGTTGTTGGTTTAACCATCACTTTGGATTGCTCACTAACTTGCCTTCCATGTTGTGATGTATCTATGCTCATGTGTTCCCTTCCAAGCTGAGTGCTATTACAGGTTTCCAAGGGGTGCACTCATCTCAACCCCCATGTGTTAGAACATCTCATGCACCTTCCTTGACTCACTGCAGATGTCACACACTTGCTACCAATAGAGTTATCTTACTTTCCTCTGTGTGAAATCGCAGTCAAGGCATTATTGTCCAACCCACTACTGGGACTCCTACACCAAACAGTCTGAGGTCTAATTCGAACTTCTTAGCGGGTAGATCCCCTTACATGTTGGTGGGTCCAACACTGTCAACAGCTTCATATTTGCAATAAAACATGAAGAAAAATCCTGCAGCATAATAGATCTCACAAACATAAACATATAACAACATAAAATAAAAGTACAATAACCCTATGGAGGACTTGAATAATAATTTTATTAATGAATACACCTGGTGAGGATAAATTACAACATGGGTCTATAGTTCCCCCTTCACTGGGACGAGTCATTTTCTTGTCCTTGGTCTTCAGCAATGTGCTTCTCTCTCTCAATTTGAAATCGGCAGAAAACAAAAAGGGTGTTCGAACTCAAGTGGGAGGTCAAATGCTATGAGGTGATAATGCTGACGATGAAAATGGTCATGGTAAAGAATGAATAGAAAACCCTCTATTTATAACAAAGTATTGAGCCAAATTAGGAATTAAAAATAATAAAATATTATTGACTGAATCAAAATCTAGCCATTGTGAATACTTTATTATATTTTTGAGAGGGGAAAGATATCAAAAAGTTGAAATATCTTTATTTAGAAAGCGGTTGAAGTAATTAACAAATAAAATGATTTATTAATCACTTTGTGAGAATTAAGGAAAAATGAATTTGAAATAATTATTAAATAATGGTTTAACAATTATCTCAAAAGGAAAATGTCGATAAATAAGGAACAATAAATAAATAATGGTTTATGTAATTATTCCAAGGTGACTAAGTAAAAAGTGACAAGAAATAATTATCAAATAATGATTTAATAATTATATCTAGAGAATATTAAATAAATAATGATGTATTTAATTATTCTCATGGGGTTTTTTGGATTTTAATTAGAAATAATTTAGAAAAATGGTTTACTAAATTATTTCCTATGGTGAAATTGGGTTTTACTATGGTAAAATTAATCCTACATGGTCTATTTCAATCAACCTAGTAAGAAATGGCTAGGTGATTATTTTTTGGGTGATAACGAATTTTCCCCCAATGTAAGAGTGCCAAGAGAAAATTGTATGACTGAAATACATTGTAGGTTTCACTTTCACGAGACACCAAAGAGGATTCATAGAGAGAGAGAAAGAGAGAGAGAGAGAGAGAGAAATGCAAGGAAGGACTGAGAATGGAGGGAGAAATACCAACTTATCTTATAGAAGTCTCCTTTTATTGGTAAGTACATAATCTCAAATGAGGCAGGGAAGGCATACCCATACTCGCCAAGATAACTAAGTAAAAATAATAATGATGTGCCCAACAATGTGGGTCTGAGAAACAAAGTACATGATACATGATATGCAGGCATTAATGGGTCAGAGAATGATACAATGAGTCTTATATACATAATGTGCCTAGAAAATAGAGGTTAGGACTGATACAATTAAATTTGTTGATATGAGTACATGAGACACAATGCCCCTCAAGCTAACAAGGTGAGGGGAGATCACAACCAAAGAATCCCTACTAAATATGAAAGGGCTCTGAAGATCTCAATGGTTCATTAGAAGGAGACATGCATGTTGTGGGTGATGCAAGTGGTAAAAACTGAGCCAGTCACATCTACGAAACTACAGTAGAGAGTGGATCATAATCTGCTGACATCTGGGCATGTGGGGGGCTACCTGAAGGACCACCCCGTCATGAGCTCTAGAACATCTCATATATACCTGAGAAAGGCTGGTACAATATATTGGAACAATAGACCAACAAGTGTATGAATCTCGATCGTGCGATAAGCAACTGAAGTCAAGCACGCAACAAACAACCAAGTCAAAGGGAAATGATGATTTCCTTTTCTTCATCTAAGGCACCAAACAATGATGAAGGTTAGAGACAAGGTACACCACCCTCTAGATCACTCTTCTAGAATATATTTGCTGAACTTGACAAAAGAGGGCCCCCCAAAGTTGAGAAAATGATGATTCTGTTATACTCCTATAGTAATAGGTGTCATATTTCATGATTGACTGGTTGAGCTCTGTAATATGTTCATACCTTTCCTTGCTGTAAAGGTTTCCATATTATCAAAAAATCAAAAAATTAAAAAATGTAAAGAGGGTATACCCTAAAAGAAAAATCAAAGGGTGGAAAAAATAAATGGTCAAAAGAAAAAATGAAAAGAAATGAACCCCAAATAAAAAAGACCAGGAAAGTGTGCAAGTCCAAATGCCACTACTATTTCACTTTTGCAAATAAAGCATTGTGTGCAGCTTTTTAACTTTTGCCACAATTGATGAATGGCCAAACAGCTTAATCTTGACCAAGTTCATGTTTTGAATTTCTTGTTTTAGAGATAGAGAATAAAATTTGTCCAAACTGTTTAATCTTGGTAGATAAGTAGATAGATAGAGAAAAAAAGGAGCTCAACAGTTTAATCTAAGCCCTTGGAAGAAATAAGTGCAGACTTAGATAGGCTTATCATGCAAAGAAAAGAAGATTGAAAAGGGTTTGCTAGTCTAAGTGAACCCAAGAAAGAGAAGAAAAATGTTAGGCAAAGTGCAGTGTTGGACACCTAATCCTAAATGGGTTAGTGTGGAAGCCGAATAGACCAAAGCAGTCCAAGAGACCTTGGGATCTGAAACCCAAGAGTCACATAATGTACTATAAATGTAAATCTCTTGTTAATAAAAATTGAATTGCATGTTTTATCTTTTATATCTGTCTTGCTGTCCATGTGAGTTTAACATGGTATCAGAGCGGGCGATCTCCTGCCCTGCTCCATTGTGAGCCACCTGTTTCTGTGGCCTTTGTAAACCAATGCTCTCCTTTTGATTATACTTTTCTGAGCATTTCTTAGAATAGAGGATGTTACCTCTATCAGCGCTGCCATTCCTCTGTTATGAGCAGTCCTGGCCCTCTGCCATATTCTTTTCAAGCGCTGCCTTATAACGCCTCTGTCACCACTGCGCTCTGTCCATAAATGCCCCATTTAAAAGTGTTGATCCATCTGCGATTTACCATTATTGGCTGTCCTGACTGCCAAGCGTTTTATGATAATTACGCTGCTCCTGTAGCTGCTCCATCTGCATTTAATACGCTGCTCTCTACATACGAAACGCTCCTGTTGAATGCGTTACGTCCAAAGTTGAATGTGTTGAATATTGAATGAGCTGGTCGGAAGGTAAACATTATACCATAACTTGAATTTTGTGAATAGCCGTAATACGCCAGCGCGCATATCTAAAATTAGTGTTATATAGTGCAACTCCTGTCAGATTTCTTTGCCATATTTTCTGCCCTCTGCGGGATAATCTGGTGTAACGCTTGGTGTACCTCCCCTTACATTAAATTGAATGAACACTCAGTTTTTAGCATTGAAGGATTGTTCTCAGTGCCTTTGAAGGACTGTGCTTTGTGTCGTGGAAGGACTGTGCTCGATGTGCGTTGGTGTTGTTCTTACCAGTGTTGAAATACAAAACTTCATTGACTGAGTGCGTTGTATACTCCGTTAGAAAACTGGTTATCAGTGTAAACAGTGAAATCATCCATGGAAGTTCATACAAGCATCGAATAACATCCTCTTATTACTCTCTGGATCAGAGGACTCACTCTGGGGGCCCACACTGATGGTGGGAGGGTTCGTTAGCATTTCAACTTCAGAAGGTTGCAAATTAAGTTCCCTGGATATAACATCCACTATTATCTCTCGCATGAATTCATGTTCACGAGCCTGTGTAATGGTGATTCTCTTAGCGGGATTGAAAGTAAGCATTTTTTGTAACAAATCAAGAGCCTTTCTGTCAGCTAGCCTCTAAAATATTTGTTCTAGTGGTCTACTAGGTTGGCGAGGCAAGTTTCTAATAAACTCGGCTACAATGGGATCGTCCGTGATGTCTCCTATCTCATCATCATCCGGTAGCGGGATTATTTGAACAATCCTGTGTATAGCTGATAATTCATACTCATACAAATCGAAAAGATGACTTATCGCCAAGGGGTTGGGGCAGAGCAACTCTGCGAAAATACAACCAAGAGACCATACGTCAATAGCTGAGCCATAAATGCTATAATCATTTTCAGGGTCATCTTTCAGAAACAGTTCCGGGGCTCCGGCAACTGCTTATCAAATCAAGTGTGGTTGAAGTTGTCAAGCCGGGTCAGTTCAAAGTTTTTGAAGATGAAGGAATGCCGATTTACCATCGGCCTTCTATGAAAGGGATGAGTTTGCATTTTGAAGAAGTCTCTCATCATCAGCACTAGTTGTGGGTCGTATTTCTTATGTTGGACATGGAGCTAACTCCTTAAAGGCCGAGCTCCCATTTCTATGCAAAACCATGAACTCTAGAAGTGTATTGAGGAGAATGAGATCATATTTGAGTGTGTCTTCGTTGTTGTAGCTTCATTCTTTGGGACAAATTTTATGTGGCTGGTTGGCTGTATGAGAGCCGTATTGAAGTGTTGGACCTGAGACTCATTTTCTGGGTTGTATATTTCACAACCAAACGCTGAAGCGTAGCTGCCAGTGGACTGATATTTGTATTTACATACGTATCTCTGATGCTGCCTTCAGTAAAATCGTGACATGGTATCTGATATTTGTATTTACATACGTATCTCTGATGCTGCCTTCAGTAAAATCGTGACATGGTATCTTTGAGCTACCCCACTTGCTCAAACATACTACAATACTTCTCATGGCGTTTTAAATGCCCTTGCTCAGCCAGCTTAAGATTAGAAATTATTTTCTTATTGTTTTCAACCGAAGTTGATTTGATCCCTGATGTCAGGGATGCTACTTTCCGCTTTTTCCCTGTAAAATGGTTGTCTCTATCAATGGAAGTATCCCCTTGACCCTCTAGCGGCATCTCCAACTTCATATCCTTATGCAGTGGGGTATTTTCTGAAGCAGCATTGTGTTCAAATGCTCCATAATTGGACGCTGATGTATCAATAACCATGTCTCCAGGATGAATAGTTCGATTCTGACCAAAGTGCTTTTCCATTGCATCAAATATTTCCTTTGTGAAATTTGCTGGTAATTTCTTATCTATGCGCATTGTGTTCAAATTTGCTAGTACTTTCCAAACTGATCAAATTTGCGCCCCTGAAAGAGCAAGGCATTGAAGTGTTTGTAAGGGTGGCAAATGAGTTCCTGAATATCTCGTGTGGAAAATATCCATGCTAAGAACGCTTTTCTAGCTACAGGAGGAACATGACCAGAGATATGTGCTCCACAATCTGAGTTTGAATTGGAATTATTCTCCATGTATGTGAACCGAGAAGAGTAAGAGGCATCCTGTACTGTTGTAGTAGATGAAAGTTCTTCTGGTTTGTTGATCATAAGATCCTTTTTTGACTTAGTTGTAAGCTTTTTTTGACATCAAGCTCACCAGTTTTATTTCCAACAATTCTCTTTGCTACCAGTGGTTTTTTAACTGAACTTGCAATAGCTGGAGGTGGAAGACCTACTTCAGCCTTAGAAGGAACTGCTTGAGAGACATTGCTGTAGTTTTTTGATACTCTATAAAACTTATATTCAAGAGACAGTGTTGATGAGCTAACGAAATTGGGTGTCAGAACTTGGTCTATTGTAGATGCTATTACTGAGATTATATGTCTATATCAAGTGTTGAGATATAAAAGTTTTCAATAAGAACGAATCTGCATTATCTAGTTTGTTGACTCCTTGCAAATTTTGAGAAAGAAAGAATTATAGTGTTGAATGAATACTTAAGTTGCTTTCTGGTATACTTCAAGACTTTCTTGGCCTACTGTAAAGCAATTCAAGTTGATCCGGTTTCAGCATCTTCGAATTCTACCTGTTGCTTCTTGTTGCACACTGATCATTTGCTGCACACTTATAAGGATATTGCTGTGTACTGTGAGTGGGTATTACTTTTCTGCATTAAGTAGTAGTTTTGATCAGTTTTTAACGCATAAATGGCCAGAATCAGTGAAGTATTAGAGTTCATGAAAACTCTTATACAATCTACTGTTGATGACACATTACAAATCAACAAAGGATCTCTCTCAGAAATTCAGACATGTCTACAAAATGCACAGGAAAAGATCGATTTTTTGCAACTTGAATCCTAGCTACAGCAAGAAGAGCTACATCAAAATAGACACCATTCTACAACCACCCATCAGCAGTATGTCAATAATGGTACAGTTCATTCAAATAAAGCAGCAGTTGTATATGCAGATGCAGAAACTCAGTCTGCACTTCCCAAGCCCATCATCAGACCTTGGGAACAGCTTGTCCACAA
The DNA here is from genome assembly GCA_031772625.1 of Pinus tabuliformis. Classification (NCBI taxonomy): domain Eukaryota; kingdom Viridiplantae; phylum Streptophyta; class Pinopsida; order Pinales; family Pinaceae; genus Pinus; species Pinus tabuliformis. The sequence goes on along the minus strand of CM062819.1, from coordinate 561,648,579 downwards.
CAAGCACAGAACTGGTCTTGGATATGACAAGGACTTGTCCTTTCATATTCCAGACTATGCCAAGCCCATTCAGTTTCAGAGTGCTGGATTCATTCATGACAGTTCACCTGCTCCTTATGACAGTTCAATTTCAGCTGTTCCAGATTCTGCCCCTCTTACACAACAACAACAACAACAGATCATGAAATGCCAACACTGTGACCGAGTTGGCCATTTGAAAGATCATTGTTTTGATCTTCATCCATGTAAGCATTGTCATAAAACTAGCCGTTCTTCACACAGATGCTTCAGAAACAAACGTCCTGCAAGAACAAAGATTCATCTTGGATGGATCGCTTCTTGGCAATGGGCATCAACAGCCAAGAAGATATTCCAAACACATGTTAGAACTTGTTCCAGAGTATTGAACAGTCTTGCAGTTGAGTTTTCTCCATCATCTCACCTTGTATCTGACAGGGGGGGAAATGATGGTCATCTACAAGCCTCAAAGTCACATCAAGCGAGCCTGAGCCACAACCTGCCACACCAGTTTCAGAGTTGTAGCCAGCGACAAAGATGCCCCTGAACATGCCTTCAGTTGGCAATCTGGGACACTTCCTTTAGCAGAAGACTTCAGCTTCTTGCCAGTTTTGGAAGAGTTCCAGGAACACAATTGAGAACACTTCCTCTAGCAGAAGACACCAGCTTCTTGCCAGTTTTGGAAGAGTTCCAGGAATTGCATTAAGCATTCCAAAGTTGTTGGTCATCCTTAAACCATCACAGGTTGAGACTTCCCTTTTCAAGTTGAAGTTTTACCTTTTATGCGGGGTGAGACCTCCCTTTTATGGTTGAAGGTTTCCCTCTTTAAAACAATAGGATCACTTCCTCTAGCAGAAAACTTCAGTTTCTTGCCAGTTTTAGAAGAGTTCCGGGAACTGCACTAAGCGTTCCAGTGTTGGTGGTCATCCTTAAACCACTGCCCTTTGTGCCAACATTTCATAGAGCACATTCAGCCTAGTGCTGCCATGCATTTTTTGCACATTTTGTATTACAGCTCTCTTCTTGGACTCATACATAACCCTTCGGATTAAGGGGGGGAATGTTGGACACCTAATCCTAAATGGGTTAGTGTGGAAGCCGAATAGACCAAAGCAGTCCAAGAGACCTTGTGATCTGAAACCCAAGAGTCACATAATGTACTATAAATGTAAATCTCTTGTTAATAAAAATTGAATTGCATGTTTTATCTTTTATATCTGTCTTGCTGTTCATGTGAGTTTAACAGGCAGGGTAGGTAGATTGTTGTTGTAGAATGAGACTTGTGATTGATTTTGTCTCTCAAAGTGTTAATTTTACCTCTATCACAAGTGCCATAGCAGATATTTTGGAGCAGCTCAAGCGAGACATGACTAACTCCCCTTCATACTGTTTCCCCAATCACTTACTAATTTCCCCCAATGATATTGAGATCTACTTAATATCACTCAGTCATTCATCTCATTCCATTTCAAACATTGCCTGAGTACAACCCTGTTTTGCTTAGGACAATGGCCATCTTTCTTGTATAAACCTTGTTCCCACCTTTTAGCCTAAGTCTAAAAATACACTTGTTTTTATACTTAGCGTGCTTTTTCAAACTCATATTAACTATTAACATTATTATATAACTCCCTATACTTATTCCCCTTTCCCGTATTATGTTAATACATTAAAGAAAACCCCCAATATTTAATAAACCCACCCTGGTTAACTAAACCATAGCACTATACAAATCGAGAATTAAAAGGTTTATCCGAAACCTTTCAATAACCTGTTACCATGCCATTCAAAGGATTAATTAACATTTGGTTAATTAATAACTTAACCAAAACCCCGAGAACCAATAAAATCGTGCCCGAAATGGTTTATTAATGTTAAAATGATCGGGCCCCCGCGCATTAAACTCCCTGCCATCTCCTATAAGCGCCCATGTCTGATCTGCTCCTATACATCCAACGGACCATAACCATTTCGCGAACCCCCTTGCTGCTGAATGTTAAGCCACGGGGAAACGTCGGTATTTCTCCTGTACAGGTGCCACGTGTTGCGCGCCCGTGTTGTTCGCTGCCCCTCCACCCGAAACCGCACAAGCCCAAAAGCGGTGCAGGCAAAACAGCTTACCACCCTCCCGCTAACCCTCGCTGATGTCATCCTACCACATCACCCTTTGTCGATGCCACTCGCCATGTCACCATACGTACTGCCACGTCCTTCGTCCTGTACCCCCCGCTGACGTCATGCTGACATCATCTGTCCTTGAAATCAAATTTTCCTGCCAAAATTCTTTTTGTCAAATATATGGTAAAAAAGTAATTTTTGTTATATTTTTCCAGCATATTGCGCTACAGGCGTAAAAGTGACTGAGTTCATAGTTCAGGTTTTCGACCGCCTCCGGACCACAAAGGCTCCATCAATGAGCTCGCAGACTCTGCCGACCCACCATTTTACAGTTTTCTTCCTCGTTTAACACAGTTTAAAGCAAAAAGAGGGATTTCCAAAGCTTGCAGAAGAGAGAAACTGACATATACAGAGATATTTTGGGCTAAGCACCGGACAGATATGAACAAAGAAGATAGGGTACGCAACAAGTCAAAGAGTATCAGAACAACCATAAAGAGTATCAGTGCAAAATTAAAGACAAGTCAAGTCAGAATCAATAAATATCAGAGCCAACTAAGAGAAATAGATCAGAAGTTAAAGAACAGTTAATACAAATAGTCAGCATGGAGCTACAAAGGACACCTGCAAGCCGAACCATAAAAAGCTAGCCTCCAGCACAGCATAAGTTAGTTGTTTCTACTTTGCTTGTAAATTACTTTAGGCTAAACTTAGATATTATCTCAGAGATTTTATAAGATATCTGTTGTACATATTTCGTTGTATAAATACCCCCTTCATCAGAGTTTTGAAGAGGTTTGGTATGTGTAGATTTTCTAGACTTTGCTGTAACACCAAACTTCTGGAATAAAAAGCTTTTGGAAACAAACTGTTCTCTGGTCTGCTGGATGAAGAATCGATGCAGAAGACTTATCATAGAATTCTTGAATCAACCTATGGATCAATAAGTACCCTTATATCTTGTGTTTTATAGTTTTCTTGTCTATTATGTCATCTATGTTTCATGATCTGAATGATAAAGAGAAAGATTAATTCATAATTTGCTTAACTGCACTCTGTTTTCAGTCTTTATTATTCTCTGTGTTTTCTTCAGAATTAGTATAAACAGTGAATTCTTAATTGCTCATGTTTCCCCTGATTCTCTCATATTGATTATTTGATAAAGAATTCTTAACTGCTCTTTTTCGGTAAGCATCCATTTTCCCTCTTTCAATATGTTGAAGGATTCTTAACTGCCCTTCAACCATTTGAGTCCATTACATCTGATTCCAACCTTTTAATTGTTCCATGTTTGAGTACCTTGCTCTGTGATGCCATCCTCTGTTAGAAACCAAATCCAGGAAACCATCCTTCTTTGACTCCATCATGCCCAATGGACTGAGTTTTGCCTCACTGTTCTATTGAATCTCACCACCCAAACTCAAAACAAAACCCTTGAACTTCATGACTAGCCTAACACCTTTAAAAACAAAGCTAAATCATAAAGAGAGAGCCCTCTCTGGATGGAGATTGGCTAGAATCTGTATCTAAAAGATTGGTCTGTGGTTACCTCGGCCGTATTCCCTTTCTTACAACTTTTGAGAACAACCTGAGTGTTAACATCATTGGCGACTCCATTGGGGATCTGAATAATTGTTTGTTACTATTGTTTATTTCATATGCTACAAATGGAGCCTGAAGTCAGCGAAGTAGCCTTTGAAACTACTTTTTCTTTGCAATTGCAGAAGTAAATAAATGCTACTTTAGTCTATCTCCGGTCTAGTTTATGTTTTGAATAGTTGGTTCCAAATACTTGATTAGTCCCTCTTTTCAAATAAATCTTTAGGAAAGTTCAAAATTCCCATATCCAAACTTCCTAGAAGAGACTGTTAAAGTTGTGTTCTTAAGACTATTCCAAGAAAAAACCAAAAACATATCTAGAAACTGGCTTCAAAAAAGATTTGTTATACTAGATCAAATTCGGATCCTAATCCTCCACCTGTGTTTGAAAATCATAATTTGATCCCCAGGATCCTTAGAAGACAAGAGAGCCAAGAAAATTCTGCTAGTTCACACCTTGACAGACATTTGCAGAACCCTATTCAATCTGAGCTTACCTATGAAAAAACACCAAACCTCTCTATGATTGCTACAGCTTCTCCAAGTTCACCATCAGCACCTCAAGCCACCCTTTCCACTCCTCCATCTACAACACACATTTCCACTATTATCCCTACTCTTCGAGTTGTCACATTTATCTTTGCAATCATGGCAAACCGATATACTCCCCGAAACTCAACTACAAATCCAGGGGCTATGCCTCAAGATTATCAAAGTAAAATCACCTATTTTGATGGTACTAGCACTTACAGAGCTCAACAACATACCAAGAAAATGACCGACTATTTTGAAAACTATGAGATTGATGATGATGATGTTAGAATGAAAGTATTTGTTCAGAGTTTAACTGGAGATGTTAGAACCTGGTTTAGATCCCTCCCTGAAAACAGTATCAATGACCCATAAGCTCTTTACCAGACCTTCTTGAATAGATGGGAAAAGAAAAAAGATCCTCTCCACATTTTATCAGAATATGAAAACCTAAGAAGAAGCACACAAGAAACTATCCAAGATTACTGTACCAGATTCAATAATATCTACAATGCTATCCCTCAGAATCTTAGACCTCCTCTAGATTTAGCCTTGATCAAATTCCCTGACGCATTTTATTCTAATATAGAATATCAACTTAGGGAAAGAGCTCCTCGAAACTTAGAAGAAATGTAGAGCATAGCTGTCAACGTTGAGGCCAATCTAATATCTAAACGATCTAGAGCTAGAGCTAAAAGAAGGACACCTTTCAAACAAGAACCTTCTGCCTTTGAACAGAAATTAGATGCAATCATTAAAGGAATGGATAGACACGGAGATAGAGTGGAAACAATTGAGAGAAAATCCCCTTGGGAAAGTCAACCAAGCAACACTGGCAGAAATCCAAATTTCAAGAAAAACCAAATTCCTAACACTGGAAAGACAAGGCCTAACCAAAACATTAGGCCCCCATTTCAAGAAAATTATGCTGAAGCCTCAACTTTTGATGAACCAACAGAAGACACTCAAATTAATTTGATGGGACTCAACAATGAACAAGAAGTTTTCTTGACCCAAAAGGATAAAGAAGATCACATTGTGAAACAATTCCAAACTCAGTTAGGTGAATCATTTGACTTTAGGGAGGGATATGATACAGCCATTTGTAAAGTCCACAAACAATACAATCTAAGGAGTAGAAGGATAGACATCCTGGAAATCAACAAATAGAAAGATGCCAAGCGACCTAACAAAGGTAAGATCAGTAACACCCCTGTACATATTCTTTCTAAAATAGATCCTAACCCTGATAATCTAATTGTTGAAGACATATCAGACAATCAGCCACCTAACAGACAGTCTTCCACTGCTATTCTAGCTAAAGAAAAAGAAGAATAGCCACTAGAACATGATTTGGAAAAAAGTTCAGCACATAATCCCACGCCTGAAGAAGAGAAAAACGCAGAAAATTCAGCTGTCCGAAATACAAAGATTCAGACCGAAAAACCTTTCAATCTTGAGACAAAAGTAGGCAAACTAAAGATAGCTATTCCATTATGAGAATTAGCTAAACGTGATGTCTACAAAAGTCAAATCAGCATATCACTCCAAATCTCTGTAAATGAAGATTCAGTAAACATTTTTGATGACCAGCCTGAATTGATATTTGGCCCTGAAGTAAATGGAAAAACAGCAGAGGGACAAGTTCCTCCTTTCTATGTGGCCTTAAAAATACATGATAAAATACTCCACAATGCCATGTTTGATTCTGGTGCTTCCCATAACTTAATGCCTAAATCTGTAATGGAGAAACTTGACCTTGACATAACCAGGCCATATAAAGATCTTTTCTCTTTTGATTCAAGTCAGGTCAAGTGTTTAGGTTTAATCAAAGATTTATGTGTGTCACTTGTCCAATATCCTACCAAAACCATTTTAATGGACATAGTAGTAGCTGATATTCCTCCAAAGTATGGTATGCTATTGTCTAGATCTTGGGGTGCAAAGCTTCAAGGATCTCTACAATTAGACATGTCTTACGCTACTGTTTCAGTGTTTGGTAAACCCAAAAGACTATACAGAGAAACCTTAATGAAGTATGTAGTAAGTAGTCAAGAGAAACCTCAAAATTTCCCTATCTACTTAGTACATTCAGATATGGATTCTTTTATCCTTTACAATGCTGAAATTGGTCCCCCACATGAAATAAAAGTTCTGGAAGATAAAACAGAAAAAACAGCGAATGAAAAGTCTAGTGCCCGAATCCAAGAGATCTCTAAAAATCATGAAACGTTGGATAAACCAAAACAGTCTGAAAAACCAGATCTCCCTGCTGAAAAGATCCCTGCAAATCTAGATACTAACTATAAACATGAAATCCTGTGGTATTTAGAATTTGATGGTTCAGTGAACAAATTAGGAGCAGGAGCCGAGGTCTGGGTGCACAACCTTGAAAAAAATCATGTTGAAGGCCATGCCTATAGATTAAACTTTAGGTGCACTAATAATACAGCTGAATATGAAGCTCTGTTGCTAGGTCTTAAACTGCTGAAGAAATTGGGAGCAACTAGAGTGTCAGTCATGGGAGATTCTGATTTAATCATTCAGCAGATAAGAGGGAAGTTCTTGACAAATGATCCCAGATTAAAAGAATATAGAGGGACAGCCATAGACATCCTTAACACATTTTTGGAAACCTAGCTTGCCAAAATTCCAAGAAAACATAGCATGCAAGTTCATAGCCTAGCAATGTTTGCCAGCACCTATAAATTTCCATTTGAACCAAATCATCGATTCACAGCGGAAATCAAACACAGGCCAACCATACCTAACAATGTGAAGAACTAGAAAGTGTTCGAAAGTGATAAACAGATCAACAATTTTTTGACCCTAGAAGAGGAATTTTCCAGCATCAACGCAGATGAAGACGCAGTTAGTAAGTTTGATCCAGCGAATCAGATAAAAACAAACATCCTAGCAGAAAATACAAGTCAAATGCTTCATCCAACGAGATTTATCAAAGAGAAATACAAAATCTTGAAGAAACATATGTTGATGAAATTATTGAAGAAGAATCTGAAATTATGAATCTGAAAGACAATCATTTACCCAAAGGATTAACTCCTTTGGAAGATCTCTTTGATTTTAATGATATTCCAAAGAAACCGCAAATGGAACCTCCAAAAGCAAACATTGAAGACTACAACATAGGAACTCAACAGAACCCAAAAATGATAAAATTTTCCAAAACTTTGCCTCGTGATCAAAAGTTGAAGTATGTCGAACTGATCAAAGAATTCCAGAATGCTTTTTCCTGGAGCTATGAGGACCTGAAATCTTATGACACCTCTGTCATTCAGCATACAATACCCCTCAAGGAAAATCAAAAACCATTCAAACAAAAGCTCAGAAGAATCAACCTTGTACTGCTCCCCTTAATTGAAAAAGAAATCAGACGAATGCATGATGCAGGGATAATTGCCCCAATCAGGTTTTCAGAGTGGGTATCTAATTTAGTGCTTACTAGGAAGAAAACAGGAGAAATTAGATTATGTGTTGACTTAAGAAATTTAAACAAGGTTTCTTTGAAGGACAACTACCCTTTACCCAAGATGGATCATATTTTACAAAGGGTAGTAGGTGCTTCTAGGATTTCACTTTTGGATGGGTTTTCAGGTTTTAATCAGATTCTAGTTCATCCTGATGACCAAGAAAAAACTACTTTTACAACACCATGGGGTACATTCAAATATGTTAAAATGCCATTCGGACTCAAGAACGCAGGGGCAACCTTTCAACGGGAAATGGACATAGCTTTTGCAAAAGAGATTCACCATTTCTTGGTTGTATATCTAGATGACCTCACTGTGTTTTCAAAATCAGATCAACAACATTTAGATCATTTGAGACAAGTGTTCCTTAAGTGCAGAGAGTATGGTATATCATTAAATCCTAAGAAATCTCTGTTTGGTCTGGAAGAAGGAAAACTGTTAGGTCATATCATCTCCAAAGATGACATCGGAATTGACCCTACTAGAATTGAAGCTATTCTGCAAATCCCTCATCCCAGAAATGTCAAAGAACTTCAAGCTTTCCTAGGGAAGATTAACTTTTTGAGAAGATTCATATCCAATTTGGATGAATTAATCAAATTGTTGAACAACATGTTGAGAAAGGATTCAAAAGTTAAATGGACAATAGAAGCCAAACAAGCATTTGAAGAAATTAAAATGGCTTTAACCAGAACACCAGTCCTTACAAGTCCAAAATTCGACAGAGACTTCATAATTTTCTCATTTGTATCAGAACACACCATGGCAGCTATTTTACTTCAAAAAGATGATCAAGGATGTAAAAAACCCATAGACTTTTTCAGTAAAGCACTTAGATATGCACCTCTAAATTACAAAATCATGGAAAAACAGGCCTTTGCACTTGTGAAAGCCATTCAAGACTTCAGAGTCTACATACTATACTCACATGTAATAGCTTATGTACCAAATGTTGTTGTAAAAGAGTCTTGACTCAGGACGGGATTGAAGGCAAATGAGGGAAATGGATAGCTAAAATACTGGAGTATGGCATTGAAATAAAACCTACAAAGCTAATAAAATGACAGGGATTAGCTAAACTCATGACTGAAACAAACTTTCAAGTCCTAGACATCAATGAACTAGATAACGAATAGGAGATGGTGACTCCAAAAATCAGCTAGGCCTTTTTAGAATCACCTTGGTATGCTGATATAATTCATGTATTATTGAACCTGCAGGTTCCTACAGGGTTATCCGGAACAAAGAAAAGATTTTTAAAAATGAAAGCTTCAAAATTCTATATTATAGATGGTGTTCTTTTTTGGAAAAATCATGAATGTATTTTATTGAAATGTTTAATAAAATAAGAAGCTAACAAAGTTCTCAAAGAATTTCATGCAAGGGACTGTGGTGGACACCTCTACTGGAAATCAACTGCAGACAAAATCCTAAGGGCTGGATTTTACTGGCCATCATTGTTCACTGATGTAAAGAAGTTTGTCACTGCTTGCCACAAATGCCAAATTTTTTAAGGCAAAAGAAAACTGTTACCCTTGCCCTTGAGACCAATTTCCACTGAAAAGCCTTTTCAACAATGGGGTTTGGACTTCATTGGAGAAATCCATCCTCCCTCATTTGGCCAACACAAATGGATTCTTACTACCACAGACTATTTTACCAAATGGATAGAAGCCATTCCTGCTAGACAAGCCAATGATACAGTGCTCATAGGATTCTTAGAGACCAACATCCTGTCTAGGTTTGGCTGCCTTGAAAAGATCATAATCAACAATGATGCTGCCTTCAAATCCAAGAAACTGATAAATTTCTGCAGCAAGTACCATATCACTTTGGGCCATTCCACAGCCAATTACCCTCAAGGTAATGGTCTAGTTGAGTCTTCCAATAAAATCTTGATCAATATTATTAAGAAACTACTGGAGGAGAACAAGAAAAACTAGCACAAGAAGCTTACAAATGCACTATGGGCAGACAGACTTACTACAAAAAGATCAATTGGAACCAGCGCTTATGAGCTAGTTTATGGCATGGAGGTTGTATTTCCTTCATCTTTAGGAGTTCTTGTGATGAAGTTGCTGCAAGAAGTTCAGGTGGAACCAAATGACATTCAAAGGAGAATAAATCAGACCATTCATTTGCAGCAGACCAGAGAAGAAGTTCACCAAATATCCCAAGTGTTACAAGAAAAACTCAAGAAAATATTTGATAAAAGGACCAAAGCAGAAGATTTTTACATTGAAGACAAAGTACTGAAGTGGGATTCTAGGAGATAAGACAAAGGAAAACATGGGAAGTTTGAATTCCTATGGAAAGGGTCATTTATCATCCAAGCATTGCAACGGAACAATACTTACTTTTTGAAGGACCTGGATGGTACAGAAACAGAAGAAGGACCAGTGAATGGTCGAATGTTGAAACATTACTTTGATCCAATTCTTTGATAAATTCTGATTTTAACATGTACATAAGGAAATTCAAGATCAGCAGTTTGAAGGAAGTGATCAGCTTGTTTATTGCAGCAATGAGAATGAGCAGGAAACTACAGAAATTGTTGAAATCAGTGAAGTAACTCTACCATTTTTTGTTTTGCTTCATTTTAGTTTATCAGAGATTGCAGAAGAAGACTTGGGAGCAGGAAAATAAGATCAAATAATCCAAGTAAAAGCTATCCAGAACAGATGTACAATTGTTTGAATTAGCTTAAGAAAAGTGTATATATTTTACAGCATCCTTTTGTAAAGTTTCTATATTCAGCAAAGGAAGATTGTAGAGCACAGTCAAAATTACTCATAAGGCCATCTGACCTATTGTTCTTGACTTTTCACTAGGGAAAGCCATCCCTATGTTGACCCAGTGTTATACTCCTATAGTAATAGGTGTCATATTTCATGATTGACTGGTTGAGCTCTGTAATATGTTCATACCTTTCCATGCTATAAAGGTTTCCATATTATCAAAAAATCAAAAAATTAAAAAATGTAAAGAGGATATACCCTAAAAGAAAAATCAAAGGGTGGAAAAAAATAAATGGTCAAAAGAAAAAATGAAAAGAAATGAACCCCAAATAAAAAAGACCAGGAAAGTGTGCAAGTCCAAATGCCACTACTATTTCATTTTTGCAAATAAAGCATCGTGTGCAGCTTGTTAACTTTTGCCACAATTGATGAATGGCCAAACAGCTTAATCTTGACCAAGTTCATGTTTTGAATTTCCTGTTTTAGAGATAGAGAATAAAATCTATCCAAACTGTTTAATCTTGGTAGATAAGTAGATAGGTAGAGAAACGAAGGAGCTCAACAGTTTAATCTGAGCCCTTGGAAGAAATAAGCGCAGAGAAATAAGAAGGAGCTCAAGTAAAGCTATCCAAAACAGATGTACAGTTGTTTGAATTAGCTTAAGAAAAGTGTATATATTTTACAACATCCTTTTGTAAAGTTTCTACATTCAGCAAAGGAAGATTGTAGAGCACAGTCAAAATTACTCATAAGGCCATCTGACCTATTGTTCTTGACTTTTCACCAGGGAAAGCCATCCTTATGTGGAGCTAGTGTTATACTCCTATAGTAATAGGTGTCATATTTCATGATTGACTGGTTGAGCTCTGTAATATGTTCATACCTTTCCTTGCTATAAAGGTTTCCATATTATCAAAAAATCAAAAAATTAAAAAATGTAAAGAGGGTATACCCTAAAGAAAAATCAAAGGGTGGAAAAAAATAAATGGTCAAAAGAAAAAATGAAAAGAAATGAACCCCAAATAAAAAAGACCAGGAAAATGTGCAAGTCCAAATGCCACTACTATTTCATTTTTGCAAATAAAGCATTGTGCGCAGCTTGTTAACTTTTGCCACAATTGATGAATGGCCAAACAGCTTAATCTTGACCAAGTTCATGTTTTGAATTTCATGTTTTAGAGATAGAGAATAAAATCTATCCAAACTGTTTAATCTTGGCAGATAAGTAGATAGGTAGAGAAACAAAGGAGCTCAATAGTTTAATCTGAGCCCTTGGAAGAAATAAGCGCAGACCTAAATAGGCTTATCATGCAAAGAAAGGAAGATTGAAAAGGGTTTGCTAGTTTAAGTGAACCCAAGAAAGAGAAGAAAAATGTTAGGCAAAGTAGGCAAGTTAGGTAGATTGCTGTTGCAGAATGAGACTTGTGATTGATTTTTTCTCTCAAAGTGTTAATTTTACCTCTATCAAAAGTGCCATAGTAGATATTTTGGAGCAGCTCGAGCGAGGCATGACTAACTCCCCTTCATACTGTTTCCCCAATCACTTACTAATTTCCCCCAATGGTATTGATATCTCCTTCATATCACTGAGTCACTCATCTCATTCCATTTCAAACATTGCCTAAGTACAACCCTGTTTTGCTTAGGACAATGGCCATCTTTCTTGTATAAACCTTGTTCCCACTTTTTAGCCTAAGTCTAAAAATACACCTATTTTTATACTTAGCGCGCTTTTTCAAACTCATATTAACTATTAACATTATTATATAACTCCCTATACTTATTCCCCTTTCCCATATTATTTTAATACATTAAAGAAAACCCCCAATATTTAATAAACCCGCCCCGGTTAACTAAACCATAGCACTGTACAAATCGAGAATTAAAAGGTTTATATGAAACCTTTTAATAACCTGTTACCGTGCCATTCAAAGGATTAATTAACATTTGGTTAATTAATAACTTAACCAAAACCCTGAGAACCAATAAAATCGTGCCCGAAATGGTTTATTAACATTAAAATGATCGAGCCCCCGCACATTAAACACCCCGCCATCCCCTATAAGCACCCGTCGTCCGATCTGCTCCTGTACATCCAACGGACCATAACCATTTCGCGACCCCCCTTGCCGCCGAATGTTAAGCCACGGGGAAATGCCAGTATTTCTCCTGTACAGGTGCCACGTGTCGTGTGCCCGCGTTGTTCACTGCCCCTCCGCCCGAAACCGCCCAAGCCCAAAAGCGGTGCGGGCAAAACAACTTACCGCCCTCCCGCTGACCCTCACTGACGTCATCCTGCCACATCACCCTTCGCTGACATCACTCGCCATGTCACCATACGTACTGCCACGTCCTCCGTCCCATACCCCCCGCTGATGTCATGCTAACGTCATCCGTCCTTGAAATCAAATTTTCCCGCCAAAATTCTTTTTGTCAAATATATGGTAAAAAAGTCATTTTTGTTATATTTTGCCTGCATATTGCACTCCGAGCGTAAAAGTGACTGAGTTCACAGTTCAGGTTTTCGACCACCTCCGGACCACAAAGGCTTCATCAATGAGCTCGCAGACTCTACTGACCCACCATTTTACAGTTTTCTTCCTCGTTTAACATAGTTTAAAGCAAAAACAAGGATTTCCAAAGCTTGCAGAAGAGAGAAACCGACATATACAGAGATATTTTGGGCTAAGCACTGGATAGATATGAACAAAGAAGACAGGGTATGGAACAAGTCAAAGAGTATCAAATAAGCCATAAAGAGTATGAGTGTAGAATTAAAGACAAGTCAAGTCAGAATCAATAAATATCGGAGCCGACTAAGAGAAGCAGATCAGATTCTAAAGAATAGTTAATACAAACATTCGGCACAGAGCTACAAAGGACACCTGCAAGCCGAACCCTAAAAAGCTAGCCTCCAACACAGCATAAGTTAGTTGTTTCTACTTTGCTTGTAAATTACTTTAGGTTAAACTTAGATATTATCTTAGAGCTTTTATGAGATATCTGTTGTACATATTTTGTTGTATAAATACCACCTTCATCAGAGTTTTGAAGAGGTTGGGTATGTGTAGATTTTCTAGACTTCGCTGTAATACTGAACTTCCGGAATAAAAAGCTTTTGGAAACAAATTGTTGTCTGGCCTACTGGATGAAGAATCAATGCAAAAGACTTATCACAGAATTCTTGAATCAACCTATGGATCAATAAGTACCCTTATATCTTTTGTTTTACAGTTTTCTTGTCTATTATGTCATCTATGTTTCATGATCTGAATGATAAAGAGAAAGATTAATTCAGAATTTGCTTGATTGCACTCTATTTCCAGTCTTTATTATTCTCTGTGTTTTCTTCAAAATTAGTATAAATAGTGAATTCTTAATTTCTCTTGTTTCCCATGATTCTCTCATATTGATTATTTGATAAAGAATTATTAACTGCTCTTTGTCGGTAAGCATCCATTTTCCCTCTTTCAATATGTTGAAGGATTCTTAACTTCCCTTCAACCATTTGAGTCCATTCCATCTGATTCTGGCCTTTTAATTGTTCCATGTTTGAGTACCTTGCTCTATGATGCCATCCTTTGTTAGAAACCAAATCCAGGAAACCATCCTTCTTTGACTCCATCATGCCCAATAGACTGAATTTTTCCTCACTGTTCTATTGAATCTCACCACCCAAACTCAAAACAAAACCCTTGAACTTCATAACTAGCCTAACACCTTTAAAAACAAAGCTAAATCATAAAGAGAGAGCCCTCTCTAGATGCAGATTGGCTAGAATCTGTATCTAAAAGATTGGTCTTTGGTTACCTCGGCTGTATTCCCTTTCTTACAACTTTTGGGAACGACCTGAGTGTTAACAGATTCCATAATAAAGGCGCGAGGGGTAAAATAATGTGACAGAGAGGCTGACACAAAGAATGATGATAGAAGGAAAATATGAGTGGTGGAATGATGACTTCCCTTGTCAGATCATATTGTGCAAGGTTGATCTGGCAGTGACTGACACGATTCCAGAGGGGATGGTCAATTACTCAAATGAAGGCTTTTCAAAGATAGGTCGGTACATTAGGAGGACAAATGTGAGTGAAATGGGATGAATGTGATGCAAATATAGATGATGTATTGTAACAAGACTCAATGGGACTATGAAAAAAATCCATGGATGAAAAGGTGACTTATCACAAATTCTCTACACAAGGGTGACTTGATGATGTTGCCACATGGGGGAGGCCCAAAGGGGACCTGTTTTAGTGGCTAAAACCACCCTCCAAAATTTTTGCTTAGCCCGTTTTGGAGCCTCCCTACCAGCCTTACACATCACGTTGTCTTTCTTTGTCACATACTCAAGCTTCAATGCTTTCCTTGCTCAAAGGCATCCTATCAATCACAGTTTGATATTTTCCCTTCACAGGTTGCTCATCTGGACTTGGTCCAGCTATAGGTTGAGAAACTTCCCAGTGAAATTTGTGTATTTCTGGAGGGAAACCAGCCCTACCCTCCGAGAATTGTGCAATTCCCTCTGATAGCCTGTTGGTCTCCTGGATTGTGCAATCCTGCCAGCTAACCCTCCCAGCAATAATTGCACAATTTTTCCCATCAACGGGAAGTTTAGCCCGGGATTTGCGCAAATCTAGGCAGCAGTCAACTGCTAGGACCACAAATTGCTCAATCCCCTTGGGAAGTCAGCCCAGCTGATAGTGAGGAATGCACATTTTTCTCCAACAATGGAGTAGTCACTTGCATGTGTAGCTGAGCTGACCGGTTCCCTTCGGGAGAAAGCAAAATAGACTTGCATGCATAGGTTGCTTCTCCCAAGGGAGCATTCAAATCCATCCCTTATTTCAGGGATCTATGTTTAGTAGTTGGAGGTTACATGCAAGGAACAATTCAGGAACCTCCCTCCAAGTGTCACTTCCCCTAGATTTGTGGCATGTGTGTCACAACCTCGATGTTATCAAAAATCATCAATCAAGTGCTACATAGCTCATTCCTCACATCAATCTTGTAGCTCTAACATCCCACATCACATTTAGAAGCAGTGGGCACATTCAGCTTGGCTGTTTTGGGGTAAGCTCACTTCCCATGCCTTGTGCTGCATTTCTGTCACTTTTTGGCTTTTTTCTTGTATGAGTACTATTTTCTTGATTTCTTTGAATGCCTATTGTCATTTACATATGTTCTAGCTGTCCTAGCTCTATTTCAATTTTCGTTGCTATCTCACTATTGTCGCATGCATGAAACTGTTTTGCACGAATTTTCACCCAACCGGTGAATGACCTCACCCACATGCATGTTGATATGTTTTCTCAATCCTCCATTCATGTTTTTCATGCACTGTTTATCACTTCTGCTATCACTTAGTGTCGTCATGCATTTCCTTCGACTTACTTTCTTTTAGTTGCCTGTTGGCGAGTCAGGCCAACCTTAGCCTGGTCTCTGCCTTCACCAAGGCTGCATTGTGCAATCTGGAGAAGGAAGGCTCACCTTCCTCTCTAGATTTGCACATTTTGGCCCAACATTATCCTCCTGGACTAAATTGGGTATTTATGGAGGTCAGTGGTTGCTTGGGCCAAAAATTTGCGCAAATCTAGGCCAGTAGTCTTTCCCAGCTGGAATTGCTCATTGCACACTCCCAGCAGCCAAATGCCCTACTAGACTATGCATTGCATAGTTCGAGTAGTCAGTGAGTCTCTCAGTAGCCCGAACTGTGCCTAGTGCAGTCTTGGCAGTCAGTCTTCGGATCTTCCAAAAGAAATTTCGCAACCTTCATGATCATTCACCCAGGTATGTTGCAAGTGAGTTCTCATGTTCATTTTGGTTTTCGACTGGTAGATTGCTTACCATGAGTGTTTCCATGTGTCCAGGTATCAGAGATGTTCATCTACCTCTCAAAAATACAAGTACAATGGTTTCCAAGAGAGCAGATATGAAGACACCGTTCAGAGCATGCTTGGGGATGCAGTGGATCAAGTGTCCATGGGATTACCTACTTACGAAGACATAAAGTTGTTCGTGGACAAGGACATCAAGCAGCGACATCATAGCAAGCAACATCACGAAAAAACAACTAAAGGTAGCATACCGAACACAGTGAATTCAAGAGGAAGGTTGTTGACAACATAGAGGTGGAGCAAAGTTGCAGGATCAAGCAAATCCACTAATAACGAAAGAAACTTTGGAGACTCAGGCTATGAAGTGATGGCATGACATGAAGATCATGTGAAGGCAGAAGATGGAACAAAGAATGAGTTGCATGTTTTGAAGAAGCAACTAGGGAAGAACATGAAGCTACACAGACAGTCCAATGAGTTGCATCAGGAACAGGAACAACAGTGGGCGCAACATGCACTCATGGATGAAACTGTGCCAGCACAAGTTAAGGATCTATCCCAGCAGCTGACACAAAGAAAACATGGTGAGAAGAGTTGTTGATCACATGCAAAGGATCCAACAGCATGCATGTCATTATGTGCACACATGAAATCCAACCCATTCAACACACTCACCAAGGCGAAGACAAAAAGCAAGTCCAACTGGGGTTAAATATGCACTTTGGCAAGTTGATGCGCAAGACCACCAACACACACTTGAAGATCAACACAAACACTATGCATTAGTTGTTACCAATTCAACCGTACCCAAGAAGACCATGCACATGTTAGCATATGAGTTGGATGAAGGGGCCAAACCAATGCACCGGTTGCAACATAGGCAAGAGTTCGCTCAACAATATGTCATCATGAGGTGCATCCACACCATCACGGATGACGAAGCCTGGAATCAGTTCACCAGCTTCACCATCACAAGCATGTCAAAGAGTTGGTCTCACCACAATGGACTGAGTGTCAGTGATGTCTTACAATGCTTTCTCAAGACATGTTCCCTCACATGAGTACATGTGCATTGTAATGTTCAGTCATGTCAAGTGTAAGTCAAGTGTCAACATTTGGATGTAACAATCATAGAGTAGGTGAAGATTCATGAGGGTAGTTGAACTGTCATAAAGGGGAATGTCAAGGGTCACCTTACCCTTTGCTATAAATAGTCCCTCATAACTCATTGTAAAGGCTTTTGGGTAGCCAAGCTTCTATTAAGACTATCTTGAACAAGGCTGGGACAATATTTTAACGCGCCTTGGCTTCTCCACTGCATGGATCTAGTACATCTCTTTGGACGAGTAGGCAGATGTGGATGTAATGTTCTATTGATAAGGCTAGTAGGTTTACATGCTATATTGTATGATTGTGACTTACACTTCTTTAGATAATAAAATCCAACACATTTTCATGCATATGTTGTTATTGTAGTTGGACTGCTCCTGTTGCCTTAATGATATATGTTGTTTAACTTACGTACTTGTATATGAACTAATTTGTATGCAATTATATGAATATCGTTGTTAATGTGTTACATATGTTGTTAATGTTGTCACCGTCCATGTCGACTTCTCTGCCAGACATCAGATAGACCTTTATCTAAACCTTGTTATATCAACTATGACACTCGTCTCAGACTGATCTGTGATTGTTGTTCATGTTACCTTACCTTGTATGTTGGGACTATCGCATCCGTGTCGACTGCTCTGCCAGAAGCTTTGCATGTCCTTTGTGTTGTGTGTTCCTAGCCAAGTTGGGATTGATCCATTTCAACTTGGAACTTGCCTTCACCTTCCCTCCCTTTGAAGTGTTGAAACCTCTCAAACTCATTCCTTGACTCATTGCATCAGTCACACCCTTTCTACTAACAAAGTTATCTTACTTTCCTCTATGTGACATCTCGGTCAAGGCATCACCTTACGACCCACTGTTGGGACTCCTACACCAAACGGTCTGAGGTCTAATTGGGACTTATCACTGGGGAGATCCCCTTGACATGTTGGAGGGTCCAACACCATCAACATTTCTGACGCTAGAGGAAGGGCCTAATGACAAGAAGTGTCCTCTTATCCAGTTTTTAACCTTTGCATATCTTTCATGGAATATTGCATTCTTCTTCCCCCGAGGTGTTTTTCGAATCGTGAAGACGTCTCCATCTCGGGGAAGCTTTTCAATCTCTTGTCCACTCACACGTACGATGGTGAAGGCGAAGTGGCCTAGCCTAAGCACTTACATAACTTCCTCTCCATGATTTATGAGGAAGATGAATTTATTGACAAACAGACTGGTTTGCTGCTTGCATTCACACTTCATGAATCCCCATTTCATTGGGTGCTCAGCCTACCAGCTAACACCTTCCACTTATGTGATCTTATTGAAGACACTTTCCATCATTTTGATCCAAACCATCTTGACTGGAAAATTTTACAGCAACGGAGGGCTCCGCCTGAATCCATTATTAATTTTTATCAGTGCTTCCGTGACTTACAATTTCAAACTCCGTAGAGTCAGATGAAGTTCGCTTATCTCTCGGACTGGTTCGAGTACTATCTTAAGAAATCTGCCTGTCCCAAGAGAAAGCTTGATGTCAAGCCTCGCTCAACCTTCTTCATTGATGGAACTATGCAATCCCATGTGGGAGCAGGCACTGTCCCAATGGACTATCTGCGTCCCTCTCATTCAATAGTTCCACCATCACTCAGTGATGTTGAGGATCATGTTCGCACATTTTTTCATCCTTCACATCCTGCCAACATCACTCCACTTATTTTTTGCACAGAGTTGATTATTAGCCCTTCCAGTTCCATATGCATTTTTTTCTTCGACCTCCGGCTTCACACCCAGGTGTTCCTTCGGATGATGTTATCTTGTGTTCATCCATTCCAGACTCTTCACTTGTTTTGAATGAGGAAAAACCCATTGATGGAGTTGGTGTTGCACAACCAACCTATGCTATCATTCATGAAGAGTATGACTGGGAGCTTGAACATCAACACTCGGCGAAGGATGACTCCCTTTTGTCTGAGCCCCCTCCGTTCCTTCCTAGTTTCTTTGGTGAACCTTCCATCCATGATTTTGTATGTGTGTCTTCATCTACATATGCACCCATTGTTGATCACCTGCAAGACTCACTGGATGCTAGTCCATCATTCGACAATGAAGAGGATAAGTTATTCATTGAAAATCCACTTGATCCTTCATTTGTGTTTTTGGGAAACACAGAGGATGAGTTCATTTTCTTTTCATCTACCCCTCTGTTTGATTCACATGATCATGAGGATGCCGAAGAATTCATTGATTTATCTTACTGTGGCATTCGTGATTCATTTGCTTCCATTTTTTATCATGATCATGAATCTATTGTAGTCGATCTTCCGAAGCCACCGGTTTATAATGATCTACCTGATGATGAAATTTGGACACCCAAGACTGTCAAAGCACTTCATCCCGAGCTGATGGTTATGTCAGGCCCTCGCTCTCTTGGGGTTAGTCTCACTTCTGATCATGAAACTATTCAATCACCCAAGGCTCCTCATGACTCGTTTGTATGCATTGAAGATCCATCTCGCACATAGATCACACTTCCTCCACTCAAACTACACAATCCCATTTCTCATGCATTGGAGGAGTCTTACATTGCAAGCACTTGTTCACGATGCAAGTTACCTTTGTTTCTTTCATTTTCTTTCATGTCTCAGTCAAGAGTGTGCTTTTGCTTCAAATTTACACATAGTGTCACACAGCACCATGATAAGTCCATGGATTGTCCGTCATCCACATGCACTCACTTATGTCCTGTGGGAACTTTGAAACATGAAGTGTGGTTGTCTTCACTATCATATCTTTCTTATATGCTGGTCTGCACAACTGGGTTACTCATAGACCAAGCCTTCACCAACATGGGTCTACCAATGCACCGGTGGCTGCAATGGAATTATCACTTCACGTGATCAAGCCCATGCACTGTTAGTATAGGAATAGGGGTAGTGTTTTCTTTCAGTTGTTTGCCTGCATTTTTGTTTGCTTATATGATTTTCTTGCTTATTTGTGTGCTTTCTTGTTTACTTACTTGTCTTGCTTTCACTTTTACTTCTTCTCTTGCTTTCCTTTGCTATTTGTTTCGTCCATCCGTAGGTTAGTTTGCATGAAACCATGTGTAACTCATGACACGAACTGGGTAAAGTACAAGAGGGTTTGTATAGCTATCACTACTCGGTTATTTTTCATCTTGCCTTTGTATAATGAACTTGTTACTCTTAGTCCATGATATGTCAAAGGAGAATACGTACTCTTCGAAGTGAATCTTGGTGTAAGCACAACACTTGCATGCTAACTAGCATCACCTTATCTAGTCGATTGTTTTTGGGTTAACCCTTGTCAGCTCAATCAAGTAGAGTAAGGTGAGGGGGAAAAACTTAACAGGCATGTGAGAGACATAATAAACTACTTGTCTGCTGGAACAGCCTCCTCTGCTCTCAATAAGTCGAGATGCCTCTTCCACCTATGAAATGAATAAGTGCTATGCACAGTAAAAATGAAAAAAATGAAAAGTCAAAAAATTCAAAATGAAAAATGAATGAGGTGGAAGAAGAGAAAGCCTTCTTGTGCAGGGAGGTGATGCAAGTAACTCTGCTGGGGTACTGACCAGGCTCTCTGGTAGCGGAGCCATGCTTGCATTCCTATATGACTGCACCAAGGTACTGTCCAAGCCTTTTGGTAGTGAAGCAACACCAGAGATGAAACTAAGACTCTAATGACTATACTGCTTGTGCACCTATATACCCCTCAACCCAAATTGAAACAACTATGTTGCCTTGGCTTGGAATGTGTGTCAATCGACCAAGGTCTTGGAAGATGCTACATCTTACAATCAAGTTAGTGTGAAACCAAGATGATCTAAGAACTGAACAATAATTCTGGACGTGTTAGACTTTCTATTTATGAAAAAGGTCTATGCAAAGAGCTAGAGTTCTACCAGTGTGTCGCAAAGGGTTGTAGCGGCTACAACCACCCTCCAAAATTTCACCTTAGCCTATTTTGGAGCCTCCCTACTAACCTTACACAACACTTTGTCTTGCTTTGTCAAGTACTCAAGCTTCAGTGCTTTCCTTGCTCAAAGGCAGCCTGTCGATCACAGTTTGATCTTTTCCCTTCATAGGCTGCTCATCCGGACTTGGTCCAACTGCAAGCTAAGCAAATTCCCAATGAAATTTGTGCATTTCAGGAGGAAAACTGGCCTTTCCCTCTAGGAATTGTGAAATTCCCTCTGAAAGCCTATCGGTCTCCTGGATTGCGCAATCCTACCAACCAACCCTCCCAGTAGGAATTGCATAATTTTTTCCATCAATAGGTAGTTCAGTCCAGGATTTGCACAACTTTGGGCAACAATCAGCTGCTAGGCCCAGAAATTTCACAATCCCCTTGGGAAGTTAGCCCAATTGACAGTCGAGAATGCAAATTTTTCTCCAGCAGTCGAGCAGTCGCTTGCATGTGCAACTAAGTTGACCAATTCCCTCCGGGATCGAGAAAAACAAACTTGCATGCATAGGCTTCTTCTCCCAAGGTAGCATGCAAAGGCATCCCTTGTTTCAAGGACCTATGTTTAGCAGTTGGAGGTTACATGCAAGGAACAATTCAGAAATCTCCCTCCAAGTGTCGCTTTCCCTATATTTGTGACATGCGCGTCACAACCTTGATGTTATCAAAACTCATCAACCAGACGCTGCATAGCTCATTCCTCAAATGAACCTTGTAGCTCTAACATCCCACATCACATCTAGGATCAGTCGACACATTCAACTCAATTGTTTTGGGGTAAGATCGCTTCCCATGCCTTGTGCTACATTTCTATGGGTTTTTGGGGTTTTTCTTTATTTCTTTGAATGCCTGATGTCATTTACATATATTCTAGCTTGTCCAAGCTTTGTTTCAATATTTTATGCTATCTCACTATTGTCGCATGCATGAAACTGTTTTGCGCTGATGTTCACCCAACCGACGAATGACCTCACCCACATGCATGTTGATCTGTTTGTTCAATCCTCCATTCATGTTTTGCATGTACTATTTATCACTTCTACTATCACTTAGTGTCGCCATGCATTTCATTCAACTTGCTTTTAGTTGCCCGTCGGTGAGTCGAGCCAACCTTGGCCTAGTCTCTGCCTTCACCAAGGTTGCATTGTGCAATCTGGAGATGGAAGGCTCACATCATCTCTAGATTTTCACATTTTGGTCCAACACTGACCTCTTGGACTGAATTTCACACTTCTGGAGGTCAGTAGCTGCTTGGCCCAAAAATTTGCACAAATTTGTCCCTAGGCAAGTAGTCTTTCCCAGCTGGAATTGCTCATTGCATAATCCTAGCAGCCAACTACTTGACTAGACTGTGCATTGTGCAATTCCAACAATCAGTGAGTCTCTTAGCAGCCCAGACTATGCCTGGTGCATTCTTGGTAGTTAGTCTCCCGACCTCCCAGCCGAAATTGCGCAACCTTCATGATCATTCACCCAGGTATGTTGAAAGTCAGTTCTCATGTTCATTTTGGTTTTCGACTAATGGATTTCTTGTCATGAGTGTTTCCATGTCTCAAGGTATCACAGGAGTTCATCTGCCTCTCAGCAGTACAGGTACAATGGTTTCCAAGAGAGCAGAAATGAAGACACTGTTCAAAGCATGCTTGGGGATGTATTCGATCAAGTTTCCATGGGATTACCTACTTATGAAGACATCAAGTTGTTTTTGGAAAAGGACATCAAGTAGCAACACCATAGCGAGAAGCATCATGAATAGTAGTTGAAGGTAGCATACTAAACGCATCGAATGTAAGAGGAAGGTTGTTGACAACATAGAGGTGGAGCAAAGTTGCAGGATCAAGCAGATACATTGATAATGAAAGCAACTTTGGAGACTCAGGCTATGAAGTGACAATGCGACATGAAGATCGCGCGAAGGTAGAAGATGGAACAAAGAAGGAGTTTCATGTGCTGAAGTAGCAACTCAGGAAGAACATGAAGCTATGCAGATAGTTCAATGAGTTGCAGCAGGAACTGGAATAGCAGTGGGTGCAACATGCACGCACAGATGAAACTGAGCTAGTATGAGTTAAGGATCTATCCCAGTAGCTGACACAGAGCAAACATGGTGAGTAGTGTTTTTGATAGAATGCAAAGGATCTAGCAGCATGCATGTCATTGAGTGCACGCATGCAATCCAACCCATTCAACACACTCACCAAGGTGAAGAAAACACGCAAGTCCAACTAGGGCTGAACATGCACTTCGGCAAGTTGATGTGCATGACCACCAACACACACTTGAAGATCAACACAGAAACTATGCATTAGTGTGTTTCCAACTCAACCATACCCAAGAAGACCTTGCACATGTTAGCATATGAGGTTGATGAACGGGTCGAACCAATGCACCGGTTGCAACGGAGGCAAGAGTTCGCTTCAGCAAGATGTCATTATGGGGTGCGTGCACACCATCACGGATGACCAAGCTTGGCATCAACTCACCAGCTTAACCATCACAAGCATGTCAAATAGTTGGTCTCACCACAATGGACCGAGTGTTAGTAATGTCTTGCAAGGCTACGTTGAGTCATGTCAAGTGTAAGTCAAGTGTCAACAGTTGGATGTAATAGCCATACAATAGGTGAAAAGTCATGAGGGTATTTGAACTATAATAAAGGGGAATGTTAAGGGTCACCCCACCCTTTACTATAAATAGTCCCTCATAACTCATTGTAAAGGCTTTTGGTCAGCCAAGCTTCTACGAAGACTATCTTGAAGAAGGCTTGGATAGTATTATAATGCACCTTGGCTTATCCACTACACGGAGCTAGTACATCTCTTTGGATGAGCAGGTGGATGTGGTTGTAACGTTTTACTGATAGGGCTAGAAGGTTTAGATGGTGTATTGCATGATTGTGACTTACACTTATTTATATAATAAAATCCAACACATTTTCATGCATATGTTGTTATTGTAGTTGGATTTCTCTTGTTGCCTTAATGATATATATTGTTTAACTTACATACTTGTATATGAACTGATTTGTATGTAATTACATGAAACGTGTTGTTAATGTTGTCACCGTCCGTGTCGACTGCTCTTCCAAACATTAGACAAACCTTTCTCTGAACCTTGTTATATCGATCGTCAAACTCGTCTCTAACTGAGCCATGAGTGTTGTTTGTGTTACCTTACCTTGTATGTTGGGACATCCACATCCTTGTTCACTGCTCTACCGAAAATTTTGCATGTCCATTGTGTTGTGTGTTCCTACCCAAGTTGGGACTGATCTCTTTCAACCTGGAACTCACCTTCACCTTCCCTCCCTTTGAAGTGTTGGAACCTCTCATACTCATTCCTTGACTCACTGCATCAGTCACACCCTTGCTACTGACACAGTTATCTTACTTGCCTCTGTGAGACATTGTGGTCAAGGCATTACCTTACGACCCACTGCTAAGACTCCTAAACCAAACGATCTGAGTTCTAATTGGGACTTCTTACTGAGGAGATCTCCTTGACGTGTTGGCGGGTCCAACACCATCAAAAGGACCATCAAAACATGAGTAAATAATGGTTACTCATGATGAAAATCGACATATGAGTCAATAAGTGCAAAGGTAACATGGTACCAGAGTATAGGTGACTCATATGAAGATATTTGGTTTGAATAGGTGGCAAAGTGAGACCTCATGGAAAAAATGGATTCCAAGAAAAGATTTATATTACCAAAAACAAAGAGAGGCCCATTATATATCTCAGAGAGCTCTTTCCAATGGTGCTAACGGTTCATCAAATCGAGAAACAATTCGCTCATAAGGGTTGATGGAAAATTAGGGGTTTTCTTGTAAAAGGGATGTTTGCTCCAAAATCCAATTCATTTGCACATTGAGTTGTTGGAGAATTTGGAGAGGAGGAGAAGGCCCTAAATCTTGGTGAGTGCATAGCAGACAAACTGACCATCGAAATTCAGATCTACAACTTTTGGGTGGGTAGCCTAACTATAGGTTTTAACCCTATACAGAAATTACCTACATACGAATTATAAAACACAAAAAATAAACAATGTGAGAGCATAACACATAAAACACATATACACAAATATTTTCCCCTGGATCCCAAAACCAGGACTACCAGCTTGACTTTTCATTATTTTCCTTTTAATGTTACAATACATATTTATACATGTTGAGGCATCCAATACCATGGACCGAAAACCATTGCATCCAAAACCATGTGCGTAAAACATGCGCAAAACCATAGGGAGGTCTGCCCAACCTTATATAGGGTCCAAAAACAAAAAAAATTGAGGCACTGGCCCAGACCCCATAGCGTGGGGTTACCTGCACCCCTCAAACCCCCTGTGACTCCCCCCGCTATGTAATTGGCTCAATGAAAGGGGGGCGCTCCCCCCCCTCTAACACCCCCGTTAACTAGGTGGGCTAGTCGTGGAAATAATATAACACAACCCAACATTCTCCCACTTGTTGTTTTCTTTCCACAGGAGGCCACAAGAGATCTTAGTCATTTATCTAGCCCTGCAATGCCCATTGTTTCTCTACACTAAGAGAAATTCTTAGAGCTCAAAATTTTGTCAATGCATTTGCAATATTCTTCAAAGTGTCCACCTTTACCAGCAACACCCTTTTGTCTTCTATCATATCCCTCACAAAGTGATATTGAACATCAATGTGCTTGGTCTTCGAATCATATGTAGGGTTCTTTGCCAACAAAATTTCACTTTGGCTGTCACAGTCTATCCTTATAGCTCCCTGTACTAACCCCATACTTGAACATAATCTCTGCAACCAAACTGCTTCCTTGCTTACATGAATGGCTGCCATGTATTCTACCTCTCTAGTTGATAGTTCCACTACAAATTGTTTCTTACTCATCCAACTAACTGCACCTCCAAATAGGTTAAACAAATACCCACTTGTAGATCTTCTGTGATCCAGATCTCCAACCCAGTTTGCATCAACAAAGCCACGAATATCCAACACTCTATCCAATCCTGGCCTTCCTTGGTAGCACAAACCATAATCACTAGTGCCACGCAAATACTTGAAAACTAGCTTCACTGTTGTCCAGTGCTCCTTACCTGGTTTTGACATAAACCTGCTCAATACTCCCACTGCATGTGCAATGTCTAGTCTAATACAGACCATTACATACATCAGGCTACCAACTGCACTTGCATATGGAAGACGGGTCATATCCTCTTCCTCTTCTTGTGTCTTGGGACATTGTTCAACAAATAAATTCACACCTACAGGAATAGGAACCTTCACTGGTTTACTATCCTACATATTAAACCTCTACAGTATTGTCTTGACATACTTCCTCTAGTTTAACCAGAGCTTCCTCTTTGCTCGATCTCTTTTAATTTCCATGCCCAAAATATAATTTGCAGCACCAAGATCTTTAATGTCGAATTTGGAGAACAATTAGGTCTTCAAATCCTGGATAATTTCTTTGTCATTTCCAACCAGCAACATATCATCCACGTACAAGACCAGATAAATAACACGGTCACCAATTAATTTAAAATACACACAGTGATCTGCTTTGCTTCTCGTGAAGCCAAGTCCCTGTATAAATGTATCAAATTTCTGATACCACATCCTTGGTGATTGTTTTAACCCATACAAAGACTTCTTTAACTTCCATACCAATTCTTTCTTACCCTTCACCTTATAGCCTTCAGGTTGCTTCATGTAAATCTCCTCTTCTAGATCCTCATGAGGAAATTTTGTCTTCACATCCATCTGTTCTACCTCAAAATCAAAAGCAGCAACAACAAATAAAAGTATTCTAATAGAAGCTACCTTGGCAACAGGAGAAAAAATATCACCGAAATCATTTCCTGGCACCTGGGAATAACCTTTTGCTACCAATCAAGCTTTGTATTTCTCCTCCTTTCCTTCTGCATTTGTCTTCTTCTTGAACACCCATTTGCTACCAATGGGTTTCCTTCTAGCCGGCAATTCCACCAGATCCCAAGCCTCATTTTTGTGCAAAGATGCCATTTCATCAGTCATGGCCTCTTTCCAAAGTTTGCCATCCTCTGAATCTACTGATTCCTTCACAATTCTAGGATCATCATCAGTAACAGATAAAGAAATATTTGAATAGAAAGCAAATGGACTATACCTTTCTGGCTACCTTCTTTCTCGAACTGATCTTCTCACACCCGGATTTTGTGGCTCTTCATCTTCTGATTCCTCCTCTGTTGTAGAGTTTGATTCTTCCTCCTTAATCTCAAACTCTATCTTCTCAAGTTCCTTTGGTTGGAATTCATGTTTAATAACATATTTTACCTCTCTGAACAATACATCTCAGTTGTACACAACCTTCCTTATACCCAATAAAGATGCACTTTTCAGATTTACTATCCAACTTGGTTCGTTTCTCCTTTAGAACATGTACATACGCATCACATCCAACTACCCTCAGATGTGAAAGAGAGGGCTTCTTACCAGTCCATACCTCTCATGGAGTCTTATCCTTCAACACTAATGAAGGTGATCTATTGACCAGGTAACATGTTGCCTCCACCGCCTCTGGCCAGAATCCTGTCCTAACCCGACACCACTATGCATGCTTCTTTCCCTTTCCATCAACATCTTTTTCGTTCTTTCTTCAACTCCATTTTGCTCAGGTGTGTATAGAGTAGTCTTCAGTCGTGCTATACCACACTTCTTACAAAATTCTTCAAATTCCTTACTGTAAAACTCTCCACCGTTATCTATCCTCAAAACCTTTATCTTCTTCTCTGTCTAGTTCTCCACCAGAGCCTTAAATTCTTTAAACCTGTCAAAGACTTCAAATTTCTTCTTAAGGAAATATAACCATGTATTCCTTGAGAAGTCATCTATAAATGATACATAGTACATAGACTTACCCAGTGATGGAACCACGAGAGGGGAAACTCACCTAATTCTGCTTCCCATATACACAATTTTCACATAAATCAAAATCCAGAGAGCTATTACTCATACCTTCTACCATACCTTTACCATGAAGTATTTGAAGGTCGTTCTCTCCAATATGTCCAAGCCTTTGATGCCATAGCATGGTCTTCTCTCTAGAGACCACTAGATTTTCTGCTCCACTTTCAGGAACCATAGAGTTGTTGCACTCATCCACAATAGTGTTACCTTGCAGCTTGTACAAAGTTCCAATCCTAACTCCCCACATCAATACCAGTGCTCCCCAAACCATCTTGTAGGTATCCTTCTCAAACATTGTTTTTACACCTGCATCATCCAGCTTGCTTACAAAAATCAGATTTCTAGCTAATGCAAGAATATGCAAAACACTTGGAAGTGTTCTAACCCTTCCACCTTGCAACTTCAACTTTACTTTTCCGCGACCAATGATTCTAGCCTTCCTGTCATCCCCCAAGAAGACATCACCACCATCATATTTCTCATACTCGCAGAACCACTCTTTATGGGGAGTGAAGTGAAAGGATGTACCTGAGTCAATCAACCATGCCCCATAATCTACATGTGTACTTGAAGAAGCCAAGTACACATCCCCACCTTCACCTGAGGTGGTTTTCACCTCTGCAAAATAAGCATCATCAAATCCCTTTCCTTTATCAGGAGCTTTAGATTTACAATCTCTTTTGTAGTGCCCTTCCTTTCTGCATTTCCAACACACCACCTTTACAGGTTTTCCTGGAGATTTAGATCTTCCCCTAGATTTAGATCTCCCACTCAATGACTTATTTTTGTTTCTGTTTTGGGACCATCCTCGTACAGACAAGGAATCACCATTCTAGCTCTCCATATTTTTCCATCTCATCTCCTCCATCAACAAGGATGATATTATTTCATCAAACTGCAAGGCAGTTGCATTGCTACCTATTGCAACAACCAAACTATCCCACGAATCTGTTAGAGAACACAACAAACTGATGCACTTATCTTCATCTGAAATTTTAATATCAACAAATGATAACTGACTTACCATAATATTAAATGTGTTCAGATGCTCTGTCACCGAGTCTCCATCTCTCATCCTCTGGTTATACAACTTTTTCCGTAGGAACAGTTCATTCACTAGAGACTTAGATTGGTACAAAGTCCCTAACTTGTCCCACAAATCCTTCACCGTAGCTTCCCCTGATACATTTAGCAATACTGAATCTGAGACACACAATCATATTGTGCTATTTGGCTTTCGATCCAACTTCTTCCATTCTTCATTGGACACTCATATTTTTTTAGTACTTGGATCTACCGCGATCCACTGATCTTTATCCACCAACAGATCCTCCATATTGAGTTTCCACAACTCAAAACTTTGACCATTAAATTTCTCGATCTCTATCTTTCCACTACTCACCATCTTCTTTCACCACCAGAATCGATCTCGCAGATCTCCCATTGAACAGGGTCTACCAGAGGCTTGAGCGAAACCCCTCAGCAACAAAGGTGTCCCCTTGAAGGCAAAATAGCTCTGAAACCATAATGTAGGTGTTAACCCTGTACAGAAATTACCTGCATATGAATTCTAAAACACATAAAATAAACAATGTGAGAGCATAACACATAAAACACATATACATAGAGATTTTCCCCTCGATCCTAAAACCGGGACTAGCATCTTGATTTTTCATTAGTTTCCTTTCAATGTTACAATACATATTTATACATGCCAAAGCAACTTGGACTGTGCCTAGTGCAGTCTTGGCAGTCGGTCTCGAACCTCCTAGATGAAATTCCGCAAGTGAGTTCTCATGTTAATTTTGGTTTTTGACTGATGGATTGCTTACCATGAGTGTTTCCATGTCTCCAGGTATCACAAGTGTTCATCTTCCTCTCAACAATATAGGTACAATGGTTTCCAAGAGAGCAGATATGAAGAAACCGTTCAGAGCATGCTTGGGGATGCAGTCGATCAAGTGTCCATGGGCTTACCTACACATGAGGACATCATGTTGTTCATGGACAAGGACATCAAGCAACAGCATCACAGTGAGTAACACCATTAACAACAGCTAAAGGCAGCATATCAAATGCAGTGAATGCAAGAGGAAGGTTGTTGACAACATAGATGCGAAACAAAGTTGCAGGATCAAGCAAATCCATTGATAATGAAAGAAACTTTGGAGACTTAGGCCATGAAGTGACGACGTGACATGAATATCGTGTGAAGGCAGAAGATGGAACAAAGAAGGAGTTGTATGTGTTGAAACAACAACTCAGGAAGAACATGAAGCTACACAGACAGTCTAATGAGTTGCAACAAGAACAAGAACAATAGTGGGCGCAACATGTAGTCATGGATGAAACTATGCCAGTACAAGTTAAGAATCCATCCCAGAAGCTGACACAAAAAAAACATGGTGAGCAGTGTTATTGATCGCATGCAAAGGATCCAATAGCATGCATGTAGTTGAGTGCACACATGCAATCCAACCCATTCAACACACTCACCAAGGTGAAGACAAAAAGAAAGTCCAACTAGGGCTGAACATGTGCTTCAGCAAGTTGATGCGCAAGACTACCAACACACACTTGAAGATCAACACAAACACTATGCATCAGTGTGTTTCCGGTTCAAGCGTACCCAATAATACCATGCGCATGTTAGCATATGAGTTGGATGAAGGGGCTGAACCAATGCACCGGTTGTAACGTAGGAAAGAGTTTTCTCAGCAAGATGTCATCATGAGCTATATCCACACCATCACGGATGACCAAGCCTGGAATCAACACACCAACTTCACCATCACAAGCATGTAAAATAGTTGGTCTCACCACAATGAACCAAGTGTTAGTGATGTCTTGCAATGCTTTCTCAAGCCATGTTGCCTCACATGAGGACATGTGCATTGCAATGTTCAGTCATGTCAAGTGTAAGTCAAGTGTCAACATTTGGATGTAACAACCATAGAGTAGGTGAAGATTCATGAGGGTAGTTGAAATGTCATAAAGGGGAATTTCAAGGGTCACCTTACCCTTTGCTATAAATAGTCCCTCATAACT
Source organism: Pinus tabuliformis (assembly GCA_031772625.1). Classification (NCBI taxonomy): domain Eukaryota; kingdom Viridiplantae; phylum Streptophyta; class Pinopsida; order Pinales; family Pinaceae; genus Pinus; species Pinus tabuliformis. Next base: position 561,617,185 of record CM062819.1, on the reverse strand, counting down.
CATTGTAAAGGCTTTTGGCTAGCCAAGATTCTATTAAGACTATCTTGAAGAAAGCTTGGACAGTATTGTAATGCGCCTTGGCTTTTCCACTGCACGGAGCTAGTACAACCTTTTGGAGGAGCAGGCAGATGTGGATGTAACGGTCTATTGATAGGGCTAGTAGGTTTACATGGTGTATTATATGATTGTGACTTACACTTCTTTATATAATAAAATCAAACACATTTTCATGCATATGTTGTTATTGTAGTTGGACTGCTCCTGTTGCCTTAATGATATATGTTGTTTAACTTACGTACTTGTATATGAACTAATTTGTATGCAATTATATGAATCTCGTTTTTAATGTGTTACATATGTTGTTAATGTTGTCACCATCCATGTCGACTTCTCTGCCAGACATTAGACAAACCTTTATTTGAACCTTGTTATATCAACTATGACATTCGTCTCAAACTAATCCATGAGTGTTGTTCATGTTACCTTACCTTGTATGTTGGGGCTGTCGCATCCGTGTCGACTGCTCTGCCAGAAGTTGTGCATGTCCTTTGTGTTGTGTGTTCCTAGCCAAGTTGGGACTAATCCATTTCAACCTAGAACTCGCTTTCACCTTCCCTCCCTTTGAAGTGTTGGAACCTCTCATACTCATTCCTTGACTCACTGCATCAGTCACACCCTTTCTACTGACAAAGTTATCTTACTTGCCTCTATGTGACATCTCGGTCAAGGCATTACTTTACGACCCACTATTGGGACTCCTACACCAAATGGTTTGAGGTCTAGTTGGGACTTCTTACCCGGGACATCCCCTTGACATGTTGGAGGGTCCAGCACCATCAACATTTTTGGCACTAGAAGAAGGGCCTGATGACAAGCAGTGTCCTCCTATCTAGTTTTGAGCCTTTGCATATCTTTCATGGAATATTGCATTCTTCTTCCCCCGAGGTGTTTTTTGAATTGTGAAGATGTCTCCATCTCGGGGAAGCTTTTCAATCTCTTGCCTACTCACACATACGATGGTGAAGGCGAAGTGGCCTGGCCTAAGCACTTACATAACTTCCTCTCCATGATTTATGAGGAAGATGAATTTACTGATGAACAGGCCGGTCTACTACTTGCATTCACACTTCGTGAATCCCCATTTCATTGGGTGCTCAGCCTACCGACTAACATTGTGCACTCATGTGAGCACTTCTATGATCTTATTGAAGACATGTTCCATCATTTTGATCCAAACCATCTTGATCGGAAATTGTTACAGCAACATAGGGCTCTCCATGAATCTATTATTGATTTTTGGTAGTGCTTCCAGGACTTTCATTTTCAAGCTCTAAAGAGTCAGATGAAGTTCGCTTATCTCTCGGACTGGTTCAAGTATTGTCTTAAGAAATCTGCCTGTCCCAAGAGAAATCTTGATGTCAAGCCTCGCTCAACCTTCTTCATTGATGGAACTATGCAATCCCATGTGGGAGCAGGCATTGTCCCAACGGACTATCCGCCTCCCTCTCATTCAACAGTTCCACCATTGCTCAGTGATGTTGAGGATCATGTTCGCACATATGTTCATCCTTCACACTCTCCCAACATCACTCCATTTAATTTTCATGCAGAGTTGGTTGTTAGTCCTTCCAGTTCCCATATGCATTTTTTCTTAGACTTTCGTCTTCTTACCCAGGTGTTCCTCCGAATGATGTTATCTTGTGTTTATCCATTCGGGACTCTTCACTTGTTGTGAATGAGGAACAACCCACTGACAGAGTTGGTGTTGCACAACCAACCTGCGTTGTCATTCATGAAGAGTATGAGTGGGAGCTTGAACATCAACACTCGGTGAAGGATGACTCCCTTTCATCCGAGCCCCCCTGTTCCTTCCTAGATTCTTTGGTGAACCTTCCATCCATGATTTTGTATGTGTGTCTTCATCTATAGATGCACCCATTTTTGATCACCCGTAGGACTCACTGGATGCTAGTCCACCATTCGACAATGGAGAGGATAAGTTATTCATTGAAGATCCACTTGATCCTTCATTTGTCTTTTTCGGAAATACAGAGGATGAGTTCATTTGATTTTCATCTACTCCTCTGTTTGATTCATATGATCATGAGGATACCGAAGAATTCATTGATTTTTCTGATCGTGGCAGTCATGATTCATTTGCTTCCATTTTTTATCATGATCATTAATCTATCATAATTGATCTTTCGAAGCAACCAGTTTATAATGATCTACCTGATGATGAAGTTGGGACACCCAAGACTATTAAGGCACTTCAGCTCAAGCTGATGGTTATGTCAGGCCCTTGCTCTCTTGGGGTTAGTCTCACTTCCAATCATGAAACTGTTCAATCACCCAAGGCTCCTCATCATTTGTCTGTATGCATTGAATATCCATCTCACACACAAATCACACTTCCTCCACTCAAACTGCACGATCCCATTTCTCATGCATTGGAGGAGTCTTACATTGCAAGCACTCATTCACGATGCAAGTTACCTTTGTTTCTTTTTTTTTTCTTTCATGTCTCAGTCAAGAGTGTGCTTTTGCTTCAAAGTTGCATGTAGTGTCACACAACACCATGATAAGTCCATGGATTGTCCATCATGCACATGCACTCACTTATGTCCCGTGGGAACTTTGAAACATGAAGTGTGGTTGTCTTCACTGTCATATCTCTCTTGTATGCTGGTCCGCATAACTACGTTACTTGCGGACCAAGCCTTCACCAACATGGATTTACCAATGCTCTGGTGGTTGCATTGGAAGTATCACTTCCGTGATCAGGCCCATGCACTGTTAGTATAGGAGTAGGGGTAGTGTTTTCTTTTAGTTGTTTGTTTACATGCTTTGCTTGCTTGTTTGTGTGCTTGCTTGTTTTCTTACTTGTCTTGCTTTCACTTTTACTTTGCTCTTGCTTTCCTTTACTATTTTTTTCGTTCGTTCGTAGGTTAGTTTGCATGAAACCATGTGTGACTCATGAAACGAGCTGGGTAAAGTACAAGAGGGTTTGTATAGCTATCACTACTTGGTTATCTATCATCTTGCCTCTGTATGATGAACTTGTTACTCTTAGTCCATAATACGTCGAAGGAAAATACGTACTCTTCGAAGTGAACCTTGGTGTAAGCACAACACTTGCGTGCTAACTAGCATCACCTTATCTAGTCGATTGTTTTTGAGTTAACCCTTGTCAGCTCAGTAAAGTAGAGTAAGGTTTGGGGGAAAAACTTAACAGGAACGTGAGAGACATAATAAACTACTTTTCTGCTGGAACAACCTCCTCTACTCTCAATAAGTTGGGATCCCTCTTCCACCTCTAAAATGAATAAGTGCTATACACAGTAAAATGAAAAAAATGAAAAGTCAAAAAATTCAAAATGAAAATTGAATGAGGCAGAAGAAGAGAAAACCTTCTTGCACAGGGAGATGATGCAAGTAACTCCGCTGGGGTAGTGACCAGACTCTCTGGCAGCGGATCCATGCTTGTGTTCCTATGGGACTCCACCAGGGTACTGTCCAAGCCTTCTGGCAGTGAAGCAACACCAGAGATGAAACTAAGACTCTGATGACTATACTGCTTGTGCAGCTATATACCCCTCAACCCCAATCAAAACAATTGTTTTTCCTTGGCTTGGAATGTGTGTCAATCAATCAAGGTCTTGGAAGATGCTACTTCTTACAATCAAGTTTGTGTGAAACCAAGATGATTTAAGAACTGAACAATAACTCTGGAGGTGTTAGGCTTTCTTTTCATGAAAAAGGTCTATACAGAGAGTTGGAGTTCTACCATTGTGTTACCAAGTGTTGTAGCAGCTAAAACCACCCTCCATAATTTCACCTTAGCTTGTTTTGGAGCCTCCCTACCAACCTTACACAACACTTTGTCTTGCTTTGTCAAGTACTCAAGCTTCAGTGCTTTCCTTGCTCAAAGGTAGCCTGTTGATCACAATTTGGTATTTTCCCTTCACAAGCTACTCATCCAGACTTGGTCCAACTGCAAGTTGAGAAAATTCCCAGTGAAATTTGTGCATTTTAGGAGGAAACTCGCTTTTCCCTCCAGGAATTATGCAATTCCCTCTGACAGCCTATCGGTCTCCTGGATTGCGCAATCCTGCCAGCCAACTCTCCCAGCAGGAACTGCACAATTTTTTCCATCAATAGGCAGTTCAATCAAATATTTGTGCAAATTTGGGCAACAATTAGCTGTTGGGCCTAGAAATTGCACAATTCCCTTGGGAAGTCAGCCCAACTGATAGTCAAGAATGCAGATTTTTCTCCAGCAGTCAAGTAGTCGCTTGCATGTGCAGCTGAGTTGACTGGTTCCCTCCAGGATCGAGAAAAACATACTTTCATGCATAGGCTTCTTCTCCCAAGGTAGCATGCAAAGGAATCCCTTGTTTCAAGGACCTATGTTTAGCATTTGGAGGTTACATGCAATGAAAAATTCAGAAAACTCCCTCCAAGTGTTACTTCCCCTAGATTTGTGAGATGTGCATAGCTCATTCCTCAAATCAACCTTGTAGCTCTGACATCCCACATCACATCTACAATCTATTAGCACATTCATCTCAACTGTTTTGTGGTAAGCTAGCTTCCCATGCCTTGTGTTGCATTTCTATCGCTTTTTGTGGTTTTTCTTGTATGAGTACTATTTTCTTGATTTCTTTGAACGCCTGATGTCATTTACATATATTCTAGCTTGTGCAAGCTCTATTTCAATTTTTTATGCTATCTCACTGCTGTCCCATGCATGAAACTATCTTGCACTGACGTTCGACCAACCGATGAACAACCTCACCCACATGCATGTTGATCTGTTTGTTCAATCCTCCATTCATGTTTTGCATGCACTATTTATCACTTCTACTATCACTTAGTTTCGCCATGCATTTCATTCATCTCACTTGCTTTTAGTTGCCCGTTGGTGAGTCGAGCCAACCTTGGCTCGGTCTCTACCTTCACCAAGGCTGCATTGCGCAATCTAGAGAAGGAAGGCTCACCATCCTCTCCAGATTTTCACATTTTGGTCTAGCACTGGCCTCCTAGACTGAATTGCACATTTCTGGAGGTCAGTGGCTACTTGGCCCAAAAATTTGCACAAATTTTTCCCTAGGCCAGTAGTCTTTCCTAGCTGGAATTGCTCATTGTGTAATCCCAGTAGCCAACTACCCAACTGGACTATGCATTGTGCAGTTCTAGCAATCTGTGAGTCTCCCAACAACCTAGACTGTGCTTGGCAGTCAGTCTCCCGACCTCCTGGGAGAAATTGTGCAACCTTCATGATCATTTGCCAAGTTATGTCACAAGTCAGTTCTCATGCTCATTTTGGTTTTTGATTAACAGATTGCTTGCCATGAGTGTTTCCATGTCTCCAGGTATCACAAGAGTTCATCTTCCTCTCAGCAGTACAGGTACAATGGTTTCCAAGAGAGTGGAGATGAAGACAACATTCAGACCATGCTTGGTGATGTAGTCGATCAAGTGTCCATGGGCTTACCTACTCACAAAAACATAAATTTGTTCATGAACAAGGACATCAAGTAGCAGCACCACAACGAGTAGCATCATGAAAAGTAGTTGGAGGCAGCATACCGAATGCAACGAATGTAAGAGGAAGGTTGTTGACAACATAGAGTTGGAGAAAAGTTGCAGGATCAAGCAGATACAATGATAATGAAAGAAACTTTTGAGACTCAGGCTATGAAGTGACGACACGACATGAAGATCATGCGAAGGCAGAAGATGGAACAAAGGAGTTTCATGTGTTGAAGTAGCAACTCAAGAAGAACATGAAGTTGCACAACAGTTCAATGAGTTGCAGAAGGAACTGGAACAGTAGTGGGCGCAACATGCACTAATGGATGAAACTGCGCCAGTATGAGTTAAGGATCTATCCCAGCAGCTGACACAAAGCAAACATGGCAAGAAGTGTTGTTGATAGCATACAAAGGATCTATCAGCATGCATGTTGTTGAGCGCATGCATGCAATCCAACCCATTCAACACACTCACCATGGTGAAGAAAAGAAGCAAGTCCAACTAGGGCTGTACATGCACTTCGGCAAGTTGATGCGCATGACCACCAACACACACTTGAAGATCAACATGGAAACTATGCATCAGTGTGTTTCCGACTCAACTGTACCCAAGAAGACCATGCACATGTTAACATACAAGGTTGATGAAGGGGCCGAACCAATGCACCAGTTGCAACAGAGGCAAGAGTTTGCTTCAGCAAGATGTCATTATGAGGTGCATGCACACCATCACAGATGACCAAGCTTGGCATCAACTCACCAGCTTCACCATCACAAGCATGTCAAATATTTGGTATCACCACAGCGGACCAAGTGTTAGTGATGTCTTGCAAGGCTTGTGACGCAGGGAAACCCCCTGCGATACCCAGAATCACAATCTATTCATGCACACAATGAATACATCAAAACTGTCCATATAAAATTTTAGATTACTGGAAATTGCATACACTTCAATTTGCAGAAGTATGTGATATTGATTCACAATTTCAAAAGTTAGTAATTTCAGTTCCTCTCAAAAACTCTGGTTCAAACTACAACTCAGCAATCGACACACCTTTAATCGAAAGCCATAGTGTAATTGCCAACACCCATATATAAATTTAAATGCAACACCCTTCTCTTGATCGGACTGAATATCAATTACATTTTAATTCCCACACCCATTCAGTTTTGGAAATCATCAATAATTGTGCACCCATTAATTTACCATTCGCTCTGTCAACATCCACACATCGACCTTTGGATCATCTTCATCGTTCTCTGGCTCTGCACAGAAACAGATTTCTGCAAATTATTCAAAATTGAACATCCCTTCCACCCATTCTACAAATCGATTGCTCCAAGGCTTTCTGCGCATATATCAATCAACCAAATGAATGCAGGATTTCCAGACTCAATCAACAACAATGGATTTTTAAGTAAAAGATCAGTATTATTTGATATCTCTAATTCTAGGCCAGAGAATTCATGCTTTTTAGTCATGCAGCCCTTCCAGATTCCAAACATCTGGTTTCATATTTGGTGCCATGGCCAGGAAAATTATGCCATTACCAATATCCAATAAGTAGTTACATTCGATCACAATGTAATCTCCTTCCTTGAAATGGAATGTCAGAGTAGAAAAGGTCGAATTCAAAGAGCGTTTGTCGTGAAAGCAGAAGTCCAGGCCAACGCTAGAACCATCAACCCATTGGACATGAATCAATGACCCCAATGCTTTTTTCACAGCATCATAAGCAATCTGTGGCAGAAAAATGATATCAATCAGCAATTGGTGGCAGAAAAATGATATAATCTGTGGCAGAAAAATGATATCAATCGGCGTTCATAATGTTATCACTCAGGTTATCCCTTTTGACTCCTAAAGGGATACGGCCGAGGTAACCACAAACCAACTTTGGACTGCAAGCCCTAGCCTACCTGCAGTCAGAGAGGGCTCTCTCTTTATGATTTAGCTTTGTTGAAAGGGATGATTTTAGGCTAGATATGATGCACAGGGGTTTTGATTGAGTTTTGGTGGGAAAACTGATACTTTCAGGTAGAGAGGCAGAGTATAGTCTGAATTTTTCAAGCCATTGGGCGTGGAGTCGAGGAGGGGAACTGCTGGTGCGTTTTCTTAATAACAATGAGGGAACATGGAGCAAGATAACTGAGGTTTGAAGCAATCTTCAGATTTAAGGGATGAACTGAATGCTAAAGAAAGAGAGGCAGTTAAGAATCTCTCCAACAGATTAGCAGAGAAAATAACAGGGCGCTACCTAGGGGCAGTTAAGAATCCCTAGATAATTGGCCAACACAGGTGAATTGGGGTAAACATGAGCCGGGAGGAATTCAATGTTCATAACCAATTCTTTTAGAGCAAAACATCAAGAAACAGCAGAAATTGAGCATAGAGAGTATTTAAACTAATTCTAGGCTATTCCTTTTTTCTGCTATTTAGATAATGGCAAACACATAAACAGAGATAAGAGGCACTTATTGCTTCAGGTCGCAGCGCAGGAATTCCATCTTCAACTCTTCAAAACGTTCATCAACAACAGACAGTTCGCTCTCCAAGCTTTAAGCAATCTTTGATTACAGAAAAATTCAGGTATACACAGCGAGTCTCTAGTGAAAACTCTCAATTAACCCACCCTTAAAACTATACAGAGCGTGGTATATATAGGCCAAAAACTCTCTGCAGAGTTCCTTTATTACATCTTGACCTAATTAGGTCATAAAAAATGACTACTTAACCTAATCCTATCCAGAAATAAATGCAAAAAATATCTCGGGCCGTGCTCAGGGCCGATGTATCAAAACTGAATAAATGATGCTGTCCTTGGTGGCTTGCTGCAGTGTTTTCTGCAATAAATGAGTATGGGTTTCTACTTCCTTGCTGTCCTGGTGCTTTGAATGCCTTAATGGTGATTTGAAGGCAAGGATGGGCTGATGCTTATTGATTTGACTTTCTGGGGGCTTCATCAATGTTCAGGTGCCTCGAGCCCCTAAAAAATCTTGACTGATACTCTCTGGCGTCTTTTCTTCCACTGATACTCTCTGACAAAATCTGGACTGTTGATCTGATGTGCTGCGGGTCTAATCACCAGTAAATGGCCACTGTTCGGCCTCTGTATCATCTGGAACTGTCTTCTAATCCTTTTGGTGTGCTCTGTGAAGAAAACAGATCATTTTTGCGCCTTTTCGGGCTTCCTGGGGCCGCATGGTGAGAAGATTCCTTAAAGATTCCCTGAAGATTCTCCATTTCGGCCTAAAAAATCCTGCGATGAGCGATTTGCGATAGGCACAAATCGCTCATCAAAAACTGCCTCAAAATTCGATTCCGGGGCTCCGAAGTGTGACTTTTGCGCCTCTGTGCCCAAAAAAGTGTTAATGACATCAGCATGACGTCAGCATTGTACGGCGGGTGACGTCAGCAGGGCGACGTGGCGGGATGACGTGAGCATGACGTCATCACGTACGGACAATGACGTGGCAGGTACGGTGGCGGGGACACGTGGTAGTGACGTGGCAGGAGGCCACGCAGGTAAGTGACTCATCGGGTGACTGGACAGGGGAGTGATGTGGGCATGACTGTGCAGGAGGTGACGTAGGTGGTGATGTCACCCAGCAGGAGGCGGTAAGCGGTATGTGGCACACCGCTTTTCGGGGATGGCGGTTTCGGAGGGAGGGGCTCTGCCACAACCCAGCGCCTGACGCGTGGCGGGAGTACGGCGGCAAAACCGCCGAACTCCCGGACGTTAAAGGCCGGGCGGTTCGGGGATGGGGATGCCCGCCCACCGTAGATCTGTGGGGCGGGCGATCCAACGGTTGGTGACGGATGTGAAGGGACGGCGGGTTAATGGGTGGGAATATTCGCAGGAATATTCCTAATTTGATATGCGCGGCGGATGGGTTAAAAACTTAGGGAAATGGGTTTATGTGGGTTTTACAGGGGCGAGCTTAATACTTATGCATAGAAACTTTGGGTTAGGGGCAGAATATGGGTTTTTTACAGTGGTGGGGTGAAAATTTACAATGAAAATGTTGGGAGGAAGGTGAAAACATGGGTTTTTGGGCCTAAGAAGAGGTTACTAGCTGACCAGATGTCAAACTAGCTCCTTAATGACTCGGATGGGCTAAAAACAGTCCTAGATGGACTGAGATTTCCCGGACTTATAAAGAATATGGCTATATTGCCGGGGATGGGATATTTACATAGGGGAGTTTAAATACATGATTAAAATAGGGGAAGAGGGAAAATTGTTAGGGAGTTATATAATAAGGGTGATGAGAAGAAGGGAGAGGTTAGTGAACTCCAGCCTGAGTACCTCCAACTGAAAAACTGCCTCGGACCGAAAAATGGATTGCTTATCAAAATTGGAACACAGCAGTGGCCCTTAGACTAGCACACTCTTATGGACACTTCTTTGGCCATCTGTAGCAAATATGGAGCATTGCAGCATGCATAGTACGACATATTTGGCATGTAAAAATGTCGATCATGAAAGATGATTAACCTGCTGCAGCAGGAGGCTAACAGTGGCTCCACTTGGGGATGGCTTTTCCTTGTGAAAAGCCAAGAACAGCAGGTCAGACTGCCTTGTATTCAATTGTTGCTGTGTTCTGCAAATTTCCCTTGGCTGGCTGCCTTATTGATCCTACCTACCTACCTACTCTAACCAGTACTTACTTTGTTGTTAGGTGAAGTGAAATAGCCAATGCAGCCACTTAAGCAATAATAACATGAGTGGGCTTTGCTGCTTGTTCTTGCTAGTGGGACCAACTGAGATTTTGCAATTTGTTACGGCTTTGTCAATCTTTGAGAAGATCAGGAAGCTACTGACCTCCTTTGCGGTGTTTAAATACTGTACAAAACTGTCCTGCAACATATATATACAATTTCTAGGCTGAATTAAAGAACTGTACAAAGGTTGAGGATCACTACCATGCCTTGGAGTCGGGAGATCATCGATAACTCGATACTGAGCCTTGCAGCCTATTAATGGAGAAGAGCACTGATCTCTTTCATCATTCTGCCTGCCAGCGGATAGGTCATTTAGAACTTGCAGGGGTGCTTGTAATTTGTTACAATCTGGCTCAAATAGGACTTGACTGATCTGTGCAGACTGCTGGTCTTCTTCTTCTTTGAACAACTCAGATGGCTGAAAACAAAGAGGCAGGGGATCCACTTGGATTATTTGGTCGTATACTGCTGCTTCTGGATCCACCTCAATGTGATATTCAATGGCTCTTTGGGGCTGCAAAATTAGAGGCAATACCTTTGGAACAATATCTTGATTAACCTCCAGACGGACAATAGCAACACGCGGTGACACTTGATCATATACAGCATGATAGTTATCCTTGATAAATTGAAAATATTCAAAACAAAAGGGTAAAGTTCATTCACTGAAATCAACGCACTCTGCGTTTTCTTCCTTTTCTTCATAGCTGAGATGGGCATGCTGATCATTGGTTTCAGGTTGCTGAACCTGAACACTGCTTCCTGCCAAAATAGGATCTGATTCCTCTGCAAGGCTGATTTGGTCGTTAGGCTCATAATCATCATCATACAGATCATATTTGGGCAGACAGTTGAAAGAAGAGAAGCTATTATATTCACACAGTATATCAGGAGACTGCTCCATCATGTATGGCTGGATGAATATGTCATCTGTTTTGTGGCAGGTTTGTTCGTGAATGTCACTACTTTCCTGTTGTGAAACAGATCTGTTCTAGTGCTCTGAACATTCCACTTTCATTGTGATCAGCTGCATCATTTCCTCTGTCCTTTGTAACACACTATGAAATCTTTCTTCTTGCTCTGCTTTGCGCTATTCCTCCCTCCTTCTTAAATTTGCCTCTACGTCCACAACTATGTCCTGCATCTGTTTCAAAGTGGATGGGCATCTTTCTCTTAAACAGAATTCCATCTCGGTGTCAAATGCTCTAGGATATTGCAATAGAGCTAAATCAAGGGGAGGTCTTATATTTAAAGGCATGGACTGATAAACTTGATTGAATCTGTCTGAAAACTGTTGAACAGATTCGTCTGGATGCCTTTCTAAATGATTGTATTCTTCGATGAGCGCGAAGAGATTACCTCTGATCATCCATCTATCAAGGAAAAGCTTGGCACACTGCTGAAACTTAGAGATGCTCGCCTCAGGCAACGCTTTAAACCAAGTCCTAGCTTCGCTTTGCAAAGAAAGGGCAAATAGTCTAAGACTGACATCTTCATCTTCCACTTCAAATGTATTAAGATAATCTTCAAAAGCCTGGATATGTTTCTGGGCAGTAATACCATTCTCTCCATCAAATCTAGGGAGATATTCAGGATGATTTGCCGGTAGGGGACCAAGCACAGGAGGCAAAATGAGCGGCTTATATCTTTCAGGAACTTTACGAGGCACGGGAGTATGTACAGGAACTAGAAGACTGGGTTCTATTTTTGGTTCCTCCTTGGCTGTATGATGATCTTCCACAGCATTTGAAAGCTGCTGCTCTGATGTGCAAGGAGGTTTTTCGACAATATTTTCCAAAGGAAAAACACAAAAATCTGACATAAAATCGTTTTTAAAGTACAATATGCACAGCAAAATCTGGTGCAAGAGAAAGAACATGATCTCTTGGATGATAGTCCAAGTCAAGAGCCTGATCTGCTTATATAATTCCTTCGGGTTCATTTCTCCAGCGGAGTCTTTATTATGAGGATGATGTGGAGTCGCCAGGTGGATGAATTAACCTTGAAGTGCCTAATCTCTGTCCACCGTCACAGATCAGAGCTGAACATGAAAAGCCCTGAAGAAAGGAACACTTTCTCCAGAAAACAAGGCGAACTGATCAAAATTGAGGATTGGCACTAATAAACACATGTTTCACTCCCCAGTATGGTTGCCATTATGTTATCACTCAGGTTGTCCCTTTTGACTCCTAAAGGGATATGGCCGAGGTAACCACAAACCAACTTTGGACTGCAGGCCCTAGCCTACCTGCAGTCAAAGAGGGCTCTCTCTTTATGATTTAGCTTTGTTGAAAGGGATGATTTTAGGCTAGATATGATGCACAGGGGTTTTGATTGAGTTTTGGTGGGAAAACTGATACTTTCAAGTAGAGAGGCAGAGTATAGTCTGAATTTTTCAAGCCATTGGGCGTGGAGTCAAGGAGGGGAACTGCTGGTGCGTTTTCTTAATAACAGTGAGGGAACGTGGAGCAAGATAACTGAGGTTTGAAGCAATCTTCAGATTTAAGGGATGAACTGAATGCTAAAGAAAGATAGGCAGTTAAGAATCTCTCCAACAAATTAGCAGAGAAAATAACAAGGCGCTACCTATGGGCAGTTAAGAATCCCTAGATAATTGGCCAACACAGGTGAATTGGGGTAAACATGAGCCGGGAGGAATTCAATGTTCATAACCAATTCTTTTAGAGCAAAACATCAAGAAACAGCAGAAATTGAGCATAGAGAGTATTTAAACTAATTCTAGGCTATTCCTTTTTTCTGCTATTTAGATAATGGCAAACACATAAACAGAGATAAGAGGCACTTATTGCTTCAGGCCGCAGCGCAGGAATTCCATCTTCAACTCTTCAAAACGTTCATCAAAAACAGACAGTTCGCTCTCCAAGCTTTAAGCAATCTTTGATTACAGAAAAATTCAGGTATACACAGTGAGTCTCTAGTGAAAACTCTCAATTAACCCACCCTTAAAACTATACAGAGGGTGATATATATAGGGCAAAAACTCTCTGCAGAGTTCCTTTATTACATCTTGACCTAATTAGGTCATAAAAAATGACTACTTAACCTAATCCTATCCAGAAATAAATGCAAAAAATATCTCGGGCCGTGCTCAAGGCCGATGTATCAAAACTGAATAAATGATGCTGTCCTTGGTGGCTTGCAGCAGTGTTTTCTGCAATAAATGAGTATGGGTTTCTGCTTCCTTGTTGTCCTGGTGCTTTGAATGCCTTAATGGTGATTTGAAGGCAAGGATGGGCTGATGCTTATTGATTTGACTTTCTGGGGGCTTCATCAATGTTCAGGTGCCTCGAGCCCCTAAAAAATCTTGACTGATACTCTCTAGCATCTTTTCTTCCACTGATACTCTCTGACAAAATCTGGACTGCTGATCTAATGGGCTGCGGGTCTAATCACCAGTAAATGGCCGCTGTTCGGCCTCTGTATCATCTGGAATTGTCTTCTGATCCTTTTGGTGTGCTCTGTGAAGAAAACGGATCATTTTTGCGCCTTTTCGGGCCTCTTGGGGCCGCATGGTGAGAAGATTCCTTAAAGATTCCCTGAAGATTCTCCATTTCGGCCTAAAAAATCCTGCGATGAAACTGCCTCAGAATTCGATTCCGGGGCTCCGAAGTGCGACTTTTGCGCCTCTGCGCCCAAAAAAGTGCTGATGACGTCAGCATTGTACGGCGGGTGACGTCCGCATGACGTCAGCAGGGCAATGTGGCAAGATGACGTCAGCATGACATCATCACGTACGGACGATGATGTGGTAGGTACGGTGGCGGGGACACGTGGCAGTGACGTGGAAGGAGGCCACGCAAGTAGGTGACTCATCGGGTGACTGGACAGGGGAGTGACATGGGCATGACTGTGCAGGGGGTGACGTAGGTGGTGACGTCACCCGACAGGAGGCGGTAAGCGGTATCTGGCGCACCGCTTTTCGGGGACGGCAGTTTCAGAGGGAGGGGCTCCGCCACAGCCCAGCGCCTGACGCGTGGCGGGAGTACGGTGGCAAAACCGCCGAACTCCCGGATGTTAAAGGCCGGGCGGTTCAGGGATGGGGATGCCCGCCCACCGTAGATCTGTGGGGCGAGCGATCCAACGGTTGGCGGCGGATGCAAAGGGACGGCGGGTTAACGGGTGGGAATATTCGCAGGAATATTCCTAATTTGATATGCGCGGCGGATGGGTTAAAAACTTAGGGAAACAGGTTTATGTGGGTTTTACAGGGGCGGGCTTAATACTTATGCACAGAAACTTTGGGTTAGGGGCGGAATATGGGTTTTTTACAGCGGTGGGGTGAAAATTTACAATGAAAATGTTGGGAGGAAGGTGAAAACATGGGTTTTTGGGCCTAAGAAGAAGTTACTAGCTAACCAGATGTCAAACTAGCTCCTTAATGACTTAGATGGGCTAAAAACAGTCCCAGATGGACTGAGATTTCTCGGACTTATAAAGAATATGGCTATATTGCCGGGGATGGGATATTTACATAGGGGAGTTTAAATACATGATTAAAATAGGGGAAGAGGGAAAATTGTTAGGGAGTTATATAATAAGGGTGATGAGAAGAAGGGAGAGGTTAGTGAACTCCAGCCTGAGTACCTCCAACTGAAAAAATGCCTCAGACCGAAAAATGGATTGCTTATCAAAATTGGAACACAGCAGTGGCCCTTAGACTAGCACACTCTTATGGACACTTCTTTGGCCATATGTAGCAAATATGGAGCATTGCAACATGCATAGTACGACATATTTGGCCATTAAAAATGTCGATCATGAAAGATGATTAACCTGTTGCAGCAGGAGGCTAACACATAAATCACGATTTGCAGCCCACTGCAACTGTCAATTGCTACTCCAGCGCCGAGGCGATGATTACAAATGGATCCGACTTCAATTCAAAACAATTTTATGAACCTTGCATCCACGCCCTTTGACAATTGAATGTGATAATTGAATCCTCTCTCCGATCCGATCCAACGGTGTTATCGGACCGAATATGCAATACAAAACAACAGATATGTTTTTAAATCCACTCAGAGGTTCACCAAGTGTCTTTGCGCCAAGTTTCCGTATTAACAACTTTTACAACTCGCAGCTTCAATCTATGCCATGTTTGTCTTAATCAGAGGGCTTTTATAAACAAAATAACACATGGACAACTATCATTTCAAGCAATTACCCAAAGAGGCCAATTATCGAATCACACAGGCTCGTATATAACAATGCATACAATTTCCAAAACAAACACAGATCAAAGTTCTTTAATCAATTACGCAGACATTAACACACAATTTCATCAATTGTCATTCGATTTGGGTAGAATACCATTGCGCTCATAATACGCAAAATAAAACAGAACCTCACTTTTTTTCTAAATTATTCTAGAATTAACAATTTTAATACACAGTTACATTCACACTAAAACGTGAGCTTTCGCTCCTCTCTCCTCCAAACCTCTATGAAGAGTCTCCTCCTTATTACAATTTTCACTATATTTATCCACTAATTCCTCTAACAACAGATATTGTAATCTCATATCATTAAAAATCAAACATAAATCTTCTATTTTGTTGCTTTCAAGCACACCTAGACTAACAACTATTATCTCTACATTTAAATAAGATAATCTCTTATTTATTACAATAACAAACTATTTGAGGAATCCAACCTCCTCAGTGAATCTAATTTTGACCGACAGTTAATGAATTCTACTGCGACTAGCCACAACATGTGGACAATCCTCCACATTGCTGACTAGCCCTGGATGCTCCTGCATCAGACTCCCAAAGTTTAAATTAACCATGATCTCCTGATCATGCATTTCATGTCTGTGTCCTCCTGGATCCCATACTTGGTTTGATAGTCTGTCCTTGGTTACTGCTGTTGTTGTTTGTCCCTCAAGTCTCTGTCCACTATGCTGTAATGCATCACCATCTGCTACTGTCCTTTTCACATACCTCACTGCTGTTTTGCTCACTCTAATTTGCAATTCTTCATTTCCTTCACCTGTACCATTTCTTCCAGCCAATCTTCTTTTCTTCTTTTGTCCTGTATTTGTTTTACTAGAATGTTGTAGCATGAGTTTCCACAACTCATCCAATTCTTTGTCCATTTCACTTCTCATGTGCTGAATACTATTCTGCTGCAACTGATTGTGTTCTTGAATTAGAACATCATAATCTTTGTGCCAATAATCTTCCATATACATTTCTGAAATGTACAAATGCCTTTTCCCAGGTTCTTCTTCTGGTTTCTCATTCATGACTTCATCATTTCTTGCTTCAAATTCTAGCATACCTTCCATTAATCCGATCTGTTCTTCTTGGTTCAGATCGACTTCACACTGTCCTTTTCCTGCATATAAATCTTCATCAAAATTAATCAACTCAATAAACACAAATGTTTTACCTGGCTTCCTCATCAAAAGATTCAACTTATACAAATCTGCCATCTCATCTGGAAGTTCTCTCAAAAGTTCTGCACCATCTTTACTAACTGCATTGTCCACAATATCTGTCTTTAATCCTCCTTCATTCTGGCTTTCTTCAAGATCAATGATCTTCAATGACTCAGTGTATCCTTTGAATTCAAAAATTCTTTTGCCATCCTCCTTATTCTGCATATGACTATGAGTAGCCATTTCTTCAACAGTCTTCAATAATTGTTTGTCTTTCCTCAAATCGATATGACCTGCAAACACACAACAACCTTTAGTTTTCAAAATACAATACCTTCCATTTTCTTTTGATGCTTCAAGCACCATTCCTCCATCATAGATCTTTTGGATTTCAGCTGATCCTTCTTGCGGTGACTTCAAATCAATATGAATTTGTTCTAGTTTCCTGAACTCGTTCATCAGTTTTCCATTCAACCTCCGTTGCAATAACTTCCATTTCACCCTTTTCTTCGGTCTCCATCTGTATCTTCGATCTTCACTTATCTTTCTTTGTACTACCAGACCAATTTCTAGTTCTTCATTCTGCTGCCAGCTTCTATACTTCTGCAATTTAATGCCTTCCTCAAATTCACTCTCATGTAGCTGATCATTCCTTCTAAATTTCTAGTTACTTCCATCTTGCTGAGTTAATATTTTTGTCTCCTTCATGCCTCTGAGGACATAACTCTCTTGTTGCTCCTGATCTTTCATCTCACCTTCAAATAATCGCTGCTCAATTTCTCTAATTTCAGCATCATATTTATTAATGCTGTTTTCTACACCTTTTCTTCCACAAGGTTCTGTAAGCTTTTTTCTCCTTTGGGTTCCTCGAGTAATCTTTCCAAGAATTCTATCTCCTTGTGAAATCTCTCCAGTAGATCATCACAATTTTCCTTCTCAGCTTCATTCTTTTCTTGGCAATCCTCCTGAATTGACCTGTTTTCTACATCATCATATTGCAAGCATCTTTCATTAATTCCATTAAACAAATTCATCGGTTTACCTTTTTGTAGTCCCACTATGGAATTGTCTTTAGACTGTTGGTCTATATCAACCTCATCTGACTGTTTCATACCAAACAGGATTTCATCTATGAACTCCTTCTGTTGCAATAGATCAACGCCTTCTTCCTCTAAAAGGGATTCACCATCATACTTTACCTCAAGAGCTTCATTCTTGGTTGTGACAATTTCAATCGACTGTCCATCATCCTCTGCATATCCTGCAAACATACACAAACTGTAAGAATCAAAATCACAAGGCTTCATTGCCTCATCTGCTTCCTTTGTCAACATATCTTCGAATTGTTCTGAACTCTGCCAATAGTCCATGAGATCTTCAGCTGACCTCTCATTATCCTCTTCCCCTAACATTTCACCTTGTTCTGGTCTGCAAATGGAAACTTCCAATTCTAGCTCTGCTTCTCTGAGTTTCTCTGATTCCTCTTGAGCACTCAATATCTGCTCAATCTTTCTCAATTCTTCTACTATCTCTGACTTCACTTGCTGATTTCTCCTTTCTCGTAGCCTTGGCCACTTTACTCTTTTCCTCATGGTCCAAACACTTTTCTGCAGCATCTTCATCAATATTCCAATCTGGAAATCTATCTCAGCTTTCTCTCGGTCAAACTCTTCTTGACTCATCCTCATGCCTTTTGCTTTGGCATCTTCCCTTCTACTGTGGCTTCTTTGTGAACTTCCGCTATGACTATCTGTAGTCATTTTCTGCTCCTCTCTTTCCATGAGCTCTTCGCACCTCTGCAACAAGCCTCTGCACAACAAGTCCTTCTTACTGCAACCTTACCTCACTAAGCTCTCCTCACTCAGTCTTTTGGTAAGCACGATCCCCTATCTGGAATCTTCTCTTGAGCAACACCTTTGCTCCCTCTAGGCTTCTGCAATCTCTCACTCTTTCTTTCGAGAACACCTCAATTGTCCTCTCTGTCCAATCTCTTGTTGGATTCTTCAGGTTCACTGCCACTTCTATCTGGTTCTTCTCTCACAACTTCTCTTGATTTATATTGCTGCAGTCTTGACTCTTTCAACATGCTACTGTTTCCATACCTCTGTAGTTTTAAATCTTCATCAGCAAACA
Source organism: Pinus tabuliformis (assembly GCA_031772625.1). Lineage (NCBI taxonomy): Eukaryota > Viridiplantae > Streptophyta > Pinopsida > Pinales > Pinaceae > Pinus > Pinus tabuliformis. The sequence goes on along the minus strand of CM062819.1, from coordinate 561,598,386 downwards.
TTCTCTTTGATTTCCACAGAGCCAAGCTCTGATACCAAATGACGCAGGGAAAACCCCTGCAATACCCAGAATCACAATCTATTCATGCACACAACGAATACATCAAAACTGTCCATATAAAATTTCAAATTACTGGCAATTGCATACACTTCAATTTGCGGAAGTATGTGATATTGATTCACAATTTCAAAAGTTAGTAATTTCAGTTCCTCTCAAAAACTCTGGTTCAAACTACAACTCAGCAATCGACACACCTTTAATCGAAAGCCATAGTGTAATTGCCAACACCCATATATAAATTTAAATGCAACACCCTTCTCTTGATCGGACTGAATATCAATTACATTTAAATTCCCACACCCATTCAGTTTTGGAAATCATCAATAATTGCACACCCATTAACTTACCATTCGCTCTGTCAACATCCACACATCGACCTTTGGATCATCTTCATTGTTCTCTGGCTCTGCGCAGAAACAGAGTTCTGCAAATTATTCAAGATTGAACATCCCTTCCACCCATTCTACAAATCGATTGCTCCAAGGCTTTCTGTGTATATATCAGTCAACCAAATGAACGCAGGATTGCCAAACTCAACCAACAACAATGGATTTTTAAGTAAACAATCAGTATTATTTGATCTCTCTAATTCTAGGCCAGAGAATTCATGCTTTTTAGTCATGCAGCCCTTCCAGCTTCCAAACATCTGGTCTCATATTTGGAGCCATGGCCAGGCAAATTATGCCATTACCAATATCCAATAAGTAGTTACATACGATCACAATGTAATCTCCTTCCTTGAAATGGAATGTCAGAGCAGAAAAGGTCGAATTCAAAGAGCGTTTGTCGTGAAAGTAGAAGTCCAGGCCAACGCCAGAACCATCGGCCCATTGGACATGAATCAATGACCCCAATGCTTTTTTCATAGCATCATAAGCAATATGTGGCAGAAAAATGATATCAATCAGCAATCGGTGGCAGAAAAATGATATAATCTGTGGCAGAAAAATGATATCAATCGGCGTTCATAAATCACGATTTGTAGCCCACTACAACTGTCAATTGCTACTCCAGCGCCGAGGCGATGATTACAAACGGGTCCGACTTCAATTCAAAACAATTTTATGAACCTTGCATCCACGCCCTTTGACAACTAAATGTGATAATTGAATCCTCTCTCCGATCCAATCCAACGGTGTTATCAGACCGAATATGCAATACAAAACAACAGATATGTTTTTAAATCCACTCAGAGGTTCACCAAGTGTCTTTGCGCCAAGTTTCCGTATTAACAACTTTTACAGCTCGCAGCTTCAATCTATGCCACGTTTGTCTTAATCACAAGGCTTTTATAAACAAAATAACACATGGACAACTATCATTTCAAGCAATTACCCAAAGAAGCCAATTATCGAATCACACAGGCTCGTATATAACAATGCATACAATTTCCAAAACAAACACAGATCGAAGTTCTTCAATCAATTACGCAGACATTAACACACAATTTCATCAATTGTCATTCGATTTGGGCAGAATACCATTGCGCTCATAATACCCAAAATAAAACAGAACCTCACTTTTTTTCTAAATTATTCCAGAATTAACAATTTTAATACACAGTTACATTCACACTAAAACCTGAGCTTTCGCTCCTCTCTCCTCCAAACCTCTACGAAGAGTCTCCTCCTTATTACAATTTTCACTATATTTTATCCACTAATTCCTCTAACAACAGATAATGTAATCTCATATCATTAAAAATCAAACATAAATCTTCTATTTTGTTGCTTTCAAGCACACCTAGACTAACAACTATTATCTCTACATTTAAATAAGATAATCTCTTATTTATTACAATAACAAACTATCTGAGGAATCCAACCTCCTCAGTGAATCTAATTTTGACCGACAGTTAATGAATTCTACTGCGACTAGCCACAACATGTGGACAATCCTCCACATTGCTGACTAGCCCTGGATGCTCTTGCATCAGCTTGCTCAATCCATGTTGCCTCACATGAGTACATGTGCATTGTAATGTTGAGTCATGTCAAGTGTAAGTCAAGTGTCAACAGTTGGATGTAACAGCCATACAAAAGGTGAAAAGTCATGAGGGTATTTGAACTATAATAAAGGGGAATATCAAGGGTCACCCTACCCTTTGCTATAAATAGTCCCTCATAACTCATTGTAAATGCTTTTGGTCAGCCAAGCTTCTAAGTCTATCTTGAAGAAGGCTTGGACAGTATTGTAACGCACCTTGGCTTCTCCACTGCACGGAGCTAGTACATCTCTTTGGAGGAGCAGGCAGATGTGGCTGTAACATTCCACTGATAGAGCTAGAAGGTTTACATGGTGTATTGCATGATTGTGACTTACACTTATTTATATAATAAAATCCAGCACATTTTCATGCATATGTTGTTATTGTAGTTGGATTGCTCTGGTTTCCTTAATGATATATATTGTTTAAATTACGTACTTGTATATGAACTGATTTGTATGCAATTATATGAAACTTGTTGTTAATGTGTTGCATATGTTGTTAATGTTGTCATTTTCCATGTCGACTACTCTGCTAGACATCAAACAGACCTTTCTCTGAACCATGTTATATCAAATGTCACACTCGACTCAGACTAAGCCATGAGTGTTGTTCGTGTTACCTTACCTTGTATGTTGGGACATCTGCATCCATGTTGACTACTCTACCGGAAGCCGTGCATGTCCTTTGTGTTGTGTGTTCCTAGCTGAGTTGGGATTGATCCCTTTCAACCTAGAACTCAACTTAACCTTCCCTCCCTTTGAAGTGTTAGAACCTCTCATACTCATTCCTTGACTCACTGCATCAATCACACCCTTGCTACTAACACAGTTGTCTTACTTGCCTCTATGTGGCATTACGGCCAAGGAATTACCTTACAACCCACTGCTGGGACTCCTAAACCAAATGATCTAAGGTCTAATTGGGACTTCTTACCGGGGAGATCCCCTTGACATGTTGTCAGGTATAGCACCGTCAACAGGACCATTAAAACATGAGTAAATAATGGTTACTCATGATGAAAATCAACACATGAGTCAATAAGTGCAAAGGTAACATGGTACCAGAGTATAGGTGACTCATATGAAGATATTTGATTTGTATAGGTGGAAAAGTGAGGCCTCATGGAAAAAATGGCTACCAAGAAAAGATTTATATTACCAAAAGCAAAGAGAGACCCATTATAGACCTCAGAGAGCTCTTTCCAATGGTGCTGATGGTTCATCAAATCGAGCTACAATTCGCTCGTAAGCGTTGATGGAAAAACTAGGGTTTTTCCTGTAAAAGGGATTTTTCTCCAAAATCCAATTCATTTGCACATTGAGTTGTTGGAGAATTTGGAGAGGAGAAGAAGGCCCTAAATCTTGGTGAGCGCATAGCGAACAAACTGACCATCAAAATTCAGATCTACAACTTTCAAGTAGGTGGCCTAACTATAGATTTTAACCCTGTACAGGAATTACCTGCATATGAATTCTAAAACACAGAAAATAAACAATGCGAGAGCATAACACATAAAACATATATACACAAATATTTTCCCCTAGATCCCAAAACTAGGACTACCAGTTTGATTTTTCATTATTTTCCTTTCAATGTTACAATACATATTCATACATGCCAAAGCATCCAATACCATGGACTAAAAACCATCACGTCCAAAACCATGGATCGAAATCCATCACATCCAAAACCATGGATCGAAAACCATCGCATCAAACCCCTTGTGACTCCCCCCGCTACACAATCGACACAACAAATGGGGGGGGGGGGGGGGCTCTTGCCCCCCAGCCCCCCTGCCCTCTAAACCCCCGGTTAACTACATGGGCTATCCCATATGAGTGAAGATCATGAATTTTATCCCATATGCCTTTTGCTGATGAACATTTTTCAAAATTCGCCTTCATAGAATCAGGTAGCCCGTTCAAGATTGCTTTCATTGCTCTTATATTATGTTCCTTGGATTCTCCATCCATCATGCTATTAGCAATCACTGATTTCCATACTTCAATGCCTTGAGTTCTTAATACATTCCTCATTCTTTCTTCCCATATAAAAGTTTCCATTGAACAATGGAGCCTTCACAAATTGATTGACTTCAATTTCGGTGGTTGAGGGAGACAAATTTTTAGGAGGATTGGAGACTTTCTTCCTTGGCTTTGCCATTTGTGTTCTAATGATCAACCTTCAAGTTGTTATGCTTTGGGTGAAGGTATTGGCTATGATTCCAATTGTTGGAAATAATAAGAGGGGGGTGAATGAGTATTTCTTTTCAATTGTTAATTTTACCGGTTAGATCATTTATATTTAGAACACAAAATGAACAATAAGAATAAATTCTTTCATTAATTTTTTTTCACAATAAATCAAGCACAATGTATATAAGGCTCCAACCCTAGATGAAGAAACCAATTTTCAATCTCCCAAGCTCTAACTTGGACTTTTGTGAGGCTCCGATCTCTAGGGAACTGACCCTATCTTCTCAAGGCACCAAGCTTGCGTTTAGAGGCTCCAACCCCTAGAGCACCAACCCTTCTCTAGTACTGGCCCTGGCCTGGTTTCTTGAGGACTCTGATCCTCTAGGACTCCAATCCTATCTTATCCAAGGCACCATCTTTTAGTTTAGGAGCACCAACTCCAAGGACACAAATATTATAGTTTCCAAGCACCAACTTGGACTTTCCAAGGCACCAACCCCAAGGGCTCCAACCCTATAGCTTCACTTTTTCAAGGTATGTTTGGTTATACTTCACAGCTCCCATTGCCTTCTTCAATGAGCCATGTCAATCTTCAGCTATCCCTTCACTTTAGTCTCCACGTCTCGTCATCAATGACAACCTTGTTCTTCGCATGAAGGTGTCACCACTACTCTTCATGTTACCCAAACAAAACTTCTTCAAGTTCACCTCATGATGAAATCAGTGATGCATCATTATCTTAAATGGTGTCTTCAAAAATGGCTTCAAGTGATCTTCAAAGTGTCTTTAATATGTTGCCACAAGAACTCCTTGTACTCCATTGTCCAAATACTTTATTGCTTTAAGGTATGTCAATTATCTGTTGTCTAGAGACTTGTTGCTCGACCAAGGTACTACTTCAATGATGCTCCAAAGGTTGCTTCATATTTCCAATATGCCCATTGTCCAAATCTTCAAGCTCTTTACTTGTGCAAGCCTCCAAGATGACCAAAATATTTTTTCTTTGTGACTTTCCTTGAATTTTATGCATAAAACTTTTGGGACAACATGAGGAATGTTTTGGACAATGTGGCTTCTTCATTCTTTGGCTTATTCATTGTTATCAATGTCATAATAGGATCATAGAGTCATTATGTAGGAGTGAAACATCTATGTAGCATGATGCATCAACTATGTCATCATATGCTAGTGCATCCATAGCACAACATCATTAGGGGAGCTCCAAAATAGTCTTACAACCATCAAATGATCCCCAACCATGTTATCAAGACCTCATCAAGTTCCATCATCAATTGTGGTCATTCATCAAGAGTATGACATCATCAAATGTAATCATCCATATCTCATCAAGGGCTTCTAAATACTTGGCACTTAGCACTTCTTAAGACTTCTTTATTAGTGATTTGACATATTAATTGATGACATTCTTAACAAACAAGCATTATGACATCATCATCTGGAAATAGGCATCTATTGTCTTCAAAATTATCATCACATTCTAGGATTTCATGATGTTCATTAGGCATCTCAAGAATATTTTCCATCTTGGCCAATGCCATATTGACATCAATGACAGCCTTGATTAACTATGGAGCCATAAGCTAAGGTCCTCTAGAGCCAACTACTTGAGCTTCCCATGCCTGGTGCATTTGAGGTAAAAGGAAACATTGATGTGTATAATAGCCAAAAAACTTGCAACAAGCACAAGATTTATTAATTCTAAGAACCTTGTTCTATTTGGGTTGTCCAACCTGTTCCTGAGTTACGAGATTAGTCTGGTCATCCTTAAGGGCATTAGGTTGTCAACCTTGATTTCCTTGGTTACCTTGAGGTTGCTGATTTTGGTTACCCTTCCCCTTATTCCTTCTCTTAGGGTTGGGGGGATTGGTAGTACTCTGTTGAGAATACACTTGATTCTGTGGAGGTGGTTGTTGTTGTGGAAGAGGAGGTGGAGGCATGGAAGGTTGAGGTGCTAGTGTTGGTGGGGCTAGAGTGATAGGCGATGCATAAGGAAAGTAAGGATTCCTAGTAACATTTTGATAACCTAGTTGAGCAATAGCTTACCCTGGCATTGACTAATGCAGATGGGAAATTCATATGATGTTCTTGTACCTTGGTAAGAATTAACACACGAAGGATTGGGAGGGGGATAGGTATAAGCAGAATTGGTCCCCCCTTGGGGTTGATCATAAATCATGGGAATTTGAGGATATGCTAGTGGTTGAGGGTGGGAAAGAGATCCAATGACACCATTAATGACATGAGATGCCCCTGGTGCATTAGTAACACCAGATCAAGGTAGATTGGAGAGGACTATATAAACATAACCTGACTGAGCATATATTAGATCGTATTTTAAGGTTATATGGATAGCTTCTTCCTCAGTCTGAGGGAAGTGAGAAGCAACATATTTACCTATGGGATCCAAAAGAGTTATTAAGAACCAATCCATATATACATGGTCTTCAAACTCAAGAGATCTTCACATGCTCCTCCTTCTACGCCATTCTTGTACATGGTCGGAAAGGAGGGTGGTAGAAGTTTGACAAAAAGAGGTCAACAGTTTGGTACCTGTGTTGTATCAAAGAGGTAACTAGAAATATGAAATAAAATATTTGGCGAGAGTCTCAAAGGTAGAATGAGATGCATGTAGATGGTCCATGTACCATTTGTCAGCAACTCAAGTTAGGGTGCATTGGAAGAGACGAAGACAAATGGAGTCTTCAGTGATGGAATCTAATGAACACCACATGGAAAGAGCAAACATGATTAGTGGAATCTTCTACAGGAATACCTTCAAACTTGGGAATTTCAAGAGTAATTTTGGTGGGCATCGAAGGCTAACTCTTGTTATGGAGAAGAGGATCGTTGATAAGCTGGCTAAAATCATGGAGGCTCAGGCCAGTCATATATGGAAGCAAGGGAGGAATATTTACCATACCCGAAGAGGTTTTCCCTATGAGGTTACCTTGGGGTTACCACCTTGGTTTTCCCCACCTACATTCATGCTTGAAATGGTGGTGATGCAAGGTTGGGAAGATGAAAAATCAAAGAACTAGAAGAATCAGAAGAACTAGAGTCAGTATGGGGACTCAATGGAGGACTAGGAGATGGGTCTAAAATTGATGAGGAGTGAGATGTCCTAAAGGAAATTGGGGGTAAATCCCACGAAGTATCTGTGACAGACACCTGGGTAGCACAATGGCATCAAGACAAAGATGACTCAATAGAACAGAGGGTGATGATAGGAGAAAAGAGTAACAAACAACAAGAAAACACCTAGTGCAGTGGTGCTAAGTGTAAACTAACTATAATGATATGATACTCTAATTCAAGAAAACACATCCTATCAAAGAAAAATGACCTCTAGCCTAAAGGTGATCTAAATCCATCAAAAAATCCTAATTTTACTATTTCACATGGCCTTCCAAGAGACTTCTTACTTGATGGAATCTGATCCATGCAATCAGATTTTTCTAGAGAAATGTGGGGTAGAGGACCAACTTCTTTCCCACATCTAGACCTATAGGGTTTTTTTTTTTTCCTAATATTGGACACTAAGGTTACCTTCATCCCATAGGGGTGGTTGAGTCTTGAGCTTCTTGGTGGTCAACCATGACATGAAATTCCCTTCCAAGAGTTGTGTAGCCTTGAGGAGAACTACTTTCATTGTGATCTAGCCTAACCCGCTCTAAATCGGGATGGTGAAGGATTTTAAGCACCCTAATATGTCGACTTTTTATGTATCAATGTAAGCGATCAGTGGGTGTTATTAGAAGCCTATCCCATTGATCCTACACCTAACTACAAATATTTTTTAAGCCTTGTTGCCCAAGTGGGCTTAATGTATGTGAGTTAATTTATTAAGGTGGATTGTTTCAAGTCTTGGCTTGGCGGTGATAACCAAGCTCACGTTCACTTAGGGTTTGTGTGTGAAAAATGTGTCAAGCGAATGAGTTAATTAAGCATGTTTTGATGAAGCCAATGTTGCTTAAAATAAAGTGTGTAAAGTATAAATAGTATTGAAAATGTGTTGGAAATAATACTGAGAGGGGGGGGTGAATTAGTATTATCAAATTCTTTTCAATATACCTTCTAGATTTATACTTTAATTTATTCTTTAGATATTGATCATTAATTTGTATGTCAGTGCCATATAATAATGAACAAGAACAAGAAAAATAGATAGGCACACCAAAGAACACCAGATATAAGGTGGAAACCCAATGTGGGTGAAAACCACCTGTTGCAATATGTCTCTATCTTCTTTCAATTAGAAACTTCTTTTACAAGGATTTTGTATTGGTGCAGTCCTTTACCAGTACGCAGGCTGCAACCTGCAGAGAGCTACAACTCTCTCTCATTTTCTAGTCTCTCTTGGAAGAGAGCTACAACCCCCTTTGCTCTTTTACTTCTTTAAGGACCTCGTTTCATTAATTTTCAAACTGGATCCAAGAAGATCAAATAATCATCAAGTACATGCAAATCACCCAATCTCCTTATACAATCAACCAATGAATCACCCAACTTCTCAGAATGCTGTAAACAGAAAAGAACTACCAGAAATCTAAACCCAGAACTCTGCAGCAACAGATAAAAGACAGCCAACAAATGTTTCAAGACAGGTCCACAACTTCACCAATATAAACATGCAGATATCCGCAGTCTTTCTGTGCCTGAACTACGCAGATCCGCAATGGATCCTTCTGCTGCTTTGCGTACCACCACACTTACTCCTTCTGCTAAACTGCGTACCTCAACTCAGATCCACACCTTCACTGTCTGTCTGACAGCGTACCTCCGCACTGGTCCTTTTGTGCCTCTGCGTACCTCCGCAATGTGCTTTCTTCTGAGTTGCGTACCTCGCACTATGCCTTCTGTTGCGCTGCGTACCCCCGCACTACGTCTTCTCCTACACTGCGTACCCCCGCACTTATGCCATGGATCGCCTGCGAACCTCTGATTAGGGCCAAATTAACAGTCCTCCAATGTGTCACAGACAGTCAGATCCACAGATCTGATCATGCGCACGACTTATCAATAGATTCGCCTTAAGTTTTCTCCTTGACTTAGATCTAGCTTTGTAAAACCAAAACACCCAAATTTTAGATCTTAAGATATTCAAATTTCACCAGTGTCTAGCCAAGTGATCTCTTTTCCTTTTTATAGGCAAGTCCTTATTCAAACCATGGGACAAAACCATCGAAAACCAATACAAGGGATCCAAAACGGGGTTCAATAATTTAGATCCTATACCATGGGCCAAAACCATAGGATCATGAACGACGGGCTAAATGCCAAGGGCCAAACATAAGAAACCCCACGTGAGCGCGCTTCTCTGCATTGGAGTGAGTGAACTGGGGGACCGCACCTTATGAACAGATAACCTGCGGGTATGTCCGCACTTCCTGGATGGCGAACCTATGGGTCCGCACCTTTTGAACGATGCACCTGCGAACCTCTTATTTTCCATCATTTTGAGAGCCTGAACAGAATTTTGCCACTTGAGTGAGTTTCCATCAAGTACAACACCTGTACCATAGAGCCAAACCAGAATCATAATGCCAACAATCTCCCCCTTTGGACTTGATGGCAACGTCAAGATCCTCAACGTCATTCTCCCCCTTTGACATCAAGGGCAAAGGGTTATGCTCCCCCTGAGAACATTCTCCCCCTGACTATAAACCAGATCTACAAAAGGAAAGAAATTTCTTCAAGAAGAACCATAATCCACCAAACACCATAATTGACCATAAAAGAGATAGAGACATATTGCAGCACTATTCAGATCAGCATCCATGATCTCCTTCTGTACTTCCTCCAAGATCTTCTACCATAATGCCAATAATGCATTATATGCTCCCCCTGAACTTGTGCCATTCGATCTTCGACCAATCCACAACCCAGCAAATGTACGCGTATACCCCATATGAAACTTGCATACAACCAACAATCTCTGAAACAGATGAGATTCAACAGCAAGATGATGCATCAACAACCCCCAGCTTTTGCCTGAGGTATTCAAAGGTCTCCCTGGGCAATGGTTTGGTGAGCTTATCAGCAACTTGTTCCTTAGAAGGAACATACTCCAACTTGACCTTTTGTTCAAGCACTTGTTCCCAGAGAAAGTGATACTTGATCGGTATGTGCTTGGTCTTTGAATGCATGACTGGGTTTTTTGAAATGCTGATTGCACTTGTATTATCACATAAGATGGAGATAGGTGGAGTACAAGTGATCTGAAAATCTTGCAAGGTCTGCATCATCCAAAGGAGTTGAGTGCAGCAAGATGCAGCAGCCACATATTCTGCTTCAGTTGTAGATAAAGCAATCGAATTCTATTTCTTGTTGAACTAAGATACTAATCTGGAACCCATAAAGAATGCACCACCACTTGTGCTCTTCCTGTCATCCACACTTCCGGCCCAATCTGCATCTGTATAAGCATGAAGTGTGAGATCTGTATCTCTAGGATACCATAAGCCATAGTTTTGAGTTCCTTGAAGGTACTTGAAAATTCTCTTCAGTGCTTGAAGATGAGTTTCCTTTGGATTTGCCTGAAATCTTCCAACTATTCCCACTGCATGCATGATGTCTGGTCGGGTACCTGTTAAATAAAGTAGACTTCCAATCATAGATCTCTAGGTTGGTTGATGCACTACTACTGATTCATCATTTGCACTGAGGCTACATCCTGTGATCATGGGGGTACATACTGGTTTTGCATCTTCCATCCCATAATTCTTCAAAATTTGCTTGAGATACTTGGTTTGAGACAAGAAGATCCCGCCTTCATTTTGTTGGATTTGCAATCCAAGAAAATATGTCAGTTCTCCAAGCAAAGACATTTCGAATTCTTTCTGCATCACCAAGGCAAAGCTTTGACTCATAGCTTCTTCATTGCTGCCAAAGATACTATCATCTACATACACAACAAGTATTAGTAATTTTTTATTTTCAATTTTTATGTAAAGATTGCTATCTGCTAATCCCTTTGAAAAGCCTTGTTGATAAAGATATTTGTCCAAATGGTAGTACCAAGCCCTTGGAGCCTGTTTAAGACCATAGAGAGCCTTTTTTAGTCTGCATACAAGATTTGGATCATTCCCAAGGATGAACCCATCTGGTTGCTCAATGTACACTTCTTCTTCTAAGTCTCCATTCAGAAAGGCTGATTTTACGTCCATTTGAAATACTTTGAACTTCTGAAAGCTTGAGAGAGCAAGGAACATTCGGATGGCCTCAAGTCTAGCAACGGGAGAAAAAGTTTCTTCAAAGTCTATTCCTTCTTGTTGAGCATACCCTTTACAAACAAGTCTGGCCTTGTTTCTAATTACTTCCCCATTTTCATTCAACTTATTTTTGAAGATCCATTTTGTCCCTATGACATTCTTATCTTTTGGTCTAGGAACCAACTCCCAAGTGTTGTTCTTTTTGATCTGCTCAAGTTCTTCATCCATCGCCTTGACCCAGCATTCATCTTTGCATGCCTCTCTTACATTTTGTGGTTCAGTGGAGGAGAGTAATGCCAAATAGCTTGAAGCTTCTGCAATTGTTCTTCTTGTTTGTACACCTGCCTCTTTCTGCCCCAAAATGTGAGATTCTGGATGATTCTTCTAAACGTACCTAGATGGAGTCTTCTCTTCTATCCTTATCTATTCCTCTGGTGCCTCTTGAGGTTCTTCTTCATCATCAATATGATTTGGAGAGTAGTCTTCATCCTCTTCGATATTTTCATAATTCACTTGCCTAGGAATGTATCCTTTTTCATCAACCACTACATCAATGCTGTCAACAATTCTTCCAAGTCTTTTATTGTAACACTTATATGCTTTGCTGTGGGGAGAATAACCAAGGAGAATGCCTTCATCTGCTCTAGGTTCAAGTTTTCCAAGTTGTTCATCATTATTCTTAATATAGCATTTGCTTCCAAAAATTTTGAAATGCTTTACCGAAGGAGTCTCACCATACCAAAGCTCATGAGGAGTTTGAGTGCTGTTCACTCGGACATTTGTTTTGTTGAGAATAACAACCGCAACAAAAGCAGCTTCACCCCAGAAGGTTGCGGGAGTTCCAGACTGATCAAGCATAGCATGAGCCATTTGTTGGACCGTTCTATTCATCCTTTCCACCACTCCATTTTGCTGAGGAGTCCTAGCTGTAGAGAATTCCCTTCTTATTCCATGTTCTTCACAGAAATCAAAATATTCATTTGAGGTAAACTCCCCACCTCTGTCGGACCTGAGGCACTTAATTTTGTGATCTGATTCATTTTCAGCCAAGGCCTTGAAAGATTTGAATGTTTCAAATGCTTCGTCCTTGTGTTTCATAAGTCCCAACCAAACCATCCTGGAGAAGTCGTCAATGAATAATATAAAGTATTCTTCTCCTCAAGGTGACCTTGTCCTAAATGGACCACATACATCTGTATGGACTAGTTCAAGAGGCCTTCTAGCTGATCCTTCCTTCTCAGGGAAGTTAGTTCTGGCTTGCTTACCAAACTGACATGATTTGCATATGGTGTTGTCTGGAATTTTGATATCTGGAAGACCACGAACTGCCTGGTATTTGCATGCTTTCCTTATTTGTGAAAAGCTTAGATGCCCCAACCTCCGGTGCCATAACCAATGTTCATCATCTTTGCTCAAATAGCATTGTTGTTGTCCTTCTTCAAATATGTATAGATTATTTGGAGTTCTTCTACCTTTGATCGCTGTTTTTCCTGTTTCAAGATCATGAACACTACATCCATTTGATCGAAATATTACCTCTATTCCTTGATCGCACATCTGACTGACACTTAGTAGATTATGCTTCAAGCCATCAACATACAAAACATTTCCAGCTTTGACCTTTTCTTTCAACTGAGCAATGCCTTTTCCTTTTATGGCTGCAGGGGTATCATTTCCAAAAGAAACTTTCTTTCCCTTTTCTAAAGCAGTATATGATTCAAGTTTTTCTTTATCACTTGTCATATGCTTTGAACATCCGTTGTCGATGTACCATAGATTTTCTTGTCCTTCTGCATAAAATGCTATCCCACATCTTTCTGTTTGTGGTTCCTTTATTCTCCATGTTCTGGTGCTTGAGGCTTGTTCCTTTATCTGCCAAAACCTGCTCCTACATTCAGAATCTTCATGACCGAAGTTATTACAAATAGAACATTCTATTTCATTTTCAAGGGCAGAAAAGTTGTTATAGGTCCTTTTCATAATCCCAGTCATACTTCTTTGTTTTTGAGCTTCTCTAGTCATGATTGTCTTATAAGCAACACATTGAGCTACTTTGTGACCAAAGTTATGGCAAGAGAAACATTGGCCATTGAAGAAACTTCTGTGATTATCAAATCTACCAGCCAAATGATTGTAATTTCTATTTTCATCCATTCTTGAAGCAAATTGAGAAGATTTTACCTGTGACTGGTTGTAGCTTTTGTTCACCCTTAAGATGGATTACCCCTGGTTTACCTGGTAGTCTTTGTTTGTTCTTGATGTAATTTGTCCCTGCCTTACCTGGTGATCTCCATTGGGCTTTTGTTCATTCCTCCTTGCTGCATCAAGATAACTCTTTGAGGTGGATGCTTGAGATGTTTCTCCATTATAACCCAGACCTGTCTTGATTAGTGGAGAACGCTGTACATTGATAATCTCATCCAGAGTTTCAGATCCTTTAACAAATTTAAGATTAAGAGCCTTTTTTTCTCAATTTCTTTTCTAAGGCCAACAATTTCACATTCTAACTTCTCAAGAGATTTTTCTTTTTCATCAAGTTGGAATTTCAGAGTATCAATGATCATATCTTTTTCTTCTAAACATATTTTGAGTCGAGAAATCTCTTCATAAAAACCATCTACATCTATAGCGTCCATGTAATCATCATCTTCAAAGGCCATTAAAAGTTTATAATCATTACCTCGTTCATCTTTGTCACTATTTGATAGGCCATCACTGTCTTCATGAGTGTAGTAACATTTCTTAGTTGCATTCTATTGCTTGTTCCATCTAACAGGTTCCTTCCCTTTGTCAATCTTATCCTTGTGAGGACATTTGGCAGCATAGTGACCGACTCTTCCATAAGCAAAGCATTTGAAAGGTAACTTACCTCGGAAACGACCAGTACCCCGTTGAAGATTTCTGACAAAATTTGATTCTTCTTCTTCTTCTGACACGTGTCCTGACTCATAGTAATCTCCTTTGCCTGAAGCCTTGAAGGCAGCTTCTCTCCTATCTAATGGACCTCCTTTCCTCATTTCATAAGCAGTTAGAATTCCATGCAGCTGTGACATTTTAAGGCTTTGTAGATTCTCTTTTTCTTCTATTGCAGAAACTTTAGATTCAAACCTAGGGGACAAAGATCTTAGAACTTTTTCAACCACAACAGCCTCTTTTATTTCTTCACCCAAATTTTTCATACAATTAACAATCTCATCTACACAAATAAAATAGTTAGCCACACTTTCATCATTATACATTCTAATATTTTCATACTGAATCGTGAGGTTTTGAAGTTTTGCTCGTTTTACCTGATCATCTCCTTCATAGCTCAGAACAATCTTGTCCCATATCTCCTTTGCGGATTTAAACTGCATTACCTTGACAAATTCTGATTGAGATAGGCATCCTAATAGAGTATTGACCGCCTTTGCATTTGTTTCATATTTCTTCTTCTCAGCCGGATCTGTAGGAGTTGCTGATGGAAAAGTATACCCTGTATCTATGATATCCCAGACTTCTGTACTAAGAGATTGAAGATAGGCAGTAACTCTTACCTTCCAATAAATGAAGTTTGTCCCATTTGTTATAGACATTTTTGGGCACTGCAACCCCAAGCATGAAATGTCCATAAACCAAGGGCTCCTAATTCCCTAAAAGTGTTGTTCTAACCCCTAAAGGAACAAGGTCAACTGATTACAGCTTCTCCCGGAAGTTCTCCATGAAAAACTGCTCAGAATTGGTCAAAACAGGATCATTTCAGCTCCTCCACAGGCCAAGTGCATTGCATCTCACCTAAGTACACTGTGTGGGTGCGTTGCATTTCAAAAAGCCCTTCTATGGGGTGCGATGGGCGAGAAATGACAAATGGAGGTGTCATTCCGCGAGGTGGAGAGGCAATGGAAGCTTCCAGAAACTTCTCCTGTGACACTTGCCTCTCTGAATTCGACCAAGGATGAGTAAGAGATCATCAATCTCCAAGTGGAAGCAAGAACTATCAGAGGGAAGACACTAATCAAATCATAAGCTGACTCATCTCCCTTACAGATATCTATATAAGGATCCCTCATCCCAGAGATCCAGAGGCTAGAAGTTTGCATATTGTAAGGAATTGTTGTTGGTTTTTTGAGACAAACATCGGATTGTTGGGTGATCTAAGCTTTGTATGAGGTGAAGAGGGGCTTCCTTACTGAGAGATTGATGCTGGGTCAGAACAACTGGTTGTAACTCCTCTTGGCTTTTTCTTGTTTATCAATAAAAGCTATTCAAGTTTTCCTCCATACTCTTGTGTCATTTATGTTTGCTGCATTTGTATGGTCAATTTACATCTAATCCTAGATTGTTTATGATTATAGATCCATGTCTTTGTATAGTGCTATGCTACTGTGATCTTACAGGTACTCTGTGAAGCTGGGCTTGTAATGGAACAAGTAGCAAAAGACTATCAAGGAAGAGAGGAATCAAACCAGGAGATTAGCGCAAGACAGAGGTTGGTCTTCTTTGTTCTTCTCTATCTATACTTTATAAAGGAAAAATGAAAGTAGCTTTACTTTGTTTGTTTCTAAGGTAGCTATCACACCTTAGTGGGATAAGCAGTTCTGAGTAGACACTTTTCCCTGTAACAAAATGGCGACTCTGCTGGGGACGAATTAGTTTGTTTGTTTATCTTCCTTGTTGTCTATTTCATAAACTTACAGACGGAGTTTGAAGTCGCGCCAGGTAGCATTCGAACTGTATTTGCCATAGCAAATGCAAAGTAGATAAATGCCACTTCAGTCCATCTCTGGGATCTGTTTATGATTTAAACAACTGATTAACAAACTCTCTGATTGCCCTTGTGATAGCTCTTCGATCCTCCTTAGATATACCCCTGATTGTTGAATTACTGATTACCTTTTGCTCGGCCAAAACCCATAAACTGAACTGCAAACTGTGACCCGGAACCCAAGCAAAGTCTCGTTTCTGGCCCAGCGCAGGTACTGTTCTAAGAATCTGAAATTCAGCACACTTCCCGAGTGTAGAAGGTGCGCTGCATTTCAAATTCCCTGTGTTACAAGTGCGCTGATCAGGCTAGGCTTTGTGCAGTTTTGGTTTCTGTGATTCATTCTTTCCAGTTCCATTCATGAATTTTGCTTCCTGTGATCAGTATATCTCTATTTGAAACCCCTTTTCCTTACTGTTATTCCGCCTCCTTTGTACAAAGGAATTGTAAATGTTTTTGTGTGTTTGTTGAGTCATTTTCAGTTCTCCTTTGCAAAAGTAGCATAATCGTACTGTCGTCCTTTGATTTGAAAGTGTCGCAAGTGTCGATTTCAATCATAGGAAAGAGTTTGATTGCTGTTGATAGTCGATTATCCTGTTACTATTGTTTTTGGTCTGAATTTGTAATTTTTCTAGTGTCAAAAACAAGTATTCATTTCAAAATCGTAAGGTGTTGTGATCGTCTCCATTTTTGATTTCGAAAAGAAACTTGTTGATATTTGTCGCTTGAAAAGAAATTCAGATTTGTGCATCAACTTTCTTTTTATCATTCATATACTAAGAAAGTCGAAAACAAATACATGCATGTGCATTTGCATTTAGACAGTCTGATTGGTTTGATTTAGGAAAGTGCATTTAGAGTGTGCTCTTTGCTCTTTGTGAAAGGATTCTGTCTTTCTTTCCTTAGTAGCTAGGATTTTCATTGCACAAAGAAGATAAAAAGATTGTTTATCATCTTAGATTGCATTTTAGGAATTACATCTACATCTCGTGGTGAACCTGAAAGGCAAACTTCATAAACAAGATCAACTATAAAATAAATTCAATGAATCTAACAACGCTTTGGAACCTAACACACAACATTTAGAAGTCTAGGCTAGAGACGTATTCCGGCGTCGTAAAGCCTGGTAACTGTTGTTCTCACTGATGGTTGGGTGATTCCTCCACTTTGAGACGATAAGTGCCAGTACAGACTTGTGCTCCCACGTACCGTCGAGTATATTTTGGGAGACCACAATAGGCTTAATCCTTTATCCATAGGAAGCCGTGTCTGCCGCCCTATCGATTGCAATGCACTGAACACAGCATTCGGGAAGATTGACTGCCGTACCATAAAAAGTATTCTGCAGTTTTGCGATTGGTTTGGTAATCCCTCTACCTAGATTTCCAGAGTAGTCCCTTTCATTCCTTTTCAGACTCTTTAACAGAAAAGGTCCATCTGAGCACTTGTCACTCCAGGCTCATTAAAAATCGAAGGAGACTAGAGTCATCTTTTGTTTTTTCTCAACTCTTAAAAATTGAAAAAACAAGTTGTGTCAAAGCGTCTAAAATTTATTTTAAACGGAATATTCATTACCCTTTCCTACGTTGATCTTGGGTTGAGAAAATGGAATCCACCAACCAAGGAATTCCCCTTGGAGGAAATCCTAGTCCCTTCTCCTCTTGGGGAGATGTTGGTGCACCCCATATGGCCACATTGTCGCTTCCAGGACTGACAATCGGCTTGCCTGTATGGCTCTTCTCAACCTCTGTCGTTCAGAACACCACAATTCCTAAACAATCGAGTCAGCAACTAGACGATTCCAGAGTTACCCACCAACCTTCTACTTCCTCCAATTCTTCCTCTCCTCCTTCCTCTTCGCTTGATGGGGCTGGTAAAGCCAAAAGTCAAGTACCTGAGAAGAAGAAGGAAAAGAAGAAGAAAGAGAAGAAGAAGAAGGAGCCAAAAGCGAATGGGGGCAAACGAGCGTCGTCTAGCGAAAATCCACAAACTGCATCGACCAGGCCTAAATTGCCATGTGTCATTTGCAAAGGAGACCACTATCATAGAGATTGTCCTTGCATCCCTCGGATCTTAAGGGACTGGTCTCCTCGTTTGCACAACCCGGTGTCATCAACCTCTGATGATCATGTTGAAAACACACCGTCGACTAGTGAAAGTGAAGCCCCAAGGAAAAAAGGAAAATATAGATTTCCTTGTAAACTGTGCGAAGGCGATCATGCCATCCACCGTTGTCCCTTCTTAGACGAGGCTAAAAGAGTTTTGGACGATCGTCCAGTTTCACCGTTACGACTTCCTCCTGGATATAAAAAACTCTTGCCGAGTCCGTCACTGGTTGAAAATCCGGCTGGCCCGCTCAAGTGGTCGGCTGAAGCATCTATCATTGAAGACAAACCATCTGAATCCATACCAGATGAAATTCAAAAGGTCAAGGCGGCAGTTGACCCGGTCTTGCCTTCAGAGGTTCCATCTTCAGATGATACAGTCACCGAAGAGAACAAGGATGACACCGTCCAAATTCTTTTCGTAAGCACAGACTCCAATGAACATGGGGGCAATTTACCCATTCCTTTACCGCAGGAAGGAAGTTCATCAGAGTCATACTCGGCCGTCTATTCGGTCCCACCTCCAAGCAACCTAGTTGTCTCCTTTGATTGGAATCAACTAGGCAGACCCCGTTTACCAGCTAGTATACCATTCCGAATCATTGTTCAAATATATAGAATGGTTATGGCTGGTACCATCATAGATGAAGGGGCTTCTGTGAGTATCCTTTCCTTGACTGCTTGGAAAGCGCTTGGTTCGCCATCGCTTTTGCCTGAGATGAGAAATCTAACAGGCTTTGATAAAGGAACCAGTCGACCGTTAGGGATCCTTCCCAATGTACCCATAACATTGAGAGGAAAAACTGTTCAAATGAACGTAATGGTAGTTCAAGGACCCCTGGATTATAATCTACTCCTTGGATGAGACTATATTTATTGCATGGGAGCGATTGTCTCCTCACTCTTTAGAGTAATGTGTTTTCCGCACGAAGGAAGAGTGGTCAAGCTCATAGACCAGCTTTCATTTCCCAGATCACACAGAGCAAATAGTCATATACCATCCCTGAATGGTCTTTTCACGCAAGAAATGTCTCAACCTCCAGTCCGTCCGCCTGATGAGCGCGAGTGATTCGGGGGGCATGCACCCTGGCCTGTTTCGGCAGGAAAACTTCGGGTATAGGGTAGGTTTCTGCGAGAAAATATGACTAGTCTGTACTCCCGTCCGTGATTGGAAGAGGGGGTTATTCTGGAATAAGATTCTCTTGTCAAAGTTATGTGGGTTGGCAAGCATCGCCACTCACCTTTGTTTATTTCGATAAACATCGCCAAAGAAGTGTTTTGTTTACGCCGTAAATAGAACAATCTTTGGTAACCTGTAAGAGGTAGACCTCTCCCGGTAAAACAAATTTTTTAACGGAAGGAAGAAGGGGTAACCTTGAAACTCTGTTTTATACCTGGAGGCATGCAAACCTTTTGGCATGCAAGCGAAGAGCGACTATTTATTTTTTAAATTTGTAGGTCCTCTAACCCTTTAAACTCGTAGGATTGGTCGTTTCCTAACTTGCATAAAGAAAGGATGTGGGGCAAAACTCTAAAAGTTGCTGTTTTTATATATGAGACATTCTTATTATACGACTGGATTAATCGAGTAGTTTTAGCGCGGACTTCATGCTCGTTAAAAAATAAACATAAGCAATGAGCACATGTTCCTCCAGAGTTTAAGCTCATTAAAAAATGAACCAATTTCCGGTAAATAACCATCATGAATGTAATACTTCAGCCTTTAAAGCCTTGGTCATGTTTGCACCGTCACCTCCACTTTTGCATTGGCCGATCATTCACCTCCATTTGATTGTTTACCCATTTTGAGGAACAGCTGCGAAGAGTGATCATGTTAGCCATCCTTGTAACACTGCCGTGATTGGAAAATTCCAAGCCTTACCTGGAATCAGTTGCTACCCATTTTATCACTCGTTCCTCAAAAGACGAGTCTCCTTTAAGCTCTTTTCAATTGACTCGTAAAATATGAAAAGATTGCCGAGCCATTGGCCTCTCCAGCTCGTTAAAGGGACCGGAAGTGCTATCCCTCCTCTAAATTTTAATCTTTTTGGACCTGAGGGATTATTACACAAAAAGATCGAGCACTTGTTTTGTTCGGCTCGTTAAAAGTATCGAAAATTCATCCCTTCTGTATTGTTTTATACTTTTTCGGACTTAAGGGATTAGATGACGAAAAAGGAATTTTGGAGTTTCCTTTACGTTCCTTTTTAGACTCTCTAAAATTGAAAAGGACCGAGTTATCTTTGTCGTTAAACTCGTTAAAATTTTAATAGCGACAAACTTGTCTATAGACGAGAACGAGTTTCACTATCGCTAGGCTCGTTAAAACATAGCGATGGGTTTGCCCAAAGGGAAAATTATAGAAAAAGCATATGTTATCCTCCTCAATCTTGATAAAAATAAAGAGGTACTGGTTAGCAATGACTGGGGAAAAATTGGGAAGAAAACTTGAAGAAACTTTGTTGGTAGCAAGTCGCTCTTGAACATGACACTTTCACTCCGCATCCAAGTCGGGTTGGGTTGTTTCATTCACCGGTCACATCACCATGGTCCCATCATACCATCCACATTTGGGGTTAATGCTACCAATCCATCACGTCAGTGTCGCCGATATGTTCAAGAGAAATCATTCAGAGAATTCACCTGTGTCTCACCCACTACAATACATTTATACTCCATTCTTTTATGACCGCCACCCTGAACCTTATATCACCAGATCGTTTTCACCTCCATTAAAATCATTTGCTCCGTTCCATGTCATTGATGTGGGATTCATTAAGGCCCTCCTGTGACGGATCACTTCTTGTCGACATCAGCTCATTATCCAAGAAGTTGATCTAGGAACACCCCATTTAGTACTTTGAAGCTTGCATGCCTCAATGGCAAGTTTCTCACTTTCGGCGACAGGTTTACATCAATGACCTTCGACCGAAAGATTTTGCGTGGTGTTCGACGCCAAGTCCTTTATTCACACCACGTGAATTGTACTGCAGTACCTTGAGGGTCATTATCATTATCGGTGATTCCTCTCGCGCTTGTTAACAACTTATATCATTGGTTGGTAATCAAGCGATGTCTTTCCATGTTCGACTCCAGAACATCTCTCACATGGATAGACTTGTACTTCGAGTGAAGATCGAACAAGATTGAAGACCCCGGATCTAGTTTCATCCATCCGGGCTGTGATATATATTCAGGGAAATAAAGACATCAAATGTACATCATTGCTGCACAGATAATCATCCAATCAAAGGGATGATGGCTCTATCAGAATCATCAGTCTACACTCAGACGATTGTCTGTCTTATGTACATGAAAATGAATTTATAAAGCTGAGCATGGGAATGCCCGCCTCAGCTAGATCATGAAAATATTATGAAGATAATGTATTATATTGTATCTTATTACAGGTCTCCTCCCAGCTTGAAAGAACTTCGGATCCTCATAATAAAGCATTTCACCTGACATCAAAAGATTAACGACCTCATGCTTTAGGGGGCAACTGTTATAGACATTTTTGGGCACTGCAACCCCAAGCATGAAATGTCCATAAACCAAGGGCTCCTAAGTCCCTAAAAGTGTTGTTCTAACCCCTAAAGGAACAAGGTCAACTGATTACAGCTTCTCCCAAAAGTTCTCCATGAAAAACTGCTCAGAATTGGTCAAAACAGGATCATTTCAGCTGCTCCACAGGCCAAGTGCATTGCATCTCACCTAAGTACACTGTGTGGGTGTGTTGCATTTCAAAAATCCCTTCTATGGGGTGTGATGGGCGAGAAATGACAAATGGCAGTGTCATTCCGCGAGGTGGAGAGGCAATGGAAGCTTCCAGAAACTTCTCCTGTGACACTTGCCTCTCTGAATTCGACCAAGGATGAGTAAGAGATCATCAATCTCCAAGTGGAAGCAAGAACTATCAGAGGGAAGACACTAATCAAATCATAAGCTGACTCATCTCCCTTACAGATATCTATATATGGATCCCTCATCCCAGAGATCTAGAGGCTGGAATTTTGCATATTGTAAGGAATTGTTGTTGGTTTCTTGAGACAAACATCAGATTGTTGGGTGATCTAAGCTTTGTATGAGGTGAAGAGGGGCTTCCTTGCTGAGAGGTTGATGTTGGGTCAGAACAATTGGTTGTAACTCCTCTTGGCTTTTTCTTGTTTATCAATAAAAGCTATTCAAGTTTTCCTCCATACTCTTGTGTCATTTATGTTTGCTGCATTTGTATGGTCAATTTACATCTGATCCTAGATTGTTTATGATTATAGATCCATGTCTTTGTATAGTGCTATGCTACTGTGATCTTACAGGTACTCTGTGAAGTTGGGCGTGTAAGGGAACAAGTAGCGAAAGACTATCAAGGAAGAGAGGAATCAAACCAGGAGATTAGCGCAAGACAGAGGTTGGTCTTCTTTGTTCTTCTCTATCTATACTTTATAAAGGAAAAACGAAAGTAGCTTTACTTTGTTTGTTTCTAAGGTAGATATCACACCTTAGTGGGATAAGCAGTTCTGAGTAGACACTTTTCCCTGTAACACCATCAAAAATCGGTGGCCTGAATGATGCTTCCCTCTCGTAGTTGCTCATCATGAAAGATCTTTCTTCAAGCGATCAAGCTTCTTCTGAAGAACCTGCTCTGATACCAATTGTTGGAAATAATACTGAGGGGGGGTGGGGGGTGAATCAGTATTATCAAATTCTTTTCAATATACCTTCCAAATTTATACTTTAATTTATTCTTCAGATATTGATCATTAATTTGTATGTCAATGCCATATAATAATGAACAAGAACAAGAAAAATAGATAGGCACACCAAAGAACACCAGATATAAGGTGGAAACCCAATGTGGGTGAAAACCACCTGCTTCAATATGTCTCTATCTTCTTTCAATTAGAAACTTCTTTTACAAGGATTTTGTACTGGTGCAGTCCTTTACCAGTACGCAGGCTGCAACCTGCAGAGAGCTACAACACTCTCTCGTTTTCTAGTCTCTCCTGGAAGGGAGCTACAACCCCCTTTGCTCTTTTACTTCTTTAAGGACCTCGTTTCATTAATTTTCAAACTGGATCCAAGAAGATCAAATAATCATCAAGTACATGCAAATCACCCAATCTCCTTATACAATCAACCAATGAATCACCCAACTTCTCAGAATGTTGTAATCAGAAAAGAACTACCAGAAATCTAAACCCAAAACTTTGTAGCAAGAGATAAAAGACAACCAACAAATGTTTAAAGACAGGTCCGCAACTTCACCAATATAAACCTGCGGATATCCGCAGTCTTTCTGTGCCTGAACTGCGCAGATCCGTACTGGATCCTTCTGCTGCTCTGCGTACCACCACACTTACTCCTTCTATTGAACTGCGTACCTTAGCCCAAATCCGCACCTTCACTGTCCGTCTGACATCATACCTCTGCACTGGTCCTTTTGTGCCTTTGCGTACCTCCACAATGTGCTTTCTTCTGAGTTGCGTACCTCTCACTGCGCCTTCTGCTGCACTACGTACCCCCGCACTGCGTCTTCTCCTGCACTTCGTACCCCCGCACTTACGCCGTGGATCGCCTGCGAACCTCTGATTAGGGCCAAATTAACAGTCCTCCAATGTGTCACAGACAGTCAGATCCATAGATCTGATCATGCGCACGACTTATCAATAGATTCACCTTAAGTTTTCTCCTTGATTTAGATCTAGCTTTGTAAAACCAAAACACCCAAATTTTAGATCTTAAGATATTCAAATTTCACCAGTGTCTAGCCAAGTGATCTCTTTTCATTTTTATAGGCAAGCCCTTATTCAAACCCTGGGACAAAACCATCGAAAACCAATACAAGGGATCCAAAATGGGGTTCAATAATTTAGATCCTATACCACGGGCCAAAACCATAGGATCATGAACGACGGGCTAAATACCAAGGGCCAAACATAAGAAACCCCACGTGAGCGCACTTCTCTGCATTGGAGTGAGTGAACTGGGGGACCGCACCTTATGAATGGATAACCTGCGGGTATGTCCGCACTTCCTGGATGGTGAACCTGCGGGTCCGCACCTTTTGAACGATGCACCTGGGAACCTCTTATTTTCCATCATTTTGAGAGCCTGAACAGAATTTTGCCACTTGAGTGAGTTGCCATCAAGTACAACACTTGTACCATAGAGCCAAACCAGAATCATAATGCCAACAAAATGAACAATAAAATAAACAACAAATTGAAGCACACAAACCCCCACCCAAGAAGGAAATCAAGTAAAAA
Organism: Pinus tabuliformis; assembly: GCA_031772625.1. NCBI lineage: Eukaryota > Viridiplantae > Streptophyta > Pinopsida > Pinales > Pinaceae > Pinus > Pinus tabuliformis. The sequence goes on along the minus strand of CM062819.1, from coordinate 561,573,797 downwards.
GAGAAAAGAAGGAAAAAAAGGAAACTAAAGGACACACAAAATGGCTAAAAGATCTAATTTCTAAGGAACTGAGATATAAAGGGAAAAACTTGCTAAAAATGGTGCAGAAAACCAACAAACAATAGAGCTGAAAATGATGGATAAAAGACAAGAACAAAGCTCCAAAAGCAAGGATGCACAAGGGGATTCTGAGGGGGAAAGGAAACAAAATATTCTAAATGGAATAAAGTGTTGTAAAAACATGTCTAAAAGGACCTCACAACTGTGGACAAAACAATGAAAACTAGTGGTTGAAAATGTTTCACACTAGAGTCCTCAACTCAACAATTCTCTTCCTAAAGGATAGAGGTGTACTCTCCCTAGGGGGTTTTTTACTTTCTAAATAGGAAATTACTAAGTGGATCAAAGCCTAGAGGTGACTCAGGAAATAATAGAAACCCTTACTGGCACACACGCAATAGTCTTGGCAAAATCTAAAAAAAAAAAAACAAAAAAAAAACTGAAAATTTTTCTAAAAAATTACAAAATGCAGAAACTGGCCTAGAAAGTGCATTGGGCATATTTTTTAGGTTGAACGTTACGTTGGGCACAGAAAAGGGCCAAAAACTGTGTTGTATTCCTGCTTCTCTCAATTGGAATATCTGACCCAGATTATTTCATCTCCTGCTTGGATGGTACCTGTCACTTGCAAAAAGATGTGAAACCTCAACATAAGCAGAAAATTTTCCAAAAAATAGAAAAAATATAAAATAGAAATTGAGAGGAATAATTTTTTTGAAGAAACACTGAAAATAGTTGAAACAACAATCACCAAGGTTCTGAATTACTTCCCTGGTGGAGTCGCCATTTGTTAGTGTGAATTATTTCTATAAGTTAGTGAAAATCCTTACCTTTTAGTTATATGTGACTTATAATCCTAACAACAAGAGATGGTTGCTTCTATGCTTCAGATCTGCAATAAAACATGAAGAAAACCCCTACAACACAATAGATCTCGCAAACAGAAACATATAACAACATAAAATAAAAGTGCAATAACCCAATGGAGGACCTAAATAATAATTGTATTAATGAATACACCTGGTGAGGAGAAATTACAACATGGGTCTGTAGTTCCCCCTCTATTGGATGGGTCCTTTTCTTGTCCTTGTGCTTCAATAGTCTGCTTCTCTCTCTCAATTTGCAATGGGAAGAAAACAAAAAGCGTGTTTGAACTCAAGTGGGAGCTCAAATGCTATGAGTGATAATGTTGATGATGAAAATGGTCATGGTGAAGAATGAGTAGAAAACCCTCTATTTATAACAAAGTATTGATCCAAATTGGGAATTATAAAATAATAAAATATTATTGACTAAACCAAAATCTAGTCGTTGTGAATACTTTATTATATTTTTTAGAGGGACAAGATATTCAAAAAGTTCAAATAACTTTATCTAGAAAGTGGTTGAAGTAATTTACAAGTAAAAATGATTTAGTAATCACTTTGTGATAGTTAAGGAAAATATGAATTTGAAATAATTATTAAATAATGGTTTAACAATTATCTCAAAAGGAAAATGTGGAATAAATAAGGAATATTAAATGAATATTGGTTTATTCAATTATTCCAAGATGATTAAGTGAAAAGTGATAGGAAATAATTATCAAATAATTATTTAATAATTATTTCTAGAAAATATCAGATAAATAATGGTTTATTTAATTATTCTCATGGGGTTTTTTGGATTTTAATGAGAAATAATTTAGAAAAATAGCTTACTAAATTATTTCCTATGGCGAAATTGGGTTTTACTATGGTAAAATTAATCCTACATGGTGTATTTCGATCAGCCTAGTAAGAAATGGCTAGGTGATCAGTTTTTGGGTGATAAAAAATGCATTGCCACTTCACTTTCCCAATCATATTGGTATTTTGGGTTGTTGGATCAGTTTTGTGCCACTTTATAAGGAATTTAAATCCTTGGCCCGATGCCCCAAAGCCTAATTAACTCTCGTATCATTGCTTATCTTCTTGGCCTTCAACCTTTGACAATCCACTCCAAATACAATTTTGGTTCCGATGACCTAATGAACTTATACAATTTTCACTAGAGAAATGAACCTTGGAACCCTTTGTCGGCTTCAACCCTATATATCTCCTCCTTCCTTGGGAGATGGACTATCCAACCAAAGATTTTTCAAGAGATTTTGAAGCTCTTCCTAAAGTTGAAAACAATGGCAAGAGTTGATATGAATCACAGCCACCGCCAACTTTCTCAACAACCAAATTGTATAACAAACTCTTGCTTGAAGGGACCACCCACTAATTTTTGGTTCTTACAACATGTTGGGCTCTTACAATTGAGTAGTAGTGATATAGTGGTGGAATAAATTAGCATAAAATTTGTCATCTGTCGAGGATTTCAACTGATGCACCTGTCCACCACTCATTGGCTTGACCATCTTGGTCTTCATTATTGGATGGTTTTCTTTCAATGGTGTGATCACAAGTGTGGCTCGATCAATAGCCCACATCTATTTTGGCCCCCCTCGTAGGTCTACAATGGGTTAGCATGGGGGTTTGATGTTGAAAATCCCATTGTGGGTCCCTCGTTAAAGGGAAATACCTCTGAACAATGTGATTATAGTGTGCACCCGATATGGGTGTCATCTATGTCCCTTATTCACTTCTAAGTTCCCATGGTTTGTCATCAGTTAGCAAGCAGCGGTCTGAAACATGAAACCACCATGATAAAAAAAAACTATGGTTTCTTGGTCGGACTTTGGTGTGGAATCCTCAATAGGGTATAACCACATTTCCACGGTGGCGAGACATTGTACCAACGTCAGTACTTTGAGCTAAGAGCATAACCCCTCTATTTGGGTTCCATGAAGAAAAATGTATCCCATGAGCTTCAAACTACAACTGCCAAGCTAATATTGGATATGTCCTTCCTTTTCTATTATGAAATTTGTGACTACTTAACCCTTTAGTAGAGAGTCTTTACTATGTCAGTATTTACTACATATAAACAATTGATATGAGGAAGGTTGGTTATCTCCTATCCTCATAGAACATCATCTCAATCCACAGAGATAAAAACATATTCCACGGAAACCATAACTCATGCCAACATTATATTATGCAAAACTAGGTAATTACACAGTTTTTTTAGTTATATTAGACAAGTCTGATAGCTACTGAGGACACCAGGATTTTCTCTCCTTTGCACCCTCTCATCCGTTCCTGTCCCTGGCCTAAATAGAATATCTCTAAGACAAATTAGAGGTTGCAACTAACAACCCTCTTGTATTCCTACATATGCCCCTCTTCTAAAATCTAATGCCACTACACCTAATATAAGTTTAGCATTAGTCCCTTAAAGACACTTCAAGATAACCTTTAAACTAACACAGATTCTCTGAGGGTAAATATCACAATTGATAGAAAATACAAAAAGGAAATTATTCACTTGGGTAATGCTTTTCTTTTAAGATCCTCCTGCATCAAACTCCCAAGGAAGAGATGATTTCTCCATTAGGTCTTCAACATACATGCCAAATATGGAATTTTTTGTCATTTTCATCCAACTAGCATATTTTATTGGTTTTTTTTTTATTTGACAAGATATTCAAAAAATTATTTTCCTATGGTCCTATTAGTCATCCTCTTTTCAAGTACTACTTCGATCACCTTCTAAATTGGATTAGGAACTTGATCCTTCCACGTGTAGGTCTAGCCTTCATCACTAGTAGGTGCAGTTGCAATTTCCTTAAAGGGGTATAGATCTACTACATTGAAAATTGGTGAAATCCCATTATCACCTGGAAGTTCTTGTTCATAAAAATTAGAGGAAATCTTCAATAGGATTTTACATGGGCCAATTTTCTTAAGCTTCAATTTGTTGTATGTCCCCCTAGGAAATATTCCCTTCTTAAGATAAGTCATTACTAGGTCACCAGCTTCAAAGTCTACTTTCCTCCTCCTTGTATTTGCTTATTTTTTGTTTCTTGTAGTTATTTATTAACCCCCTTATATCTCTTGCATACTTGTTGTAAAATGTTCACCTTCAACACTCCTAATTTCTTGTTTTCCCAAATTCCTCAACTCATAAACCCCTCTTGGGGGAATTCTATATATTATCTGGAATGGAATCATTATAGTACTTCTATTAGGAGAGTCATTATAAGTAAATTAAGCCTAAGCAAGCACATGGTCCCACTTCTTGGGGTTCTCACTTGCCAAACTTTTGAAGATGATTCCCAAACTTCTATTCACCACCTCTATTTATCCATCTATTTTTGGCTCGTAAGTTGAATTGTAATTTAAATTGTTGCCTCTTTTCTTCCATAAGGTCCTCCAAAAATGACCTACAAACCTGTATCTTGATTTGAAAAAATGGTTCTACGAAAATCATGCAACCTTACAACTTATTTATAAAATAAATTTACAACACTAGTTGCATCAATAGTTTTTAAATAGTGTATAAATGAGCCATTTTATAAAATATATCCACAACCAAAAAAATAGAATCATTACCTCTCTATGTTCGAGGTAATCCCAATTAAAAATCCATGCTAATAGAATCCAAAAGCCTAGTTGGGATGGGAAGTGGCTAGTACAATCATGTGTTTTTCATTCTTCCTTTGGCATATTGGCACACTCTAATCTTTTCTAAAAAAATATTTACTTCAATTTTCATACCTAGCCAATAATAAAAACAATTTAACAAATAGAATTTTGTCAGTCCCAAAGTTTCCTAACAATCCTCCAATGTGTTTATCCTTTATCAAATTATCTCTCATGAAACATTTTGGTATACAAAGTCCGTTGTCTTTGAACAACAAGCCATCCTGGATTATATAGCTTGACTACTGTGTTCTATTCATGTTGCTTGAGTTTTCATAGGCTACATATGCTCCCCTAAAATATGCACATCCATGTACATTTCTCTTAGTTCATTAATTCCATAAGAATTGACCTGGAATTATTGTAGCATCAAGTTGATTTTTCTTAAAGCGTCAACTACCATTGTTTGATGAACCACTTATATTCTTAATCAAAAAAGTAAATTTTGTAGAAATTCAACCCATTTTACATTCTTCTGATCTAGATTTGGTTGGTTACTAACGAACTATAGAAAATGGTTATTAGTGTACAAAACAAATCCATTTTTGACAAGGTAGTGTCTTCATTTCTTTAAAGGCTAAACTATAACATAAAATTCTTTATCATGAGAAGAATACCTATATTTTTCTTCATTTAATTTCTCGCAAAAGCAATTGGTCACCCTTCCTAACTCATGTTGGAATAGGAACTCCACTTGCACCCTTTTCAACCTAGAGTAACTTACTGAAGTATGGTAGGGCAAAAATAGGTTTCTATATGACCTTTTTATTCAACAAATTAAAGTTTCACTCTGCTACTACAGTCCACTTGAATGAATGTTTTATTTGTTTGATAGTTTCTACAATAGGTGCACAAAGCCTTCTAAAATTATTAATGAATTTTCTATAGAAACTTGCAAGACCATGAAAACTTCTGACCTCAAACACATTACATGGGACATGTCAATCAATAATTGCTCTAACGTTTTCAAGGTCCATCTTTAAACCAAGTTCAAAAATCATAAATACCAAATATAACAATTCCATTTTCATCAATCTTAGATGTCTCAAATGCTCCTCTCTTGCTTGGTTGTACTCTAACATGTCATCCAAATAAATAGTAACAAACTTACCTATAAATGCTTTCAAGACTTCATTCATCAGTCTCATGAAAGTGCTACATGTGTTAGTGAGATTGTTGATGCTTATAAATGATCAATTCAACATTTGGGAAATCACTAGGTCAAGGCCCCAATTAGACCCTTTTCAATTTGGAATGGTGATTCCAATAGGTATGTGGATCCAATTGCCACCTAGAGAGTTTACTCCAAAAGTTTGAGACTTTTTAAAGACTAGGCTAATGAATAGGGTTCTAAGGAGAGTAGCGTGAATATTTGTTAAGAATAAGAGTTGAAATTAGATAGGTATATTTAAACTAATATTGTTAAACTATATTATATCCCAAGGCTATATTATTGTTATGTATGACTTAAGAAGGAATAACACAAGTCCAAGCTATACATATTTAGACTATTACCTAAAGAAACCTTTTCTGTAAATGAAATTAAATTCAATTAAACATTTAATTGATCAAAATACAAATACAACATTCACACACACACACACACACATATTACGTGATTATCTTAATAATTTGATGAAATATGCAGTCTACATTAATTGATCTTTTTGCAGAAAATAATGATAAACTAAGGAAACAACATTTTGATTTCATGTAAGATACTAAAATAAAATCACAATAATAGTATCATGTTATTTTGATGCACAATGACTAGAAATTGAAGATGGTTTAGAATTTATATTGCTCCAGTATAAACTCTACAACAATGCAGTAAGTATATTTCTTCAAAATGTTAGAACAAACCTTGAACTTTATGTATGAGACTTGATTAAATCGACCTCATGGCTTCAAAAATTCATTTTTATTTGTTAAAACAAAAAGTTGAAAAATAGAAAATAAAAGGTAATAAAAGATAATTGTTGGCAGTTAATAGATCATGTAACGGAGGTGTTTGAACTAGAGATTTCGAAGCAAGCCTTCCACTGACTATGTATACCGAGGATGCAAGTGATAAAGTCTAGGTGGTCATAATGTATGTTAATTTGGCCCACATAGACCATATCCTCTAGGACAGACAATTCTTGGGCTATTCTTAATGTTGTTTCTTGGATCATGAGGTGGTTGCTTCATGGTCTAACTAGGGAATTGGAAATTGCTTCCATATCAAGTTTTTCCAAACTCTCAACTTGATTTTGTACACTCCTTGAATTAATACATCACTGATGAAAGCATATACCTTTTCTAACATTTAGAAAATGGATAATTTGGCATATCTACTTCCTTAATTAATTGAAGCAATGACTCGACCAACGATGAGAAAGAATGCTTTATTTTTGTGATCACGTCCTTGGACTACTATAAATTTATCAACCACCAATTGAGGATGATATTGGTACTTGTTATTTTTATTTCTAATTCCTTTTGGATGTTTGAAATTGATGTCTTCATTATTGATTTCTAGGAAACCAATTGTAATCTATTTTCCTTTTTGTTTCTTCTTTTATAAATTTTTCCAGTGTTTGTTTCCATGATCTTGTCAATTATTTCTTGTTGGTTCTGTAGTAAGCTTAACTATTCACAAAACTTAATTTTATCTTTTAGGAGTTGATCATTAGCTTGTAGAGCTTTCTCTTTAAATAAATACATGTCTTCCAATCTACAAATCATGCTCTTGATTTGCATCTCTAGCTCGATGATTTGATCATCCTTTACTTTATATGAAATTTTTGAAATCTTGTTTCATTTTATCATTTTTCTTTTTTAATTGTTGTTTATGTTGACATTACTGGTCTTTAGAGGCCTTAATCCTTTCCTGTTCTTGCAACAGATTCTCCTTTAGGTTCAATTTTTTATCTAAATCAACAATTTTTTTACTTTTATGTTCAAGTATATCCATTAAATTGTTAACATACCGGAAGTTATTTGTGGCAAAAGAACCCATTGTACCAACTAATTCTTTGTCCAATCATTCTTCATTGTTCTTATAAACATCCCAAATGATGGTATGCTGGGTAGGAAGACCTTTTAATTGATATTCTTTTCTTTTCCTCCACTTTCCCTTGAAAATGGATATTTTCTTCAAACTAAAGAAGATGTTTATATGAGGTATCTATTCTAACTCAATCAAAGATAAAGAAGAAGAAGAGATGGAATCTTGAGGAGTGTTATTTTTCATTATAGCAAGATTATTTTTTTATAAGACTCCTTAAGGGACAATATTTGAAGCATCTAGATATGTTGGTGTGTTGATGATAGGGGAAGTGGTCTGTAATGATTGTTGTTGAAGCTCAATTTCTTTTCTTTTCTCTGTTTGTATTTCTGCTTGTATCTTTTCAAATTATAACCATTCCTTATATAATATTACTTGTTCAACCATGATAGATGTTTTGTCAATAATTTCTTTCTTGATCACTTCCTCTATCAATTCCTCTATAATCTGATCATCGATGATTATGAGTTATTTAATAGGCTTGGAAGATACCTGTTTTGAAATTGTACGAATATTTATTTCTTTAGGACTTTCTTGAGTGACTCGACCATAAGATGAACTATTAGCTTTAGGTAGAATATTTTCCATGCCTTGAATCTATAAAATTATTGGAAGGCATCTTCTTCTTCTTCTTTGAAAATTTAAGAACTTGGTTAGAACTCCTTTTAGGGGTTTTTTGATCCTTTGTTGAACTTGTAAATATGTGTCTACTCTTTTGAAGATGTCACTAAAAGGATATTCCTCAACTATATACTTTGTAAAAGAGAGTAGTACACAATGTTCAAATACAATATTTAAGGGGTTGTGAGCTTTAAATTCAATACAAGAAAACTTAATAAAAGAGAGGGTTGCATCTTCCTTGTCACCATGAACCATGTTAGCAATATAATATGGGCGAAATTGGAAGGGGAAACATGGCCAAAATATCTTGGATGCTTTTGATAATTCTCTAGTGATACCCTTTTCTGATGTCCAATAAGCTAGCTTCCTAGAAATCAACCTATCTAGTGCATATAAGGGAAGGGGATGAGGAGGGACCTAGCACCCATAAACCTGGATGTAGGAGAAAGTATCCTCGATGTACCAATCACCAATTTGTTCAATACTATGTTTTTTTTGTTGGGAAAACCTCAGGGGAAAGGAATTAAAAAAATATAATATAATGGGATTATTAAAAATTAACAAATTTAATATAAATTACTTCCTACATTATCCTCCCATATCATTGAGTGTTAAATATGGATAGGTCTATGAGTCTTTTGGTCTAGTGTAGACATAGTTGAGAAAAGGGAGTGGAAAATCAAAGGGTGTCTAGGATATAAGAAGACATGTAAAATGGAGGCGCTCCTAAGTCAGACCTAGCTTTCCTACAGGATTCAAATTTCCTATAAATACAATTTAATAAAAAAATATGGCCTAATTGACAGCATAATCATTGAGGGTTTTGTGCATGATTGGCACCCAATCTAGCTTAAAATGAGAATGGTATTTCTCCCTAAATAATCTACACAACATCATCATAACTTATGTGGGGCCTTGTGTATAGGGAGCCATAGTATATAACTTAGCGGCTTCTTCCTTAAATTATTTTCATATTCCCTCTAGGCCTTTATTAATTGAAGTAGAGAAAAATCATATTGTTCACACTCCTTAATAAACTTCTAAAGGATAATTATAAATAAGGACATAATAATCGAGAATCAAAAATTAAACCTCTAAGAGAAATAGTTGTGATTTGTGTTGGATATAATACTGAGGGGGGGGGTGAATCAGTATTATCAGATCAATAATTTTTCCTCTTCATAATCAGATTTATACACGCTACTTCAAATAGGGGAACTAGTGTGTACACGTAACTTTCTTTAAGGCAACCTGCGTTTATGCAGTAAACTTATGACTCAGTTAATTCATCATATTTTAATCTTTAATCAGTGCATTAGTACTTCAACAATCATCAAACAATAACCATGTGCAGTATAAACATAATAAACCATTACACATAATAAACACACATGAACACCAAGATTTAAGGTGGAAACCCAATGTGGGTGAAAACCACCTGCCATCGTCGTCTCTGTCTTCTTTTAATAATAAGAAAATCTATTTACAATCTTGTACTGGTGCAAACTCATACTAGTACGCAGGCTTCTACCTGCCGAAGGTTACAACCTTCTCTCATTCTCCAGCTTCTATTGGAAGGGAGCTACAACCCCCTAGCTCTTGTACTAGCCAATATGTTTACTAGTACGTAGCTTCCAGCCTATAGAAAACTCCACTCTTCCACCAAGGACCACATTTCATGAATTTTTAGACTGGATGCTTCTCGCACATATCAAGACATATGAAGACCTTGACTCATCAATAGCCCATCAGAAATTTAGAAACTCAAACTTCATCAACCAACATGCAGTTAATCTTGAAACAATCAGATCACTGTCATTAGAACACTGTGTTGAACCCAAAAACCTATATCAACATTCAAAACCAACTGAAACCTCAAAAATTCATGTTTTAGACTATATACACTACTTCAATGAAGAAAACCTGCATGTATACGCTACTTCCTTCAGCCCAACCTATGTATACCTCTAAAGATTCTGAATCATAAAATATTTGAATCACAAACTGTACCAACCAGCAATGTACTAAACATCTACTATCAACTTACAGAACTTTACACAGGCAGGCAATAGAAAAAACTTCTTCTCACTTATACAATCAATCAAATATAAACCTCCTTATCCATTTAGATTTATATTCAGATCTAAGAAGACGTCATTAATGGACAACAGTAAAATAGTAGCAATAATAAAGTAGCAATATTGATCTGATAGATCAGTCATCTCTGAACATCAAGCCTTTCTTTTGTATACGCTACTTGAAAGAACAGAACCTATGTGTATACGCTCTTTTTCCGAGATGAACCTGCGTACAAATCTGTAAATATTGACTCAGAACTTTGCTGCAATTCCAGACTTTAGACAAACCCAGATCATGATAGATAATGAAGAAAACAGAAGCAAAACATCAAATCTAGCCTCAACCAATATCAGATCATTCAAGAATAAGTCATTTCAAGTCTCATGATCCTGATCCAATATTGAACTCAAGGTGCACATAAATATTTCAGATCTAGTCCCAAACATAACCCTACAACATATAGATAGAAGTATTCCTTAGAGTCTTATTCACTTGCACATCTAGCCTTATGATCCTCTCTTCTTTATATAGTTTTTGGCCTTTCTTAATACCATGGCCTGAATCCACTTAGGATGAATACCTTCGATCAAATACCAAGGACCGAGTACCTTGAACTAAATACCTAGGGTCAATATCATGGTCCAAAGATATCTTGGACCAAATACCTCAGACCAAAACCATGTTTTCAACATGTACGCGCTTTGCCTTCTATGGGAGTGTGTGTGTGTACGTTATACGTTATTTCTGTTCTGAGTACCTGCATGTATACGCTGCTTGGACTAATTGAACCTGCGTGTATCTCTTAAACTGATCTTACATAATCTTCTTCTTTCAACTTCTTTATTCTAATCAATAGACCTTAGTTCCATCTTCTTGATCCTCTATACCACTACCCTATTACCTCTAAATATTCCTATTGGCCTCTTATCAAAACTGAGTTGACCTATAGAGTTTCCATCAAGGACAATACTTGTATCATAATGCCAACATTCTCCCCCTTTGGACTTGATGGCAACCATGATGGTGTTGACTACTACAAGCTATAAAGACTGTTAGAGATACTATACAACACCAAGATACCAAAATACTCTCCCCCTTTAACATCAAGGGCAAAGGGCGGACCACTCTACTCTCCTCCTTTACATGATGCTATCCATACTCCCCCTGAGTACATGTCGAGCTTGCAGAGAGATGATTCAATATAATAACATGACACTATAACTCAACAAAGTGAGTATGACCTCCCTATGACCACGAACTAAGGCATACATCAATCACCCAAATAAGTGGGGATACACCATATTTGACTCATCTTCCCAGTCAAGTGGGGATATACCAAAGTTTATACATGACAAAAATAAAACATTATTACATCATCCATCCTAAGGATATTGGGGAAATAAATTACATCATATGACCAATAGAACTCATTGAAATATAGACCATGACTAAAGAAGTTATATCACACTAATGACTGATGCAACTACGAAATAGCTAAGTTTAGCAACCATAATGCCAACAATGTGGAATCTGAATGCTCCCCCTGAACCTGTGCTACCACTTTTTTTCTGTTAGAAAAACATATACAAGCTTTCAGCCAAGGTAACCCGCGTGTACCCGCGCATATACTTCATGAAACCAACGTGTAGTAAAATTCCTCTTAAAAACTAGATTTAATAGTAGGATGATGCAGCAACAACTCCCAACTTTTGTCTGAGCTATTCAAACTTTTATTTGGGTAGTGGTTTAGTGAATATATCAGCAACCTATTCTTTGGAGGGGACATACTCCAATTTGACCTTTTGTTCAAGCACTTGTTCTCATAGAAAATGGTACTTGATGGGTATGTGCTTGGTCTTGTAGTGCATGACTGGATTCTTTGAAATACTGATGGCACTTATATTATCACATAGAATGGATATGGGTGGAGTACATGTGATCTGAATGTCTTGCAAATTTTGCATCATCCAAAGTAGTTGTGTGCAACAAGATGCAATAGCCACATATTATGCTTCAGCTGTAGATAAAGCAATTGAACATTGTTTCTTGTTGAACCAAGACACTAACTTGGAACCCATATAGAATGCACCACCACTAGTGATTTCGCTATCATCAACACTTCCTGCCCAATCTACATCTATATATGCATCAAGAGTAAGATTTGCATCTCTAGGATACCATAGTCCAAAGTCATGAGTTCCTTGAAGATATTTGAAAATTATTTTGACTGCCTGAAGGTGTGATTCCTTTGGATTTTCTTGGAATCTTCCAAATATTCCTGCAGCATGCATGATGTCAGGTCAGGTACCTATTAGATAAATCAGACTGCCAATCATGGATCTGTAAATTGGTTGATGTATTGCTACTGATTCATCATTTGCACTAAGACTGCATCCTATTACCACTGGAGTACATATAGGTTTAGAATCTTCAATTCTGTTCCTTTTCAAGATCTTCTTGAGATATTTGGTTTGTGAAAGAAAAATACCATCTTTATTTGCTGAACTTGTAGACCAAGAAAATAGGTAATTTCACCAAGCAAGGACATTTCAAATTCTTGCTACATTACTGAAGCAAAATTTTGACTCATGGATTCTTCACTGCTACCAAAAATGATATCATCAACATAAACAATAATAATTAGCAATTTATCATTTTCAATATTTGTATATAAATTATTATCTACAGAACCTTTTGTAAAACCTTGTTAGTGTAGATATTTGTCAAGGCAGTAATACCAAGCCCTTGGAGCCTGTTTCAGACCATAGAGAGCCTTTTTGAGTCTGCATACAAGTTTTGCATCATTTCCAAGAATGAATCCTTCTGGCTATTCAATATAAACTTCTTCTTCTAAATCTCCATTAAGGAAGGTTGATTTTACATCCATTTGGTATACTTTGAATTTCTGAAAACTGGAAAGAGAAAGAAACATTCTTATGGCTTCAAGTCTGGAAACAGGTGCAAAATTTTCTTCAAAATCTATACCTTCTTGTTGAGCATACCCTTTACAAACAAGTCTGGTCTTGTTTCTAATTACTTCTCTATTTTCATTCAGCTTGTTCTTGAATATCCATTTAGTTCCTATAATATTTTTATCATGAGGTTTAGGAACTAATTCCCAAGTGTCATTCTTTTCAATTTGCTCAAGTTATTCATCCATGGCCTTGACCCAACATTCATCTTTGCATGCTTCATTTACATTTTGAGGTTCAGTGGAGGATAGTAATGCTAGACAGCTTGAGGTCCTAGTAATAGTTCTTTTTGTCTGTACACAAGCCTCCCTTTCTCCTAAAACTTAAGTTTCTGAATGATTTTTCTGAACATAACTGGACGAAGTCTTTTCCTCTACCATTATATCTTCTTCTGGTGTCTCATTGGTTTCTTCTTCAATATAATTTTGATTTGATGTGGGAAAGTAATCCCCATCTTCCTCATTGTCATAATCTTCTGTTGATTTTATCTATTTTGGATTTTTGCATGCTTCATCAACTACAACATCAATGCTTTCAACAATTTTCCCAAGTCTTTTATTATAGTATTTAATCCTTTACTTCTGAAAGAATAACCAAGAAGAATCCCTTCATTTGATCTGGGTTCAAACTTACCAATTTTTTCATCAGTCCTTTTGATAAAACATTTGCTTCCAAAAACTTTAAACTATTTTACAGGAGGAGTCTCACCATACCAAAGTTCATGTGGAGTTTTGAGTGCTATTATCCCGAAGATTTTCTTTGTTGAGAATAGTCACCGCAGCAAATACAGCTTCACCCCAAAAGGTTGCAGGAGTTCCAAATTCATATAGAATGGCTCGAGCCATTCGTTGAACTATTTTTTTCATCCTTTCTACTACACCATTTTGCTGAGGTGTTCTTGCAGTGGAGAATTACCTTTTTATTCCATGTTGTTCACAAAAGTCAAAGAATTCATTCGATATAAATTCCCCTCCTCGATCAGATCTAAGGCATTTGATTTTTCGATCTGATTCATTTTCAACCAAAGCTTTGAAGGCTTGGAACTTTTCAAATGCTTCATCTTTATGCTTTAGAAGACCTATCCAACAAATTCTGGAAAAATCATCAATGAACAAAATAAAGTATTCTTCTCCACGAGGTGACTTTTTCCTTGTTGGTCCACATAAATTAGTATGGATAAGTTCAAGAGGCTTACTAGCTGACCCTTCTTTTTCCATGAAGTGAACTCTGGTTTGCTTACCAATTTGACATGGTTTGCATATTGTATTTTATGGAATGTTGATATCAGGAAGATCATGAGCAACCTTAAGTCTGCATGCTTTTCTTATTTGAGAAAAGCTTAGATGTCCCAATCTTCTATACCACAGCCAATTTTCATCATTTTTGCTTAGATAGCATTGTTGTTGTCCTCCTTTGAGTACATATAAGTTGTTTGGAGTTCTTGTACCTTTGATCATGGTCTCTCTTGTATTAAGCTCATGAACAACACATATGTTTGATTGAAACACCACTTCATTTCCTTGATCACACATTTTAATGACACTCAACAGGTTATGCTTTAAACCATCTACATACATAACATTTCCATCTTTAACCTTTTCTTTCAAGAAAACCAAACCTTTACCTTTTATGATAGTTGGAGTGTCATTTCCAAATGAGACATTATTTTCCTTTTCTAAGGCATTATATGAGTGAAGTTTCTCTTTGTCACCTATCATATGTTTGGAGCATCCATTGTCGATGTACCACTAATTTTCTTGTCCTTCTGCATACAAGGCTATGCCACATCTTTATATTTGAGATTCTTTCCTTATCCATATCTTGGTATTTAATGGTGTTTTCTCCTTTTGAGGTGTTTGCCGAAATTTTCTCCTACATTCAGATTCTTCATGACCAAAGTTGTTACAAATTGAGCATTCTATTTCGTTTTCAAGAGGAGAAATTGATTATAGGAACTTCTCTTGATCCCTATACATTCCTTTGATTTCGTTCTTCTCTAGTCATGATGGTTTTGTAAGCAACACATTGAGCAACTTTGTGCCCAAAATTATGACATGAAAAACATTGCCCATTAAAGAAGTTTATGTGACTATCGAATATATTTACCTGTTGATTGTAGTTTCTATTGATATTCATCTTTGGAGCAAATTGAGTATGATTTTCCTGAGGTTGGTTGTGGCTTCTATTGATATTCATCCTTGGAGAAAATTGAGTATGATTTACTTGGTGATCAGCGTTATGCCTTTGCTAATGATTTCCATACTGTTCATTGGTCTTTGCTGCATCAAGATAGCTTTTGGTGGAGGTTGACAGCTTCTATGATTGAGATGCTTCTTCAGTATATCCAAGACCTATCTTTATCATAGGAGAATGTTGAACTTTAAAAATTTCATTTAAAGTTTCTGATCCTTTAGCAAAACTAAGATTGAGAGATTTTGTTTTCTCGACATTTTTTCTTAGACCCACAATTTCGCATTCTAGTTTTTCATTGTGTTTCTCTTTTTCAGCAAGTTGGTATGTCAATGTATCTATGATCATATTCTTTTCTTCTAAACAGATTTTGAGTTTAGATATTTCTTCATGAATTTTTTTCTCTTCTAAAGCATCCCAAAACTCATCATTGTCATAAGCCATGAGAAGTTTATAATCATCACTATTAGATAAACCATCACTATCCTCTTCTAAACTATCCCAAAAATCATCGCTATCATAAGCCATGAGAAGTCTATAATCTTGACCAGTTTCATCTTCACTATTAGATAAACCATCGCTATTTTCATGAGTATAGTAACTCCTATTCACAACTTGTTTCCTATTCCCTTTTGCATATTCCTTTCCTTTTTCATATTTATCTTTATGAGGACATCTAGCAGCATAATGACCGACTCTATGACAAGCAAAGAATTTGAAAGGTAGCTTACTCTGAACCTTCCAGAACCCCGTTGAAGCTTCTTGACAAAATTTACCTCATCTTATTCTTCTAAAATGTGTCCTGATTCATTGTGTTCTTACTTTTCTCTTCCTTTTGCTGAAGCTTTAAATGCAACTTCTCTCATATTTGATGGACCTCCTTGTCTCATCTCAAAAGCGGTTAGGATTCTGTGAAGCTGTGTCATAGTGATATTATGCAAATCCTATTTTTCTTCTATGGTAGACACTTTTGATTCAAATTTAGCAGACAAGGATCTCAAAATTTTCTCAACTAAGGTAGCTTCCTTTATTTCTTCACCCAGATTCTTCATACAATTAACAACCTCATCTATACGTAAGAAGTAACTAGCTATACTCTCATCACTATGCATATTAAGAGTTCATACTAAATTCTGAGAGTTTGAAGCTTAACACGTTTTACTTGAGAGTCGCCTTCATAGCTCTGAACAATTTTGTCCCATATCTCTTTGGCTGATTTGAGCTGCATGACTTTGACAAACTCTTGGTGGGCTCCAGTATTGTAGCAATAATGCTA
Organism: Pinus tabuliformis; assembly: GCA_031772625.1. Classification (NCBI taxonomy): domain Eukaryota; kingdom Viridiplantae; phylum Streptophyta; class Pinopsida; order Pinales; family Pinaceae; genus Pinus; species Pinus tabuliformis. Next base: position 561,557,000 of record CM062819.1, on the reverse strand, counting down.
CAACTCCTGGAGCTTCCTATCTCTAATTTTATCAACCCGGTAGTTCGTACAAACTTGGAAGCGACGGTGCTGTATGCACAAGTACTAGCTCTTGTCGCAGCTGTCACTTGGTCAGCTGGCACAAGTCCGCTAGGGCTCAAGCCAACTTCTATATGCTCTCAGAAGAAGCTTTATGAGTGATGGACGAAAGCTATCTTGAAGGAAGCTAACCTACTTTGCAAAAAGGAAATTGAAAGCCAACAAAGCATGGAAACCCTAATAAACCCTAATTTAACTAGCTTGACCCTTACAATGCAAAAATGTGAATGAAACTTCTACCAATGATGCCATTACTTGCAGTGAGTTGAAATACATGAATCTAAGCTATTTGCATCTGAAAAGACATGTTTTTGTATTTTGTCATTAAGTGGTTGGATTTATTGTGATGGTGCTTTTGATTAGGGTTTGACTGTGCAGGAGCGGTTCAAATGGAAGGAAAGCATGGGCAAGGTCAGGATGACTAAGGGAGGTCCCAGAGGGTATCTAGCATTAGTCCATAGAAGTCTACCATGTTCGGATGCTCAGCAACTGAGGTTGCAGGCTTCTACAGGAAGTCTGCAGGGGATCCTACAAGAAACTCAGGGGTTCTACAGGAAGTCTGTGAAATTCTATAGGATGTTCGACCATGGGAGTTTTGGGAGATGGTGACGTGATGGAGTGGTGTGGGAGGATAGGTGAGATGGAGATGGAACTGGTGATGGCTCAGGAGCAGAGAAGTCAGATGGAGAAAGAGTGCATGTGGTGGGTTGATGGCTGGAAGGATGGGATCAACGAAAGGTCAAGTAAATGGAGCTACGTGAGTAATGGAAGAGCTGGAAGGTAAACGAGCTGAACAGAGGTCGGTTGAGTGGCTTCAGGTGTGGTTGACAAGAAGAGGAAGGTAATGGAATGGTGTGGAGCAGTGTAGATGAAACAAATTGTCTATGAATGTCACCAAAAACGAGAACTCTTTAACCTATGTTAACTGTGCTATTTTGAACCAATGAACAGCAGTGGAATTTGTGAAAGAAACTCGTGCATGGAAGTGGAATGAAGAAGTAATGATCAAGACCAAAGTGCATGGATGGATCTACGACTAAAGTAACTGTTGCAGCTTGCATGGACGTGAAAAGAACTGCGTTTCTTTTTGGTGGTTGATATGGACTGCACCCCAATCCCTAAGCAGAGATGGCAGTGATCTCTAACAACCTTTTTCTGGAGCTCCAATGAATTATAACTATCCTCTTCTAACCTAAGCAACTGGAAGCAAATTCACCATAAACTAATCCTATTCAATCTCATAAAAACTAAATCAGCAAACTGTAAATTCGAATTGCATGTCAAAGTAAAGAAACGAAGTGCTGGAACGAAAGGCAAATAACATTACAACACAGAGGAGGTCTATTGCTCTCAGGTTGGGCCCTAACCTGAGAGCTATAGCTCCCTTAGAAACTCAGAATGAGATCAAAATCTGCCTGCCTTTATTCATAACCAAAAATCTGATGTCATGCCAAAACTGGCTTACAAAAAGAACCAACACCGAGTTGTAGCTCGTACTTCGAAATTACAAGAGTAATGCAAAAGTTCAAAAAAGCTCCTATCAAAGGCTACGGCCTCAGTATTTATGCAAAATGATAATCCAACAGGTTTCCTTGATTTGTGGAGCTCAGCTGTCCAACTGAAGGTTAAACTGTTGATCCTGTAGAACAGTTGTAACTGCTGTTCCTGTAGAACGGTTGGCTGCCTCTAAGCTCGGTGGGGAGATTGGTTGGAGCTCGGAGCTATGGTGGGAATCACGAGGAAGGTCCCCAAGACTGTGGACATCCTCTCCTAAAAACCAGCAGTGCCACCTTACTGTCTCCTTGTCTCCTTTCTCGTGGTCTTTGCTCCCTTTTAATGCCAAAAACCTGAAATCATCATGTATTAGTCACGTAGATAGAATGCCTACCCTTCTTCCTACAAACAACACGAATAAACCAAGAAATGAATGCATAAGCAATAAAAGATGAATGGTTTGAGCAAAGCAAGTAGGCCAAATGAGCCCAAATTGTACCAAAAATTGGGGCTGATCATCACCCCCCAGCTAAACTATTTGCTCATCCTTGAGCAACTTAGTCCAAATCTTCATCCTTCATTGCTTTCACTGCTTCCCTTGCATCCCAAGGCTCTGTGGTAGTGTCCTCTCTGTGGATATGAAACCCTGCTTTCCTGTTCACCTCTTCCCATTGTTGACTGTCACCCTCCTCTGTATTGCCTTCAGTCAATCCTAGCAGTAGTGGTGGGCTGAGTTTAAGGCCAATCCAGCTGGCCTGGAGGCTTTGCATGGATTTCTTGTAAAGGTCAACCCTTGCCAAAGCTTCCCTCATCCGAATGGGGGTATGGTACTCTCGGGTTTTCAAGCTGTGTGCCAGGGTATTCCATCTGCGTGCACATGCTTAGGCAGCACTTTCTCCCAACAACCTTTCCATGTCTTCAAAGTGAGCTATGGCTTGGGCCTGTTGGTCCATAAATTTCAAGGAAGCTGTGGGATCCGTAGCCAACTGTTGGTGGGCCGAGATGAGTGCCACCGGATCCTCTAGTTCTGGTCGAATGAACAGTGGCTCGCTCACTTCTCGGTTCATGACCGATTTTGCTTCAGCTGCTCTTTGATCCTCATGGTTTAACCATGAGGCGAACGCCATCAATTGCATATCACCCAAGGCAATATTGGGATCCCAGGAGACTTCATTAGGCAAAGCCAAATTGTGGAGGTAAAACTCTGCTAATTTGGCTTTGTCTTCTGACGAACTAGTACTGCACAATTCAGAAAATTGTTGTGGGTTTTGGATATGTGAAATACCTCTTTGTGCCAAGGTGTTTATTTGGAACTGCAGCCATTGATCTTTTAAGAACAATCCATAGGATTTTGCAGGCGGTCTGCACTGAATTGCCTCCATGGCCCAACTGGCCATGCAGGCCACTTGTGCTTCCTTTTGTTGCAGCTGTTCTTTTAGGGCTTGCACTTCAATTTTTGTTTGCTGTTCTGCTTCCTGTAGAAGTGTCATTGGCTCTTCAAGACTGGTGGTCAGCTCCTTTTTGCTTGGTTGTTCTTTTGTGATGTCCTTGGAGGATGTTCCTGCTCCTGCCCTTAGTTCTTGTAGCTGCAACCTCAGCTTCTGATTTTCTTCCTGTAGAAGCACACGTTGGCAATTAGCCACATGTTTAGCCATGGTGAATTCACTCCTGACCTCCTTGAGTTGCTCTTGTAAAGGGCCTATGTCCGCCACACCCTTTGATTTGGCGATCTGCATCCATGTGTGGGAACGGACTCTTTCTTCCTCTAGTGCAAAAAATAGAGGCACAGTAAATTTCTGCGGTATGATTTTGCCCGCCTCTAAAAAGGTGTAGTATGAACTCAGATTAGGTGAAGGGCTAGGTTCTGGTATATGTTCTCTTGCTATCTCTTCAGGCGGTTCTGGTGATGAGGGTCCTTCTCCTTCCCTCTTTTCCGTTTCCTGTAGCCGGGCCAGAGTATCCTGTAGAACATTTTCAGCTTCCTGTAGCCGATTTTTTTCAGTCAACAGGTCTAACCTTTCTTGCCACGTATTTTTCTTTGGACTCCCCTTCTCGTAGGTGACTGTGATCCTGGAGGGTGACTTTTCCTTGGGAGAAGCAAGTGTATCTTCGATGACAATCGGGCTGCTGGATTGAGGCTGTGGCTTGCCCGTCTTTATCCTAACGCTTCTTCGAGCTTTAAAGTATAGAGGGGTCTCCCTCTTCCTCTTTTCTTTTGGCTTAGGTGGCATGCTGAGGCCAGCTAATACAGCTGCTGCCTCCCGTGCCAGGATATCCACCTTCTTCTCTTTGGGTTTCACCTTTTCGGGGCTTCCTGTAGAAGCCTGTTTCTGCAGTTTCGGGCTTCCTGTAGAAGCCTTTGTCTCTGTTTTCGGGCTTCCTGTAGAAGCCTGTTTCTGCTTTCCTGTAGACACGGGTGTCTCCAACTTTGCTTGCTTACCTGCCTGAGTTTTGCTTTTTGCTTTGGTTGCAGGTACTGTTGAGGTACTTGGGCTGACATGGACCACCTCAGCTTTGTCCATTCTGCTCTTCAGCCTCTTTTCTCTTGCTGACAAGATAGGTGTGCCACCTTTTTCTTTGTCCTCCTTTTCCTCATGCTTCCTCTTTTGTTCTTTCTTCTGCACCGTGGTTGGGGTTTTCTGGCCTTTTTCTCTCTGTCCCTCGGCCACTGCTTCCTGTTCCTCACTGCTGGAGGAACCCGTTTCTTCGATCAACATCTTAATGTCTCCATCTTTTGTCAAATTCCGGAAGGATTCCCATGAGAGGGGAACCTTATATGAATGCAGCGCATCCTCCACAAGAAGCTTGATCAACCCATGGTGGGCTATCTGATCTGGTATGCCCTCTCTTAGCTTTGTGGCACACTCCATTAGAGACTGCAATAGGAAATAGGGGATGCTCAGTTTTTGTTCTACAGGAAGATCAATCCGGTGCCTCAATTCAGTGAGCAACCGAAAGTGATATGCATACACGATGCTAAAACGGCCTTCACAAGTGATATATTTCATGATTTGCAAACTGACTTCATTCCATGGTGGCAACAGACTCGTTCTTCGCACCCCATTTTTGTCCTCCGAGAATTCCTCCTCAGGTGGAAAGAATTCTTTCTTTGCCTGCTGGCTCAGCTTTCTTTCGTCCTTATCCCATGGCAAACCCATAGGAAGTTCTGTGATCCGACTGAGATGTTGCAGGGTGAGCTTGAGGCTTAGACCTCTGAAGTTCACTGTGGCCAGTGTCTGGGATTTCGGCCTCAGAGCCTGCAAGAATTCTTCGGCCACTTCATCATCGTAACCCTGCAGCTTATCACAAAAAGATATCCACTGTGCTCGTGTGAAGAGCTCTACCACTTCCTGGTTTTCCCTTAATTTGGTTGAATCAGTGGGTTCCCGTCTTATAAACCCACCCGGCATGATGAACACGGCTGTTTTAACTAAAGGTGGCAAATGCGAAAGAGATTTGGTCTATTGAGACGGAGCATGCACATAATCCAGAAAATTCAACACAGTCTAATCATACTGACATCCTGTAGAACGACAGTATAGGCACAGCAAACAACAATTTCACCGATATCTTTATGACCAGACTGTGGACGATGATCTTGCCACTCTTACTAACCAGTTGCATGAAGAGTTCAGGGTTACCTCTTTAATTGGCCACCTTTTCGTGAGGCACCCGCTTCCCTGTAGAAGACTGCGTTCCTGTAGAGACTGCGTTCCTGTAGAAACTGTGTTCCTGTAGGAACAGTGCGCAAATTTCGGGGAGGACTGTAGTTGGCCTGCGCTCGAGGTGTGCTTCACCGGCGTTCTGGCAGCCAAAAGCTCGGCGTATCAAAGTGCAGAGGAGATCAGAATAGCCACTCGAGTTTGAAGTAGTGGTTGATAAATGCATGCGCACAATCTAGCCGATTAGATTTCGAATTGGCGCAATCCGTGGCGCGGGGGGTGAGCTGTCCCCGCCGGACCGTTGGGCGACGTCATCCATCATTCGCCTGCGTATTCACTTGCTGCCGCATCCATTCCCACAGATCTGCCGCCGCCTCTTTCTGTTAAACTCATTGCTTCCGACGGGAGTGTTCTCACGTGCGTGCTGCTCATTCTCTTTGTCGTGGCCGCCACCCAAACATCCAACTATACCATAACTAGCCGACGTGGCCAGTCGACTGGCCATACGGCCGCTCAACCATTCACTTTTACGCTGTGCAAACAATTCAAAGTAAAATTCATGCGATTTGATGGAAGGAAGGGTCGAGACACTTACCTGCGTGGCTGCACACGATTTTCCAGTTTTTGGACGATGGTGAGTGGATCTACCTGCTGCATGCAAACTTACACAGACCCGGAGGCTCAAGGTTACAGGCTGCCGACGATGGAGTGGATGCTTTGGTTGCCTGCGCCCGCGTTTCATTGTAGATGGCGGTGCTGTGAATGGTATCCACTCTAGCAGGTTTAACTGTTACAGGATTCCCGCGGGGTGTCTCGTAACAGTTCTTCCTCCTTGGGTGCATGCTGCACGACGGAGGATCTGGCCTTTCGATCACGCTCCCGGAGCTTCTGATGCCTGTGGTATGAGATCTCAGCACTTGTTTATCTTTGAAAATGGCTTTTCCCGTGAGAACTCATCGATCTGCTTTGTTGGTGCAGGGGACTTGGTTGCATGTCGACAAGGATGGTGGAGCAAGGTAACAGCGATGTGCACAGGTGCCAACAGAGGCTTGCATGCGTCCAAACCGATCCGTAATCGCTAGATCTCCTTTTAAAATGAATTCTGGGCCGTCCCAAACTTCTACAGGAAGTTTCCTGTAGAACGCAAAGCTTCCTGTAGAAAGTCTGCACTTTCCTGTAGAAAATCCGCGTCTTCCTGTAGAAAGACTGCATCTTCCTGTAGAAGATTCAAACTATGATAAAATTGCACATACCTTGAAAAAACATGGGTATCCTTGGAGGAGGTGCTGGTGAGGTCCCTTGACAGCATGATACGGACCCTTGGCTTTGAGTTGAAGGGCTTCCTCTCCTCCATAGAACATCTGCAACCTGCATGCAATTTTACCATATTTTGCTTATTGTTTTTTCTTTTTTTTTTTCTCTTTTCTCCTTTTTGAAAGATAACAGGGGCGCCTCAAAGAGGTTTTCACCCGTGCCATCTGCCCTGAGCGCCTCAGAGAGGTTTTCACTCAAGGATCTTTTTCAAACCTTTTCCTTTTTTTTTTTTGTTTTTTTTTTTGAAAGACAATAGGGGCGCCTCAATGAGGTTTTCACCCCTACTACCTGCCTTGGGCGCCTCAGAGAGGTTTTCACCCAAGGATCTTTATTATTATTATTATTATTTTATTTTTTTTTTTTTTTTTATATCCTTCAGGGTATGCCAAAAGCAGAGGCAGAACCCTTCTCTATGACCAATACAGATTTCTCCATAGTTTTGATGAACTCTTGTCTTGAGAGAGGTCTCCTGTAGATCTTCAATCGATGCCCATTGACAAGCATGGGAATGGCTTCATCATCAATGGTTTGAATAAGGACAGATCCATTGTCATGGCATTTTTCCACTGCATATGGTCCTAGCCATCTGGTTCTCAGCTTCCCCTTGAAATCTTTGTATCTGGAGTCATACAACAAAGCCCAATCTCCCGGCTGAAATTGCTTGTCATGGAGATGTTGGTCATGCCACACCTTTCTCTGAAGTTGAACCACTTCTGAGTGAAGGAGGGCCTGCATTCGGTGCTCATCCAGGCCATTCAGCTGCAATAGCCTTTCTTGTTGTGCATGGCTGAGATCTAGGTCCAGCTGAGCTGCCATCCTCAAAGTGTTGTATTCAAACTCAATGGACAGCAAAGCTTTCTTCCCATAGACCAGCTCATACGGTGTGAAGCCGGTGGTGGTCTTCCAAGTGGTGTTGTAAGCCCATGTGGCTTCAACCAGGCGATCTGCCCAGTCCTTTCTGCTGCTGCTCACCACCTTAGTCAAGATCCCTTCTAATGCTCTATTGGTGACTTCCACCTGCCCATTTGCTTGAGGGTGATAAGGGGTGGAAGTCCTATGCTTGATCTTGTGATGAGCTAGTAGATCTTCAACTAGGTTGGAGGTGAACTGGCTCCCTTGATCGGTGACCAGCTCTCTTGGATAGCCAAACTTATAGAAGATGTTTTCTCTTAGGAACTCGGCCACCTTTTCTTCTGTTGCTGCTTTGATTGCTTTGGTCTCTGCCCACTTTGTCAAATAGTCAGTACACACAATGATGTAAGACCTTTGCCTCGAAGAGGGGTTGATTGGGCCCACAAAGTCCATGCCCCACTTCTCAAATGGCTCAAGAGTCACTTGAGGTTTGAGAGGCATCTCATCCCTTTGGGTCGGTTTCCCCATTCTTTGGCATTGGTCACACTGACTGACATATCTTCTGACATCTTGATGAAGTGTGGGCCAATAGTAGCCTGCCTGTAGGATTTTGAAGGCAGTTCTCTTTGCTGCAAAATGTCCTCCACAAGGCCCATCATGACAAGTGAGGAGGATATCAAAGACTTCCTCCTCCCTTACACAACGCCTTAAGATCTGATCGGGGCCAAGCTTGAACAGATTGCCCCCGATCCAAGTAAATGAGGCGCTTTTTCTGATGATTCTGCTCTTCTCTCTGGAAGATAGGTGCAGAGGGAACTGTGCTGAAACAAGATAGTTTGCTATATCAGCAAACCATGGAGAGAGTACTGAAATAGCAAACAGATGTTCATCGGGCATCTGGTCATCCACTGTTCCATCCTCATCTGCAGACAAATCCAATCTCGATAAAAAGTCAGCAACAACATTTTCTCTACCTGGTTTGTCAACAATGGTCAAATCAAACTGCTGCAATAAAAGTAACCATCTAATAATACGAGCATTCACATCTAGTTTATTCATTAAATATCTAATTGCAGCATGGTCAGTATGTACAAAGGTCTGGTAACCAGTAATATAATGTCGGAACTTGTTCAGTGCATGGACCACAGCCAAGAATTCTTTCTCGGTTACAGTGTAATTCAGCTCAGCTTTGGACAAGTTTTTGCTAACAAAGTAAATGGCATATGGAAGTTTTTGCTCAACTTGTCCTAAAGCTACACCTATGGCTTTGTTCGAGGCATCAGTGTGGATGTGGAAAGGTAGGGCCCAGTTTGGACCTCTCAGGATTGGGGCTGACACCAACTTGTCCTTCAATTCATTTAAAGCCCTCTGACAATCGTCAGTCCACTTAAACTCCACATCTTTTGCCAACAGACCGAACAATGGCGAGGCTAGCTTGCTGAAATCTTTAATGAATCTCCGGTAGTATCCTGCTAATCCCAAGAAACTCCGGACATCCCTTACCTTTTGAGGAGGTGGAACCTTCTTGATGAGAGCAATTTTGTTAGGATCCACCTGCAACCCTTGGCAAGAAATGGTATGGCCTAGCACGGTCCCTTCAGTCATTAGGAATTCACATTTTTCAGGACTAAGGGACAAGTTCATCTCGGTGCATTTGGTTAGGACTTTTCCCAGGTTGGACAATGCTTCCTGGAAGTTGGCCCCATAAGGAGTAAAGTCATCCATATAGATTTCTACTGCATCATGGACCAGCTCCGAGAAGATGCTCAAGACAGCTCTCTGGAAGGTAGCAGGAGCATTGCATAGCCCAAAGGGAAGGACTCGGTAGGCAAAGGTACCCCAAGGACAAGTGAAGGTGGTCTTATCTTGGTCTTCCGGGCTGATTTGGATTTGGTTGTACCCGCTAAACCCATCCAGGAAAGAGAAGAACTTCTTTCCTGCCAGTCCATCCAACACTTGATCTATGAAAGGTAGAGGGAAATGGTCTTTCTTGGTAGCTTTGTTCAGTTCTCGGTAGTCCACACAGATTCTCCATTTCCCATTTTTCTTGGGAACCAACACTAGAGGGGACACCCATTCACTATCTGAGATGGGGTAGATGAACCCGGCATCCAACAGTTTTTGCAATTCTTCCTTGACAATGTCCTTAAGGGCTGGATTCATTCTCCTCTGAGGTTGCCTTACCGGTTTACAATCCTCTTTGATGTATATATGATGGGTACAGACCGAAGGATGGACTCCTTTCATTTCCTTATAGCTCCAAGCAAAAGCATCTAGGTGGTTGGCCAACAGACTACACAGCTCCTTTTCCTGGGAAGGAGATAGGGAGGAGCTGATCTTCAATGCTTTCTCAGGGCCGAACTCCACATTCTTGATTCTGGGAGTAACAGGGTTGGTTGTACAAAGATCCACTAAGGTGCTAGCTTGGGCCTCCTCCACCAATTTCTCTAAGGGTAGTGCACTGGAAGGTGGATTCTGGATCAAGGTCTCGATCAAGTCATCCTCGGTTGGGGGGTCTCTTCTAGTGGTATCTAAGGTGCACAGAGGTGCTGAGTACACCTCGTCTTCCTCTCCTTCTTCCAACCAGAGTGGTAAGTCATGCTCTAAGGAGGGTTGGGCAAGAGGGTATAGGACTAGTTGCTTGGACATGGGACCATTTTTGATGGTCATGTTTCCTGCACGACAACTTATGTAAGCATCTGCAGTAGCTAACCAAGGCCTTCCCAAAATGAGAGGATATCCAGTAAGCTTTGCCTTTGGTTGCAGAACCAGGAAGTCTGCAGGGTATTCCCAAGAGTCAATAGAGACCAAGACATCCTCCACAATCCCTTCGGGAGTCACGGTGGAGCGATCTGCTAATTGCAGTACTGTCGAGGTCTTCCTCAAGGAACCCTGAAGATTGAGTTTAAGCATGGTATCCCTGGTCATCACATTAATGGCAGCCCCCAGATCAATCAAGGTGTGAGGTATAATGGTGCCATTGATGTGGACATCTACTACAGGACTTCCAGGATCTAGGTACTTTGGGCAGATGACTTGTCCTAACATAAGGTCAGACAGTTGTCCTATGACATTGATAGTTGAAGCATCTTTCTTCCGTCTGCCTGGGTGTTTGAAACACTTCTCCTTAACCAGTTTGTTGTATATTGGCACATCCTTGATGGCTTGGAGAAGTGGTATTTTTACACACAACTGCTTGAGCTCACCCAGAAGCTCATCCTCCTCTGGGTTGGGTTTTGTGGTGGCTGTTAGTCTCTCAGGAAAGGGTGGAATAGCCTTTGGTTCACTTTCCTGTTTATCTTCCTCATCCTCTGGGGGAGGAGGTTGGCGATCTGGTAGAGTCTTTCCAGATCGAAGATTGATCTCCTGGATCTCCACAGCATAGGTAGGGCATGAGGTTTCCCCAGTGTATACCTGCTGGGCCTGTCTATTGTTGGGGTTCGGGTTCGGTTGAGCAGGCATTTGAGGTTGCCTTGGAGGAGCAGGAGGTAATGGCTGAGGTTGAACTGGTGGTGGAGGCAAGATGGCAGGAGGAGTGTTGTATTGGGGCCTCCACCCCGACTGAGGTGCATTCCATTGAGGCTGTGGCTGGGCATGTGAGTGATATGAATGAGAAGTAGGTTGAGTGGGGTACTGAGGTGGATAAGACCATGGAGGAGGCATGGACCATGAAGGATGAGCAGGGGGACCCCAGGAAGGCATAGGAGTCGATTGGTTGGGGCTGTAATAAGCTTGAGATGCCCCTTGCATCCCCTGCTGATAAGGTCTAGATCCTTGTGGCCTCCTTTGGTTAAGGTAATAGAGAGGTTCAGTGGGAGCTTCTGTCCCTTAGTACATGGCTTTAAACCCAGGTAAGGTGGGACACTGATTTGTGGGATGGTCCTCCTCACAAACGAAACACACTTCAATCGAATGCAATGGACATTCGTTCTTAGGGTGTCTCCTTGTGCACCTAGGGCAGAAGACAGCCAAGGCTCTCTCAGCTTCTTCTTTCTTTTGCTGAATCCTGAATGTGTCAAGCTGCATGGCAATGGTCTGTCTCACCTCACTCTTAAGATCTTCTAATTGATTTGCAAGCTCATGTTTGGAGAAAGGGACACTAGTTGAGAGGAGGTTTCCTCTACCTCGTTTCCGAGCTGCCCTGGAGTGGTTTCTAAACACAGTCTTGATGTCCTCATAAGGCAGTTGGTAAATGTCCCCCCCAGCTAACATGTGAAGGGTATCTAAGAGGTCTTCAGGGACTCCTCGGAGCAGGACCAACTTGAGGGATTCAGGGTCAAGTGTGCACCTGGCCCGCTTATAGCTTAGTTGGAACCGCTCCTCATAATCCTCTAAGGACTCATCATTTCCCATGGTCATCCGAAAGATTTCCCCCTTTGTTTCCTTGGACCTACAGTAATCCCGGTACTTGGTATTGAAAGCTTGCTGCATCTGAGCCCAAGTGGTGATACTATTCCCAGGTAAGCCCATGAACCAGCGTAATGCTGCATCCTTAAGAGTGGAAGGGAAAAGTTTCAGCTTTTTCTCATCTTCAGTATAGTCATAGGTTCTACAAAGGACAGCAAACTCAAACAGGAAGGTATCCGGATCTTCAGTAGTCAGCCCATGGAAGTGAGGTAAGGCGGAGGGGCTAATGTTCTTCATTTTCATCTCTCCATTGGTCTCTCGGATGGGGAAGGCACCTTCTATTCTCTCATCTTCTCTTCTATTGTCAGCCATAGCTTCAGATGGAGTGGTCTCTAACTCTTCTTCTACTATAGGATCTTTGTATATCTCAGGATGTTCACCTATAGGTTCTTCTGGGTCACTGTCACCAAAGAAGAGAGAAGGGTGACTCAGTGATGTGGTAGGGGTGTTTGGTAGGAATTTGCCTGATCTATCTCGGTTCCTACGAGGCATGAAATGGAAAAGACTTTCTTTTTCTTTTGATTGTTTTTGCTTTTTTTTCCTTTTGGTACCTGCAAAACTGAAACAGATTGATCGACAACTAACTATGAAAGATGCAGAATTAAACTGAAAGCAGGAAAGAACTAATCTACTTTGCTCAAATGAAATTGCAAGAATGGAAATGCTAGTCTACGCTTGCAGAAAGGAAATGCTAATCTATGAAAGCAGGAAATGCTAATCTATGAAAGCAAGAAATGCTAATCTACTTTTGCATAAATGAAATTGCATAATGGAAATGAAATAAACTACTTAGCAGAAGGTTGTAGTAGAAAATAGAAGAATAGCAACAATCACCAATACTCTGCCGCTTCCCCGGCAACGGCGCCAAAAAGATGGTGGGCTCCAGTATTGTAGCAATAATGCTACAACTCCTGGAGCTTCCTATCTCTAATTTTATCAACCCGGTAGTTCGTACAAACTTGGAAGCGACGGTGCTGTATGCACAAGTACTAGCTCTTGTCGCAGCTGTCACTTGGTCAGCTGGCACAAGTCCGCTAGGGCTCAAGCCAACTTCTATATGCTCTCAGAAGAAGCTTTATGAGTGATGGACGAAAGCTATCTTGAAGGAAGCTAACCTACTTTGCAAAAAGGAAATTGAAAGCCAACAAAGCATGGAAACCCTAATAAACCCTAATTTAACTAGCTTGACCCTTACAATGCAAAAATGTGAATGAAACTTCTACCAATGATGCCATTACTTGCAGTGAGTTGAAATACATGAATCTAAGCTATTTGCATCTGAAAAGACATGTTTTTGTATTTTGTCATTAAGTGGTTGGATTTATTGTGATGGTGCTTTTGATTAGGGTTTGACTGTGCAGGAGCGGTTCAAATGGAAGGAAAGCATGGGCAAGGTCAGGATGGCTAGGGGAGGTCCCAGAGGGTCTCTAGCATTAGTCCACAGAAGTCTACCACGTTCGGATGCTCAGCAACCGAGTTTGCAGGCTTCTACAGGAAGTCTGCAGGGGATCCTACAGGAAACTCAGGGGTTCTACAGGAAGTCTGTGAAATTCTACAGGATGTTCGACCGTGGGAGTTTTGGGAGATGGTGACGTGATGGAGTGGTGTGGGAGGATAGGTGAGATGGAGATGGAACTGGTGATGGCTCAGGAGCAGAGAAGTCAGATGGAGAAAGAGTGCATGCGGTGGGTTGATGGCTGGAAGGATGGGATCAACGAAAGGTCAAGTAAATGGAGCTACGTGAGTAATGGAAGAGCTGGAAGGTAAACGAGCTGAACAGAGGTCGGTTGAGTGGCTTCAGGTGTGGTTGACAAGAAGAGGAAGGTAATGGAATGGTGTGGAGCAGTGTAGATGAAACAAATTGTCTATGAATGTCACCAAAAACGAGAACTCTTTAACCTATGTTAACTGTGCTATTTTGAACCAATGAACAACAGTGAAATTTGTGAAAGAAACTCATGCATGGAAGTGGAATGAAGAAGTAATGATCAAGACCAAAGTGCATGGATGGATCTACGACTAAAGTAACTGTTGCAGCTTGCATGGACGTGAAAAGAACTGCGTTTCTTTTTGGTGGTTGATATGGACTGCACCCCAATCCCTAAGCAGAGATGGCAGTGATCTCTAACAACCTTTTTCTGGAGCTCCAATGAATTATAACTATCCTCTTCTAACCTAAGCAACTGGAAGCAAATTCACCATAAACTAATCCTATTCAATCTCATAAAAACTAAATCAGCAAACTGTAAATTCGAATTGCATGTCAAAGTAAAGAAACGAAGTGCTGGAACGAAAGGCAAATAACATTACAACACAGAGGAGGTCTATTGCTCTCAGGTTGGGCCCTAACCTGAGAGCTATAGCTCCCTTAGAAACTCAGAATGAGATCAAAATCTGCCTGCCTTTATTCATAACCAAAAATCTGATGTCATGCCAAAACTGGCTTACAAAAAGAACCAACACCGAGCTGTAGCTCGTACTTCGAAATTACAAGAGTAATGCAAAAGTTCAAAAAAGCTCCTATCAAAGGCTACGGCCTCAGTATTTATGCAAAATGATAATCCAACAGGTTTCCTTGATTTGTGGAGCTCGGCTGTCCAACTGAAGGTTAAACTGCTGATCCTGTAGAACAGTTGTAACTGCTGTTCCTGTAGAACGGTTGGCTGCCTCTAAGCTCGGTGGGGAGATTGGTTGGAGCTCGGAGCTATGGTGGGAATCACGAGGAAGGTCCCCAAGACTGTGGACATCCTCTCCTAAAAACCAGCAGTGCCACCTTACTGTCTCCTTGTCTCCTTTCTCGTGGTCTTTGCTCCCTTTTAATGCCAAAAACCTGAAATCATCATGTATTAGTCACGTAGATAGAATGCCTACCCTTCTTCCTACAAACAACACGAATAAACCAAGAAATGAATGCATAAGCAATAAAAGATGAATGGTTTGAGCAAAGCAAGTAGGCCAAATGAGCCCAAATTGTACCAAAAATTGGGTTCATCAACTCTGACTGTGACAAACTTCCCAATAAATTATTGACAGCTTTGGCATTGGTTTCATATTGCTTTTTACCTACCGTGTCTATAGGAATTGTTGTTGGAAATTTATATCCTACTTCCTCAATTTCCCAGACATATGTTCCAAGAGATTGTAGATAGGATGTGGTTCTTATTTTCCAATAAACAAAGTTGCTTCCATCGAAGATTGGCGGTCTGATGGATCCCATGCTTTCGTGATTATTCATCTTGATGGATCTTCCTTCAAGTGATCAAGCTTCCTTTGAAGGACCTGCTCTGATACCAATTGTTGGAAATAATACTGAGAGGGGGGTTGAATCAGTATTATCAAATCAAGAATTTTTCTTTTTCATAATCAAATTTATATATGCTACTTCAGAGAGGGGAACTAGCGTGTACACGCAACTATCTTTAAGGCAACCAGCGTTTATGCAGTAAACTTATGATTCAGTTAATTCATCATATGTTGATTTTTAATCAGTGCATCAGTACTCCATCAATCATTTAAGAGTAACCATGTGCATTATAAACATAATAAACCATTACACATAAGCAACACACATGAACACCAAGATTTAAGGTGGAAACCCAATGCGTGTGAAAACCACCTACTACCGTCGTCTCTGTCTTCTTTTAATAATAAAAAAATATGTTTACAATCTTATACTGGTGCAGACTCATACCAGTACGCAGGGTCCTACCTACAAAAGGTTACAACATTCTCTCATTCTCCAACTTCTATTGGAAGGGAGCTACAACCTCCTAGCTCTTGTACTAGCCAATATGTTTACTAGTATGTAGGTGCTAGCCTACAGAAAACTCCACTCTTCCACCAGGGACCACGTTTCATGAATTTTTAGACTAGATGCTCCTGGCACATATCAAGACATATGAAGCCCTTGACTCATCAATAACCCATCAAAAATTTAGAAACTCAAACTTCATCAACCAACATGCAATTAATCTTGAAACAATTAGATCACTGTCATCAAAACACTACGTTGAACCTAGAAACCTGTATCAAAATTTAGAACCAACTGAAACCTCAAAAATTCATGTTTCAGACTGTATACGCTACTTCAATGAAGAAAACATGCGTGTATATGTTACTTCCTTCAGCCCAACCTGCATATGCCTCAAAATATTATGAATCATGAAATCTCTAAATCACAAACTGTACCAACCAGCAGGGTACTGAACATCTACTATCAACTTACAGAACTTTACATAGGCAGGAAACAGAAAACACTTCTTCTCACTTATATAATCAATCAAATATCAACCTCCTTATGCATTCAGATTTATATTCAGATCTAAGAAGACTTCATTGACAGACAACAGTAAAATAGTAGCAACAATAAATCAGAAATATTGATCCGATAGATCAGTCATCTCTGAAAGGAGGTTTTGTCATTTGTATCATCCAAGAATTTTTCATTTATGTAATGTAAAGGAGGTTGCCCCCTCGAAGAGGCTGAATTCTAAGGCGTTGATCTATCTTTTCTATCTTTTCTTGAGCTGGTTTCATAACATTTGGTATCAGAGCTTTGGATTCTAGGGTTTCGTTGCTCCAAACAGGTCATCGTGGAATTTTCGCTATAACTTTTTTTCTGCGACGTTTTAGAAGTTGAAAAAAAACCCATTTTAGAAGAAATCGCGCTGAACCTCGGGTCCGAATTTCAGAGCTTTTTGCACTATATTTGCGGAGATATGATCTGAGGAAGTTGGTCTTTTTGCAGACTCTTGAATTGTATTCCAAACAGGTGACCTGGGGAAAATCGTCATAACTTTCTCTCTGGGGATCAGATTGAAATTTCGTAAGAAGGTACAGAAAGAGGACGGACTGTAGTTTCTTGTATGTATTTTTCAGATCCAAAGGTCGAAACAGTGACTCGTGGCACGTCGTACAAGTTCGCTCTACTGAACTAGTCTATAATCAAGTCACTGTGGGAGATTTCGCATAACTCCTCCTTGGAGAATCCAAATTGGGTCAGAATTGTGGCATTGGAAAGAGGACACAGAAGGCTACTATAGGTTGCAATTTCATAATTGGAGGATCTGAAATTACAGAGATACATCAAATTCAATATCAGGCTTCTACAAAGTGAAAAAAGGTGTGTAGTTTTTTTTTGAATTTTTTGCGTAAGCTTGGTTTGAAGGAATTAAAAGGGCATAGTAAAGCATTATTATCGGTAACTGATGCCCCGAGGAAAGAAAATGCAAACACCTAGTAAGGAACCTAAAAGCTCTAGCATGACTCATGAAGAAGAGGAAGAAATGCTACATGATATATCAAAATTACAAGAACAAGTGCAACAAATGTCACACTCACAAAAGCTAACAGAAGCTAAGATAAATGGCATGGAATCTAAGATAAAGGGCGTGGAAGCTAAGATGGATGATTGGAAGACAGATTTGAAGACAGACATGGAAGAATTGAAGATAGATTTGAACACAAACTTGAAGATAGGCATGACAAATATGAAGACAGATTTGAAAAATTTTCTACAAGAAATACTTACTAATGGTGAAAAGGTAGTAAAGGAAACTCATGATGCAAACAAAAGAAATGTTAATCATGATATCATCGACTCTAATGTTGGATCGAAGACTCACCATATTCCAAAAATCGATATGAGGAAGTTTGATGGCAAGGATCCCGCCACATGGATATTACAGATGGAGCAGTTCTTCGATCTCAATAATGTGCAAAACACACAAAAGGTACGTATGGCAACTTTATATTTGGAACCAAATCAGTTTGTATGGTATCAATGGCTTTGCTCTCATAAACAATTTATCACTTGGGCAATTTTTATGGAAGAATTGATAACACATTATGAGGATACAAAAAGCAACACGTTTTTTAGCCAATTGATAAGTCTCAAACAAAAGGGTTCAATAATGGAGCACATTGAGGAGTTCCAAAAATTGAACATAAGGGTAAAAGATATTCCAGAGGAGCATAGGATTGATGTGTTCATAGGGTCTTTAAAGGATAATATCCAACATGATGTTCGCCTTTGGGAACCTGATTCATTAGAAAAGGCATTCAGGTTAGCAAGAAAAATGGAAAGCAAAATTATGGCAACCATGAAGCATACCACTCACAACTATAAAGACGGAAGCGTTGTTGCCCCTAGTCTTCCACAACCTATAAGGTTGACACCACAACAATTGGAAGAAAAAAGAGAAAAAGGGCTTTGTTACAGTTGTGATAGCAAATACACTAAAGGTCATAAGTGTGCTGAGAAGAAATTATTCTACATAGATTGTGAAGAGGAAGAAGAAAAGGAGCGAGAAAGGTCAAAAGAAGAGGATATACTCCAGGGAAAAAGCCCAGATGAAGAACAAATAAATCTGACCATATCTTGTAATGCATTGGCGGGAATTACCACTCTTCAAACCATCAAGATAGAAGGACAAATCAAGAAGAAAAAGGTAATAGTGTTGATTGATTCAGGAAGCACCCACAATTTTATTCATTGTAGGGTAGCAAAAGAATTGAATTGCTTCCTATATCCAGCACCAGAGTGTCAAGTGATGATTGCAAATGGAGGAACAATAAATTGCTCTGGAAAGTGCCATAATATCAAGCTATCCATGGGAGAATATGTATTCACTAGCCCAATGCTTTCCATTCCAATGGGAGGTGCTGATGTTGTACTGGGAGTCCAATGGCTACAATCCTTGGGTACAATAGCTTTTAATTTTCAAGAACTTTTCATCAAATTTTCTACGGAAGGAAAGGAAGTTGAATTAAGGGGTATTGCAGGGAAACCAGGAAAGATAATCAGCTCTAATGGTATGACAAAGCTTCTAAAAAAGGAGCAAAGAGGTGTAATTGCACAATTATGTTTGCTAGATGTTTCCACATTGGAATCATCTATTTCTCCAGATCTCCAAAAAGTCCTGGACAATCATTCCAAGGTATTTGAGACTCCCAAAGGTCTCCCACCTATGCGTGATCATGATCATGCTATTCATCTGATTCCAGGAAGTGTTCCTCCAAACATCAGGCCGTACAGATATCCCTATGTCCAAAAGAGTGAAATTGAACGTATGGTTGCAGAAATGCTAGAGGCTGGTATAATTCAACTGAGTCAAAGTTCTTTCTCTGCTCCAGTAGTATTGGTGCACAAGAAGGATGGATCATGGCGCATGTGTCCAGATTATAGGGAGCTCAACAAGCTCACTATTAAAGATAAGTTCCCCATTCCTGTCATTGATGAATTATTGGATGAATTGCATGGATCAATTTACTTCACCAAGTTGGATCTTCGTTCAGGATATCATCAAATCAGAATGAAGATTGAAGACATTCCGAAAACAACATTTAGAACTCATGAGGGTCATTATGAATTTTTGGTCATGCCTTTTGGCCTTACCAATGCACCTTCAACATTTCAAGGTTTGATGAATTCAATTTTCAAACCATTCCTTAGAAAATTTGTGTTAGTATTTTTTAATGATATACTAATCTACAGCAAGTCTTGGAAGGATCATGTTGAACATGTTGACAGGGTGCTACAACTATTGGAGGAGAAACAATTATATGCAAAAAGATCCAAATGTTTCTTTGGAGTCCAGGAGGTGGAATATTTGGGTCATATTGTATCTCATGAAGGAGTTAAGGTAGACCCTAGCAAAATTAAAGCCATTAAGGAATGGAAAATACCCACATCCATAAAGCATCTGCGAGGATTTCTTGGGTTGACAGGGTATTATCGCAAGTTTGTTAAGAATTATGGGAGAATAGCAGCACCGCTAACAACATTATTGAAGAAAGATGCATTTTCATGGACTCCGGAAGCAACAAAGGCCTTTGAACATCTTAAAGAGGCAATGTGCCAAGCACCGGTCTTAGCTACACCAGACTTCACAAAAACCTTTATTGTGGAATGTGATGCTTCGGGAAATGGAATTGGTGCTGTTCTAATGCAAGATGAAAGACCCATTGCTTTTGAAAGTCATCCAATCAAGGGAAAGTTTTTAAGCAAAGCTATTTATGAGAAGGAAATGTTGGCAATACTCCATGCACTTAAGAAATGGCGACCCTACCTAATGGGAAGACACTTCAAGGTAAAAACGGATCATGATATCCTTAAATACTTTTTAGAACAAAGATTATCCTCTGAAGAACAACAAAAGTGGGTCACAAAGATGTTGGGTTATGACTTTGAAATCATCTACAAAAAAGGGAAGCAAAATGTGGTGGCAGATGCATTCTCAAGAGAGGATGAGGATGTGGAAGCATTGTTGTGTGCCATTTCTATTATCCAACCAGATTGGATAAACGAAGCAAGGGAGGAATGGAAGAATGAAAAGGAAGTGTGGGCACTTATTCGAAAGCTACAACAAGATTCTAGTATGTCTGATACATTTAGCTGGCAAAATGATTCGTTATGGTACAAAGATCGCTTATACCTCTGTAAGAATTCCCAGCTAAAACAAAAGATTCTTATGGAATTGCACACTTCTCCCTTAGGAGGGCACTCAGGATTTCTAAAAACTTACCACAGGGTTAAGAAGGAATTTTTTTGGGATGGCCTTAAAACAGATATTCAAAAGTTTGTGGTGGAATGTTTGGTTTGCCAACAAAATAAAGTTGAAACAATTAAGACACCGGGTCTATTATAACCTTTATCCATTCCAAGCCAACGTTGGGAGGAGGTTTCAATGGATTTTATCACAGGTTTACCCAAGTCTGAGGGAAAGAGTGTCATCATGGTGGTAGTTGACAGACTTACCAAGTATTCACACTTTTGTGCATTATCACATCCATTTAAAGCCAGTACAGTTTCTACTACATTTATGGAAACAATTCAAAAGCTACATGGAAACCCAAAGATTATTGTAAGTGACAGAGATCCCATTTTCACTGGAAATTTTTGGACAGAATTATTTTCTTGTCTTGGTACTCAGTTAGCTCATAGCTCATCTTATCATCCTCAATCTGATGGGCAAACTGAGATAGTAAACAAATGTTTGGAAGGATATCTTCGTTGCTTTGTATCTGATAAACAAACACAATGGGTCAAATGGTTGCCTCTGGCTGAATGGTGGTATAACACTTCCTTCCATACAGCAACAAAAATGACCCCATTTATGGCACTTTATGGGTATCAACCACCATCCATCACATCATATTTAAGAGAAAATTCTAAGGTTCAGGCAATGGAACATCACATCGAACATCAACAACAAGTTCTCCAACTCTTAAAGGATAACCTCGTGTTGGCACAGAATAGAATGAAACAACAGGCAGATCAACATCGCAGTGAAAGAAGTTTTGATGTAGGTGATTGGGTATTCCTACAGCTACAACCATATAAGCAAATGTCCCTCAAGCAAGCTAAGAAGGATAATAAATTATCACCAAAGTATTATGGTCCATACAAGGTGTTGCAAAAGATTGGTACTATGGCATACAAATTGGAGCTTCCTGCAGCTTCTCGATTGCACCCAGTTTTCCATGTTTCATGTTTAAAGAAGGTTATAGGTGACAAGTTCCCAGCTCAAACAATATTTCCAGAACTTGACGAGGAAGGAAAAATTATATTAGAACCAGAAGCAGTCATAGAAACAAGAATTCGACAGCTACGAAATCGATCAATTTCAGAGTATCTTATCAAGTGGAAGAACTTATCCGCTGAAGATTCCACATGGGAGGATGAGAATTTTATTCAGAAGTATCCAAAACTACTCAAGTGTTGAGGACAACACTTTTTTGAAGGCGAGGGGCATGTTGGGTCCCTATAATACTAGTGATTACCCCATTACTATTGTAGTTATACCCCTTAGTAATATTGTTGTGCCCCTATTGCCCCCATATTGTTATTACTGTGCCCCATAGAATCCCTCTATTGTTATTTTTGTGGCTTTATATTATTATTGTTAGGTCGGCTAGATTATATTGTGACTCCTTAGACTCCTATATATAGAAAGGAGGTTTTGTCATTTGAATCATCCAAGAATTGTTCATTTATGTAATGTAAAGGAGGTTGCCCCCTCGAAGAGGCTGAATTCTAAGGCGTTGATCTATCTTTTCTATCTTTTCTTGAGTTGGTTTCATAACGGTTGCCATCAAGGAAAATATTTGCATCATAATTCCAACAATTTTGTAAAGCCAAAGGTGAACTTAAGAATTTAATGGAAATTGCATGCAAAAACAACCTATTTTTGTTTCATAGAATGGAGCATTAACAACATGAGAAGTCTAGCACTTAAACGAGCTTCACAAGCACACATTTTAACTACTATATTAGCCACTAATTGTTTTATTAACCATTGTTTAACTCGAATTTATTATGTATTAATCATAATCCTTGATCTCTTGGACCCAACCATGTGTGCATTTATGTTATGAGAAAGGGTTCCAGATCTAGGGATAGGAGGACATGAAATTTTATGGTGTAGGGTTGATGTGGTAGTTTGTGAACATAGGATAATGGTGATGCATGGCATGCCTACTTATATAGATCAAAGGCTGAAAAGGAAAAATAATTTGGGGATGGGATATAAATAACATTATTTCTTAATAGAAAATATTTAAAGGAATTGATGGAGGAATTGACATGACAACATAGTCTCGGCCATTTTTTCCAAATCGATCTGAGAGATCTAGAAAAGGATCCAACAATGAGACAACAATATGGCCATTAGTTGCAAATAATGAATAGTCATAAGGGGGCTTGGCTTCACTATCTCGGGTAACTTTTTGATGAATGTTGAACGGGTCAACTTGAGGATTTGTGGATGGGATGCCGTCATAAAAGGGTGTGTAATATGTACAAATAGGGGAAATAAAATTATTGCAAAGGATTAAACTTCAAATTAGGTAAGAATTAAAGGGTTTAAATAGAGTACAAAAATTTGGAAAACATAAGGGTCCCCATTAATTATTATTTATAAATACAATCAGTTTGGGATTTTTGTCATGCCACAACAATTGGTGGCACATTGAAAGTACTAGTTATCTTTGTTAATGTGTAATGACAAGAATAAGAAATAAATTGTAAAGAATACATCCTTTGTAATTTTTTATGTAATCATGATTTTTATTTTTACAACAGACAATTAAATATTAAGACGAGCATTTAAATACTTGTAACTATTGAATGGTGTTGTCATTGATGCCAACATCAGTTCTTGAACGCTCCTAATATATTTCATTGTTAGAGCCCACAAATATTTTTGTTTAATTTTGTAAGTATGGGGACAAGCATCAGGGATGAGGAGCACGGGAGGTATGAGTGGAGTGCAACACAAAGATGGCACAAGAAGCAGAGCATGACGCATGTGGACGTCGAGCAGAAAGGTCGTAGTGGCACTCGAGGATGGGAAGAACATACAGGGGAATATTGGAAGTTAGGATTTTGTAGAGGGATGGAGTTGACCACGGATGTCATGGTAGATTAGAGGTTGGAGATATTTTGTAAGAGGAAGAGAAAGGGTGGAGTGGAAATGTCTAGTGCGAATATACTTTAAATGGCCAGTATCATGCATGGGGCAGTTCAAGGATGGATCAAGAAATATCTTAATGGTTTGCAGGACAACTGGAGAAATTAGGAAAAGGGTCGAGAAGGTTCAAGGGGCATTTAGTTGAGGATAAAGTGAGCTACTCAAGAAAAAAATGGAGGTTGGTTGTTGAATGTTTGATGTTAGATGAAAGAGGGAGCAGAACCGTAGAATTTGTCTATGGCCATGTAATGTTTGTGTAGTTTTTGTGTAATCTTTGTGTGTCTAGAGTTACAAGCGGGTCTATTAGAGTCAATAATTGTGGAGAAAATTTAATGTACCATTGTTGCATAGTTGTATGGATGACATTTATGATATGAATTATGTTTTTATTTATACACGACATGTCTTTGAAAGGTTGGTGATCCTATTCATATGTTGAATGTAACTCATCACATAGCACCTCTTTCCTTGATGCTAATATAAACTGATGAATGGACGAGTTTCATCCTATGTTCTGTATCAATGTCTGAACGTATTACTTATGCATATTGACATTTTGTATGTTAAAAGGATTTTATATTAGTTCTAAAAATTCATAACTAGGTTTAATGGTCTAAACATTTATATTGTTTATGTCGTATGGGACATATGTATGCCAACTAGTTTGTTACTATTTCAAACACTTATTAATGTGCTAAAGGGGTTGGTTGCAAGGAATTTAGGGTGAATAGATAATGTGGCCTATCTGTAAGAGGTAACAATCTTGGGTAATTGTTTTTATAACATCCAGTGGTTGAAAGAATAACCCATTGGGATTTCCCATGCATTGTCATTCTTAACTTATGCATTTTTTGGTAAGCTGAGAGGCTAAAAACTTTGTGTGGTATGTAGTACTGGGGCGATGATAAAGTGTCTTTTGGTGGGATTATAGTGTTGCAAGTCATAGAAAGTCTTGTCACACTGTGGAAACCTAGTTATGACAATCACCCATTAGCATATTGGGTGAAACTTCACCCACTCTGTTGGTGTTGCCCAAAGGGTTGATGCTGAGTGGGTTTTTGTTGGTCACTGCATAGAAAATCTCGGGTCTGTCAAAATCCCATGCACCAACAAATGGTTTTGTTGCCAGGACAAGGATGGTTATATGACATGATGATCTCATACGAATGTGGAACCCATCTAGGGAGGAAATTACATGGTGGTTCAGATGAAAACTACACGATTTTGTTGCGAAAGAGATAGGAGACAAAGAATCAGAGCATGAAGAAATGGCTACAAAAGTACATGTTTACCGACTTCCATAAATTTTTCTTCAATTATTTCCCTAATATCTTGATAGAGTGCATTCAAATATTAAAGGAAAATAACCAGACATATCACCATGATGAGCTAAGGAGGTGGACTCTAGAGGAGAGACATTAGTTAGAGGCAGTAAGTAATAAAACTTTTCATCTTGTTGATGTCTAGTTTGAAAGTGTATTGGAAAGATACATTATTGAATTTGTAATGAAAGATACGGTTTCCTACACAATAGCGGAGTGTAAATTTATGAAGAGACTAGAAGGGAGATTTATAAGGTCACTACCATTACTAATCAAGATGTTGTTATATGAACATGGATTTCTACCCCTAGAGTCTGATAATATGAGGAACTAAGCCACCTATGCGCAAGGGGAAGTGGGGGAGAACTAGGAGACGATCTAAGGGAAAGGGAAGAAGAAGAGGTAGATAGCTATGGTGGAAACTGATAGTGGACCCCAAAATGTGCATAAAAGAGAGAAGGGATAGGATGGAACAAGAGAGTTACGAGGGTGACACTTGGAGGAGTGGAAGGAGGTTTTGAGGAGATGACGTGGGAGGAGATTGGTCAGCATCAATCGCTACTGAGAGAAGAAGAATCTCAGAGGGAGGGGCTAATAGAGGGAACTGAAGGACAAGCAATAGTGCTAGTGATCAGAGTTATGAAGGGATGTAGATTGACATGCAGCAAACAAAGAAGGAGAAGGAGAATAGTTGGGCCCACGTAGTACAAAAGTTTTCAAACTAGAATAGTAGAGTCATATCATGCCTAGTATCGAGCCCACGACCCTGCACGTATCTACAAATGAGGTAAGCACCCTCAGTGCACTAACACAACTATTGTAAGTAATTATTGTCAAGGAGGAGGAAATACTAGCAGTAGTGGAATTGGTTAAATTGTAGGAGGGTTGACAAAAGGTTCTCAAACTCAGAGCTGTGTGTATTCAAGTGCATAGTTTTTTGGTAGTACAATAAGTGTAGGTGGGAGTAATTCGTTAGGGAGTATTTCACAGAATAGAATGGAGGGTGTAGAATCATGGGTGCGTGTGCTTCATGGTTCTAGGACCAAGGAGCCAGAAAAACATTTGTTTGTATGTGAGACCATCCGGACAGTTAAACAAGTCCAAGATGAGGCTACGAAGATTGCATAGATCAAATCAACTTTTAGGGATCGTGTGTTGACATGGTATATGAAGTTCAAAATCACAATTCTAGTGGGCCATAAGCATATTTTAATGGACATGAAGTAGGTGTTGATAAGGGAATTTCAAAAGTCAAAGTCAAAATCTCAATGCATTACTGAACTAAAGGAAATCAAGTAGGATCTGAGTGAGCCGATATGGGACTTTTACTAACGGTTTAAAGTTCTAATGGGCATGTTAATGTTCAAGATTCTAGATGCACAACATAAGGATTGTTTCATCTCATGACTATTTGCCACATATCAGGATACCCTTGATGTAGCAATGGATAGGCATGTAGTCAGAGGCTCTAGATCTTGCACTAAAACTAGAGGCCTCACCAATAGGAGATGGAGAGAATAATGTGATGGCATTGATGTAGTCATAGTTGGCTACGTTCACTTTATAACTTCAATATTTGATGAAGGGGAAGTTAAATTGGGAGGAAGTATGGTGCACCATCTATAGAATAGAGGGTCACTACATAAATGAATGTAATTTGTCGACATATTTTTTGGAAAATGATGCAACAAATCTTCTTGCACAAATTATATGGATATGGTGTGAGATATGTCGAGTGTGGGACCATATACTGGATAGTTTCTCAATGATGCAAAAATATGAAGCTACAACCTGCACTTTATTTTGTGACTTTTGCAAATTTGTAGGGCATGACACCCATCATTGTTATGCACTGGAGTTGATGCGTGAATGTACTTTTGATTCATTCTGAGTACAGGGACCCGAGGGAATAGAGATTGTGACGACTAGTTTCAAAAATTTGGATATAATTAGAGTGGATAGTACAACCAACAAGTTCGAGGTAGAGGCATGGTAGCTATAGGACCTAGAGGACAAGGTCAAGAAAGAAGATTATTTGGCAGAGGACAAAACACCATAGTTTGTTACAACTATGGTCAAGAGGGCCACTTGGAGTATGATTGCACTAACCCTTTCTATACATGTATATATTTCATATCATTAGATCATCTGACTAAGAATTTCCCCTAGTTGATTTCCAAATGAAAAGAGAAGAAGGGACTCAACATGAAAATGATAGTTGTTAGTGTAAATATTTTGGATAAGTGTACAAAAATTACTTCTCTTAATTCATTTGTGAAAATTGACCCTAACAACAAAATATGGTTGCTTCTATGCTTCATATATGCAATAAAATGTGAGAAAACCCTACAAGATAATATATGATGCAAGCCCAAATCATATAGCAGCAGTAAATGAAAGTGCAGTAACCCAATAGAGGACTTTAAATGAATAATAATTTTATTAAAACAACAAATGAGGAAGATTTACAACATGGGTCTGTAGGTCCCCATCCATGCGATGGGTCCTTTTGATGTACTTGTGCTTCAGTGATTCTTTTCACTCTCTCAACTTGCAATGGGACAAAAACCAAAAAATAGCTTGAACTCATGTGGGAGCTCAAATGTGGTAAGATGATAGGGGTGACGATGAGAATGGTCAAGATGAAGAATAAATGGAAAAACTCTCTATTTATAGCAAAGTATTGAACCAAATTATGGATTAGAGAATAACAAAATATTATTAACTAAATCGAATTCTAGTCATTGAGAATACTTTATTATATTTTTGAGAGGGAAAATATATTCAAAATGGTCAAATATCTTTATTTAGAAATTGGTTGAAGTAATTAAAATATAAAAATGATTTATTAATCACTTTGTGAGAATTAAGAAATGTGTGCATTTGAAATAATTATTAAATAATGGTTTAACAATTATTCCAAATATAAAAATAAGGAATAATAAACAAATAGTGATTTATTTAATTATTCCAAGGTGATTAAGTCAAACATGACCAAAAATAATTATCAAATAATTATTTCTAGAGAAAATTAAATAAATGATGATTTATTCAATTGTTCTCATGGTCTTTTTTGTATTTTAATAAGAAATAATTTAGGAAAAATGGTTTACTAAATTATTCCATGGTGAAAGTGAATTTACTATGGTAAAATTAATCCTACATGGTGTATTTCGATCAACCTAGGAAGAAATGACCACGTGATCATTTTTTGGTGATATCATATTGTCCCCCAATGTAATAGTGTGGGGAGCAAATTGTATGACTCAAATGCGTTGTAGGTTTCACTTTCACGAGACACCGGGGGGGAGAGAGATGAAACAAGACAAGAAAGGAATGATAATGGAGGGGGTGAGACCTACAAATATGATATAAGTCTCCTTTTATTTTGGAGTACATGATCTCAAATGAGATGGGAGAGGCATACCCATACCCGTCAAGATAACTAAGTACAAATAATAATGGTGCACCCAAAAATGTGGGTTTGAACAACAAAGTATCGTGATACATGATACATGATATGTGGGAATCAATGGGCCAAAAAGCAACACAATGATACAATGAGTCCCATATACATAATGTGCCTAGAAAACAAAGGTTGAAACTGAATACAATAACATTTTTGGATCTGAGTACATGAGACATAATGCCCCTCAAGCTGACATGGTGAGGGGGGGGTCACAACCAAAGAAGCCCTGTTGAGAAAGAAAGGGCTCTAAAGATCTGAATGGATCATTTTAATGAGATAGACCATGTCGTAAGCATTGTGATCAGTGGGGATTGAACTAGTCAAATCTACAGAACCACATTTGGGGCTGGATCATGAGACACTAGCATATGGGCATGTGGGGGGGTACCTAAAGGGACATCCCCTCATGATGTCTAGAACATCTCACACACACCTAAGAAATACTGGTACAATTGGCTGGATCACTGGATCATCAAGTGTATAATTCTCGATGGTGCAATAATGAGCTCAAGTCGAGCACGCGAGAAATAACCAAGTCAATGGGAAATGAGGGTTCCATTTCCTTGATCTGAGGCACCAAAAAATTATGGAAGCTAGAACCAAGTTACACCTCCCTCTAAACCACTCTCCCAAAATAAATGTGATGAAGTCGACAAAAGAGGACCCGCCAGAGTTGAGGCAATAAAGATTCCTTAAAAAAGGCACGAGGATCATAGTAATGTGACTAATGGACTGACATTGGGGGTGATTAT
This sequence comes from Pinus tabuliformis, assembly GCA_031772625.1. NCBI lineage: Eukaryota > Viridiplantae > Streptophyta > Pinopsida > Pinales > Pinaceae > Pinus > Pinus tabuliformis. Next base: position 561,528,179 of record CM062819.1, on the reverse strand, counting down.
GGAAGGATAGAATATGAGTGGTGGATTGATGACTTCCCTTTTTAGATGATAATATGAATAGTTGCCCTAGCAATGACTGACTCGATTCCAAAGGGGATGGTCAATTACTCAGATGGGGGCTTTTCAAAGATAGGTCAATATAGTTGGAGGTAAAAAATGAGCAGAATGGGATAAATGTGATGCAAAGATGGATGATACACTATAGCAAGACTCAATGGAACTATGAATAAACTCCATGGATGCAAAGATGACTCGTCTTTGATGCTCTGAACAAGGGTGACTTGACGATGCTGCCACATGGGGGAGGCCCAAAGGGGACCATTAAAACATGAGTAAATAATGGCTAGTCATGATGAAAATCAACACATAAGTCAACATGTGCAAAGGCAAAGTGGTGCCAGAGTAAAGGCGAATAATATGAACAAATTCGCTTTTAAGAGGAGGCAAAGTGAGACTTCATGAAAAAAATGGCTCTTGGTGAAGTTTTAGATTACTAAAAACAAAGAGGCCCATTATAGAGCTTGGTGAGAGCTTTCCAATGGTGTTGACAGTTCATGAAACAGGGCTATGGTTTGTTCGCAATGGACGACGAAAAAATTACGTTTTTTCTTATAAAAGGGTTTCTTACCCCCAAATCCAATTCATTTGCACATTGAGCTACTAGAGAATTTGGAGAGGAGCAAAAGGCCCTAAATCTTAGCAAGCTCATTGTAGACAAATTGACTGTTAGAATTTGGATCTGCTAGTTTCAGGTAGGTGGCCTAACCTTAGCCATCAATTTCAGTTTATTAAAATTTCAAATTAGGACCTCAGGTGACTAGGATAAACCCTAGATCTTCCTCACGGTCAAAATGCACTTTTTGGGTTATTTTCTATGCTCTGGGGCGCAAAAAAGGGCTGAAAAGTGTGCCCAGTTCATTTTTGGGGGGAAAATTGTGCCCTAAATCTAAGGTAGAATTGGTGCTTGTGGGTTCTAGGGAGCTGAGGTTGAGTGTTGAACAAGAATGTTATGAATCTGAACTAACAAAATATAGTGGTATTTTATAAGTATGGAAGATTTAAAGTCAGTATAGTGGGAACGCGATTTTGATGATCATTGTTCTGAGATTCAGGAGAATCAGGTTGTTAGAGGGGCTATAGCTTGATACAAGTTACTTAAGTTCTTGGAGAACCTATTGATGAGGGTGGGTGAGCCAATTTTGTCCTAGATTATGACTTACTGGGATCCAGATCAAGAGGCCTTTGTGATACAGGAGCATAATATCGAGATCAAAATTTAGGACATATACTTTTTAACAGGATTCCCACCATTGGGGGTGGTGGGAGAGATTCATCCAGTACTTCCTTGTGGAAGGCATATTAGAGAGTTTTTGGACCGTCATTGTATCCATGGGGATTTGGTGAAATACACAAAAATTTAGATACTGGACTTGAAGAGACTTGAGACATGAGCTACGGTTGTGACATTGGTGCAGATATTGGGTAGTGCATTTTTGGAGGGAAGATTATGTTGGTGGTGAGTGATGGGAGGGACCTACTATGGTTGGGCCCAGATATTTCTGAAGTCATTGAAACATCCGCTGAGTCTATGTAGGTAGTGGGCCAATGATAAATATTCATCTGGGATAGTTTTATGCTCATTCTTCTTTAAGAAGATCCCTACCATCCATGCACATGTAAAGATCTGTGATGGGGACCCACAAGAGCCTAGGATGCATCACTGGGGGAAAATACTATGACGAGGTGGAGGAGGGAGAGTCGGGTGGGTATTATGACCTGAGTTCTTCTCTCATTGGGATGATACACCACTATACATAGAAAACTATCCATACAATGGAATGAACTTTTAGGGTGATCTTGATCTACTACTACTGCTAAGATGTGTTGGCATTATGATTCTGGTATGGCTCTATGTTATAGATGTTGTACTTGATGGCAACACCCTCAAGTGGCAATGCTCTGATCAGGCTCTCAAAATGTTGGAAATTAAGAGGTACGCAGGTGAATGGTTCAAAAGGTGCGGACCCGCAGGTACGTCGGCTAGGAAGTGCGTTCATACCCGCAGGTTACCCGTTCATGAGGTGCGTACCCCCAGTTCACTCACTTCAAGGCAGAGAAGCGTGCTCACGTGGGGTTTCTTATGTTTGGCTCGTGGTATTTAGCCCGCCGTTCTTGATTCTATGGTTTTGGCCCGTGGTATAGGATCTAATTTTGCCCCGGTTTGGATCCCTTGTATTGGTTATTGATGGTTTTGTCCCATGGTGTGAATAAGGGCTTGACTATAAATAGGGAAGGAGATCACTTGGCTAAGGTATCTTTTGCAAATTGAATATCTTAAGATCTGAAATATTGGGTTATCGATTTAAAAGCTTGATCTATATAAAAGTAAAGTTGAAAGTGAATCTATGAAGTGTGATCTCTCGGGCGCATGATCAGATCTGGGCATCTGACTATCTGTGGCACACTGGTGGACTGCCAATTTGGCCCTAATCAGAGGTGCGCAGGCGATTAACGGTGCAAGTGCGGGGGTACGCATCCCAGAAGAAGGAGCAGTGCATAAGTACGCAGCACGACAGAAGCCCAGGTGCGGTGGTTCGCAGTGAAGAGAAAGGAGAAGCGCGGAGGTACATTGTGTGACAGAAGCCGCAGGTGCGGAGACACAGTGAAAGTACGCGGCGCGATAGAAGCAGTAACTGTGGAGGCACAGTGAAAGTACGTGGCGCGATAGAAGCAGTGGGTGCGGGGGCACAGTATAGGTACGCGGCGCAATTAAAGGAATAGTGCGTGGATACGCAGTGCAATTCAAGGCTCTCTGCGGGGATATGCAGAGGTGCAGAAGGTGAAGTGCGTAGCAACACATTCCAGATAAAGAAAAACTGTGGATCTGTATTAAGGCATTTATTTGACTGACTTTTCTCTGTTGATAAGGTGTTCTGGGTTTAGTTTACTGTTATTATTGATTTGGTTACTGCAGTTGACTGGGTGATTTATTTGTTCTTGATGATCATTTGATGTTCATGGATCCAGTTTGAAAATTTATGAAATGTGATCCTTGAAAGAAAAGAAGTAGGAGGTTGTAGCTCCCTTCCAGGAGAGACTGGAAAAACGAGAGAGATTTGTAGCTCTCTGCAGGTTGCAGCCTGCGTACTGGTAAAGGACTGCACCAGTACAAAATCATTGTAAAAGGAGTTTCTAATTTGAAAGAAGATAGAGTCATATTGCAACAGGTGGTTTTCACCCACATTGGGTTTCCACCTTATATCTGGTGTTCTTTGGTGTGACTATCTGTTTTTCTTGTTCATGCTCATTATTTTATGGTACTGACATACAAAAATAATTCAAAGTATAAATAAGGAAGATTTATTAAAAGAACTTGATAACACTGATTCACCCCCCCCCTCAGTATTATTTCCAACAATTGGTATCAGAGCAGGTCCTTCAGAGAAGCTTGATCGCTTGAAGGAAGATCACTCATCATGAGCAACTACGAGAGGGAAGCATCAATCAAGCCACCAATTTTTGATGGGACAAACTTCAATTATTGGAAGGTAAGAGTTACTGCCTATCTTCAATCTCTTGGTACAGAAGTTTGGGATATCATAGATACAGGCTACACTTTTCCTTCAACTACTCCTACAGATCCGGCCGAAAAGAAGAAATATGAAACAAATGCTAAAGCAGTCAATACTCTGCTGGGATGCTTATCTCAAATAGAATTCGTGAAGGTTATGCAATATAAATCCGCAAAAGAGATATGGGACAAGATTGTCTTGAGCTACGAAGGAGATGAACAGGTAAAGCGTGCTAAACTTCAAACCCTCAGGATTCAGTATGAGAATCTCAGAATGTATAATGATGAAAGTGTGGCTAACTATTTCCTTCGGATAGACGAGATTGTTAATTGCATGAAAAACTTGGGTGAAGAAATAAAAGAGGCTATTGTGGTTGAAAAAGTTCTAAGATCATTGTCCCCCAAGTTTGAATCTAAAGTGTCTGCAATAGAAGAAAAGGAAAATCTACAAACTCTTACTATGTCTCAGCTACACGGAATTCTAACTGCTTATGAAATGAGAAAGGGAGTTCCATCAGATAGAAGAGAAGTTGCTTTCAAGGCTTCAGGCAAAGGAGACTACTATGAAGCAAGTCACGTGCCAGAAGAAGAAGAAGAATCAAATTTTGTCAGAAATCTTCAACGGGGTACTGGAAGGTTCAGAGGTAAATTACCTTTTAAATGTTTTGCTTGTGGAAGAGTAGGTCATTATGCTGCGAAATGTCCTCATAAGGATAATATTGACAAAGGAAAGGAACCTGCTAGATGAAACAAGAAACAAAATGCCAATAAGAAAAGCTACTACACTCATGAAGATAGTGATGGTCTATCAAATAGTGATGAAGATGAACGAGGTAATGACTATAAACTTTTAATTGCATTTGAAGATGATGATTACATGGATACTATAGATGTGGATAGCTTTTATGAAGAAATTTCTAGACTCAAGACATGTATAGAAGAAAAGAATAGGATCATTGATACCCTACAACTTCAAATTGATGAAAAAGAAAAATATCTTGAAAAGTTAGAAGGTGAAATTGTTGGTCTTAGAAAAGAGATTGAGAAAACAAAGGCTATTAATCTTAAGTTTGTCAAAGGATCTGAAACTCTGGATGAGATCATCAATGTACAGCATTCTCCTCTAAACAAGACAGGTCTGGGCTATAATGGAGAAACTTCTCAAGCATCCACCTCAAGAAGTTATCTTGATGCAGCAAGAAGGAATGAGCAAAAGCACAATTGAGATCACTAGGTAAAGCAGGGACGAATTGCAAACAAAGACTATCAGGGGCAATCCGTCTTAAGGGTGAACAAAAGCTACAACCAGCCACAGGTAAAATCTTCTCAATTTGGTTCAAGAATGGATGACAATAAAAATTACAATTATTTGGCCGGTAGATTTGATAACTGCAGAAGTTTCTTCAATGGACAATGTTTCTCTTGCCATAACTTTGGTCACAAAGCAGCTCAATGTGTTGCATATAAAACAATCATGACTAGAGAAGCTCAAAAACAAAGAAGTATGAACGGGATTACAAAAAGGACCTATAACAACTTTTCGGCTCTTGAAAATGAAATTGAATGTTCTATTTGCAATAACTTTGGTCATGAAGATTCTGAATGCAGAAGCAGGTTTCAGCAGACAAAGGAACAAGCCTCAAGCACCAAAACATGGAGAATAAAGGAACCACAAACAGAAAGATGTGGGATAGCATTTTATGCAGAGGGACAGGAAAATCTATGGTACATTGACAGTGGATGTTCGAAGCATATGACAGGTGATAAAGAAAAACTTGAATCATATTCTACTTTAGAAAAGGGAAAGAAAGTTTCTTTTGGAAATGATACTCCTGTAGCTATAAAAGGAAAAGGCACTGCTCAGTTAAAAGAAAAGGTCAAAGCTGGAAATGTTTTGTATGTTGATGGATTGAAGCATAATCTTCTGAGTGTCAGCCAGATGTGTGATCAAGGAACCGAGGTGATATTTAGATCAAATGGATGTCTTGTTCATGATCTTGATACAGGTAAAACAGTGATCAAAGGTGAAAGAACTCCAAATAATCTATACATATTTGAAGAAGGACAACAACAATGCTATCTAAGCAAGGATGATGAACATTGGTTATGGCACCGGAGGTTGGGACATCTAAGCTTTTCACAAATAAGGAAAGTATGCAAATATCAGGCAATTCGCGATCTTCCAGATATCAAAATTCCAGACAACACCATATGCAAATCATGTCAGTTTGGAAAGAAAACCAGAACTAACTTTCTGGAGAAGGAAGGATCAGCTAGCATGCCTCTTGAGCTAGTACATACAGATGTATGTGGTCCATTCAGGAAAAGGACACCTTGAGGAGAAGAATACTTGATATTATTCATTGACGATTTCTCCAGGTTTGTCTGGTTAGGACTTATGAAGCACAAAGATGAAGCATTCGAAAAATTCAAATCCTTTAAAGCCTTGGTTGAAAATGAATCAGGATACAAAATTAAGTGCCTCAGATCCGACAGAGGTGGGTAGTTTACCTCAAATGAATTTTTCGATTTCTATGAAGAACATGGGATAAGAAGAGAATTCTCTACAGCTAGAACTCCTCAACAAAATGGAGTGGTGGAAAGAATGAACAGAACAGTCCAACAAATGGCTCGTGCTATGCTTGATGAGTCTGGAACTCCCGCAACTTTCTGGGGTGAAGCAGCATATACTGCAGTTGTTATTCTCAACAAAACAAATGTCCAGGTGAACAGCACTCAAACCCCTCATGAGCTCTGGTATGGTGAGACTCCTTCGGTAAAGCACTTCAAAATATTTGGGAGCAAATGCTATATTAAGAATACTGATGAGCAACTTGGCAAACTTGAACCTAGAGCAGATGAAGGCATTCTTCTTGGTTATTCTCCACACAGCAAAGCATACAAGTGCTACAATAAAAGACTTGGAAGAATTGTTGACAGCATTGATGTAGTGCTTGATGAGAAGGGATACATTCCTAGGCAAGTAAATCATGAAGATATCGAAGAAGATGAAGACTACCCTCAAAGACAGAATGATGAAGAAGAAGAACCTCAAGAAGAACCAGAGGAGTAGATAAGGATAGAAGAGAAGACTCCATCCAGATATGTTCAGAAGAATCATCCAGAATCTCAGATTTTGGGGCAGAAAGAAGCAGGTGTACAAACAAGAAGAACAATTGCAGAAGCTTCAAGCTATTTGGCATTACTCTCTTCCACTGAACCACAAAATGTGAAAGAGGCATGCAAAGATGAATGTTGGGTCAAAGAAATGGATCAAGAACTTGAGCAGATCGAAAAGAAAAACACTTGGGAGTTAGTTCCTAGACCAAAGGATAAGAATGTTATAGGGACAAATGGGTCTTCAAAAATAAATTGAATGAAAATGGAGAAGTAATTAGAAACAAGGCCAGACTTGTTTGTAAAGGGTATGTGCAGCAAGAAGGAATAGATTTTGAAGAAACTTTTGCTCCTGTTGCAAGACTTGAGGCCATCCGAATGTTCCTTGCTCTCTCAAGCTTTCAAAACTTCAAAGTATTTCAAATGGACGTGAAATCAGCCTTTCTGAATGGAGACTTGGAAGAAGAAGTATACATTGAGCAGCCAGATGGTTTCATTCTTGGAAATGATCCAAATCTTGTATGCAGATTGAAAAAGGCTCTCTATGGTCTCAAACAAGCTCCAAGGGCTTGGTACTATCGTTTGGACAAATATCTTCATCAACAAGGTTTTTCAAAAGGATCAGCAGATAGCAATCTTTATATAAAAGTTGAAAACGACAAATTGCTAATACTTGTTGTGTATGTAGATGACATTATTTTTGGCAGCAATGAAGAAGCTATGAGTCAAAGCTTTGCCTTGGTAATGTAGAAAGAATTCGAAATGTCCTTGCTGGGAGAACTGACATATTTTCTTGGTTTGCAAATCCAACAAAAAGAAGGAGGGATCTTTTTGTCTCAAACCAAGTATCTCAAGCAGATTTTGAAGAAATATGGCATGGAAGATGCAAAACCAGTATGTACACCCATGGTCACAGGATGTAGCCTCAGTGAAAATGATGAATCAGCAGCAGTGCATCAACCAACCTACAGATCTATGATTGGAAGTCTACTTTATTTGACAGGTACCTGACCAGACATAATGCATGCAGTAGGAATAGTTGGAAGATTTCAGGCAAATCCAAAGGAAACTCATCTTCAGGCAGTAAAGAGAATCTTCAAATATATTCAAGGAACTCAAAACTATGGCTTATGGTATCCTAGAGATACAGATCTCACACTTCATGCTTATACAGATGCAGATTGGGCCAAAAGCGTGGATGACAGGAAGAGCACAAGTGGTGGTGCATTCTTTATGGGTTCCAGATTAGTATCTTGGTTCAGCAAGAAACAGAGTTTGATTGCCTTGTCTACAGCTGAAGCGGAATATGTTGCTGCTGCATCTAGCTGCACTCAACTCCTTTGGATGATGCAGACCTTGCAGGATTTTCAAATCACTTGTACACCACCTATCTCCATCTTATGTGATAACACAAGTGCAATCAGCATTTCAAAGAACCCAGTCATGCATTCAAAGACCAAGCACATACCAATCAAGTATCACTTTCTCCGGGAACAAGTGCTTGAACAAAAGGTCAAGTTGGAGTATGTTCCTTCTAAGGAACAAGTTGCTGATATACTTACCAAACCATTGCCCAGGGAGACTTTTGAATACCTCAGGCAAAAGCTGGGGGTTGTTGATGCATCATCATGTTGTTGAATCTCTTCTGATTGTTGGTTGTACGCAAGGCTCATCTGGGGTATATGCGTACATGTGCTGGGTTGCGGATTGATCGAAGATCGAATGGCACAGGTTCAGGGGGAGCATATAATGCATTGTTGGCATTATGGAGAAGGAGATCATGGATGCTGGTCTGAATATTGCTGCAATATGCCTCTATCTCTTTCATGGTCATTTATGGTGTTTGGTGGATTATGGTTCTTCTTTGCAGATCTGGTTTATATTCAAGAGGAGCATGTTCTTAGGGGGAGCATAACCCTTTGCCCTTGATGTCAAAGGGGGAGAATGACGTTGAGGATCTTGAGGTTGCCATCAAGTCCAAAGGGGGAGATTGTTGGCATTATGATTCTGGTATGGCTCTATGTTACAGATGTTGTACTTGATGGCAACACCCTCAAGTGGCAATGCTCTGATCAGGCTCTCAAAATGTTGGAAATTAAGAGGTACGCAGGTGAATGGTTCAAAAGGTGCGGACCCGCAGGTACGCCAGCCAGGAAGTGCATTCATACCCGCAGGTTACCCGTTCATGAGGTGCGTACCCCCAGTTCACTCACTTCAAGGCAGAGAAGCGCGCTCACGTGGGGTTTCTTATGTTTGGCCCGTGGTATTTAGCCCGCCGTTCTTGATTCTATGGTTTTGGCCCGTGGTATAGGATCTAATTTTGCCCCGGTTTGGATCCCTTGTATTGGTTATTGATGGTTTTGTCCCATGGTGTGAATAAGGGCTTGACTATAAATAGGGAAGGAGATCACTTGGCTAAGGTATCTTTTGCAAATTGAATATCTTAAGATCTGAAATATTGGGTTATCGGTTTAAAAGCTTGATCTATATAAAAGTAAAGTTGAAAGTGAATCTATGAAGTGTGATCTCTCGGGCGCATGATCAGATCTGGGCATCTGACTATCTGTGGCACACTGGTGGACTGCCAATTTGGCCCTAATCAGAGGTGCGCAGGTGATTAACGGTGCAAGTGCGGGGGTACGCATCCCAGAAGAAGGAGCAGTGCGTGAGTACGCAGCGCGACAGAAGCCCAGGTGCGGTGGTTCGCAGTGAAGAGAAAGGAGAAGCGCGGAGGTACGCTGTGCGACAGAAGCCGCAGGTGCGGAGACACAGTGAAAGTACGCGGCGCGATAGAAGCAGTAACTGCGGAGGCACAGTGAAAGTACGCGGCGCGATAGAAGCAGTGGGTGCGGGGGCACAGTATAGGTATGTGGCGCATTTAAAGGAACAGTGCGTGGATACGCAGTGCAGTTCAAGGCTCTCTGCGGGGATACACAGAGGTGCAGAAGGTGAAGTGCGTAGCAATGCATGCCAGATAAAGAAAAACTGCGGATCTGTATTAAGGCATTTATTTGACTGACTTTTCTCTGTTGATAAGGTGTTCTGGGTTTAGTTTACTATTATTATTGATCTGGTTACTGCAGTTGACTGGGTGATTTATTTGTTCTTGATGATCATTTGATGTTCATGGATCCAGTTTGAAAATTTATGAAATGTGATCCTTGAAAGAAAAGAAGTAGGAGGTTGTAGCTCCCTTCCAGGAGAGACTGGAAAAACGAGAGAGAGTTGTAGCTCTCTGCAGGTTGCAGCCTGTGTATTGGTAAAGGACTGCACCAGTACAAAATCATTGTAAAAGGAGTTTCTAATTTGAAAGAAGATAGAGACATATTGCAGCAGGTGGTTTTCACCCACATTGGGTTTCCACCTTATATCTGGTGTTCTTTGGTGTGACTATCTGTTTTTCTTGTTCATGCTCATTATTTTATGGTACTGACATACAAAAATAATTCAAAGTATAAATAAGGAAGATTTATTAAAAGAACTTGATAATACTGATTCACCCCCCCTCTAAGTATTATTTCCAACAAGATGAGCATGGGGTCCAAATGGTAAGTTCTAGTTTCTATATGTTAGTTGCATGTATAGTTTAGAAAATGTATGTATGTGGTACTAATTTTCACTTGCAGATATAGCACTAATGAGGCCACAGGATATGCAGGACGAGCCACAACATTTGGGGCTACAGATCAGAGTGGCTCGACATCACAACAAAGATCAAATAGTGATGTGCTACTATAGGATATCTAGCATAGGTTCGAATTTCTACTGACTAGGGTAATAGTGCACATATGGCATGAGATAGAAGATCAGTATACAGATGTTTGCATTGGAATTCCCTCTAAGTGGAAACGTATCAGCGCATAGTGATGGACGATCAGGTGGTTTGAGACTTACAGGCAAGTGGAATGAACCCACTAGCATGGGATCCACTAGATGACATCAACTATCCATAGGGGCACGTGTTCCCCCATTGTAGAAAATCTGATGGTAGGTTAACCCGATAATGCAATATAAATCAAAGAAGAATACTATAACCTACTTCTACTATCAATTTGTAGAAACTTAAAGATTGAGCTAAGCAATATAACCCACTGGCATGGGATCCACTAGATGACATCAACTATCCATAGGGGCACGTGTTCCCCCATTGTAGAAAATCTGATGGTAGGTTAACCTGATAATGCAATATAAATCAAAGAAGAATACTATAACCTACTTCTACTATCAATTTGCGGAAACTTAAAGATTGAGCTAAACAATATAACCAGAAGAAGAAGAATCGATAGCACAATACACATGAAAATACTTTTGGGGAAAGCCTCAGCTAAAAACCCCACACTATTGTATTATCATACATGGTGGAAATACATGGGAATTATACAAAGTCTTAGCTCTCACAGCTAGCCAGCTCTCAGTACAATCCTCACAGATGCTCACAGGCAATCTTGGCTTTTCTCCAGCCTTCCTCTCTGCCCTCCAAGCTCCTATCTCCTTGCGTTGTTCCTTCTGGATGATTTCATTTTACCAAGTGGATGATCAATCTTTCAAAACTATGCAATCCTCAAGGATTAAATCCTTGACTGCATGCATGAGTTTTCTCCATGAGAAAACACATGCAACTAATAGTACATTGTCCTTGAACATTAATCTCAACTGGGTCTTTCTCATAATAGACATGCATGAGTTTCTGATGAAGGAATCTTTAGTTAACTAGAGTAGCACTAGTTGAGTGCATTAATGCATCAACTGACTGTTGACTCACTATTAGTTCCTCAAATAGTTTGGAACTAATCTCACTGGACTTAACTCAATAAACTGAGTTAACTAATTATAGCTCAAATATAACTCAATCTTATCTCCTTAATTTAAGGGATAACTCTTGCATGACTTCAGAAAGAATTCTAACTTGAATTTCTCCAACTAATTAATTTAAAATAAATTAATTAATTATCTCCAAGTAGTTGCTAAGACTAAATTCAATTTTAATTCACAATTTAATTCAAGGACAAATTAAATTGGAATATCCTTGTTTACATATTTCAACACCCATTTTTGTATGTAACATGCTATGGGCATGTCAGATGTATTTATAGTAGTGGACTCCAAACACTATATGTTGGATATTATGATACATAATATGGTTATGCATCTTTTGTGATGATTATGGTTCACCATTTGTTTATGTTATGGATGTCTTCTTGTATATGCATGTGATAAATTCCAATCTAGAATGTTATTTTCAATGGTATCTACATAGTTATTTTGTTCTCTAGGAACATGACTAAATGTAATGGATTCAAATTCACATGCCAAAATCTTAACTCGTAGATATTTTCTAAATAGGACAGGATTACGCACATGATAAACACCATTCAATTGCATGACAAGTAGCAAGGAATCAAGACAAACATGAAGGTGAAGGATGTGATGATCAAGGACATCGGCTAAACCTATCACTACATCATATTCGGCTTGATTATTGGTGGCATATCTAATGCAGACGTAGTTGGAATGGACTAACGAATTCAAAGGGGTGAAAATGGCCCAAGCTTCCGAGGCTAGATTCATAGAGAAGTGACTCGCACCATCGGCATAACTGATATATGGTGTGGATGATGGATCCACCTGAAAGGCACAAGAAGACAACAAATGAGACGATGGGAGATGCAAGCTACCTAAATGAAAAAAAAAGAAAAAAGGACATGCATTCCAATGGTAAATGCTATGGTAAAATTTCTTTAGGTAGAGTGCATTGCAAGGGTCAAGAAGGATTTCTCCTTTTGGTCCCTCTAGAAGGTATGCCCCCTTTCCCAAACACTTACATATGATGCAAGGACCGAGCCATAATGGTTCAAACTTCTCATTCCCCAGGACATCATGAGCATGGTCATAGACAAGAACAAGGTCGCCTTCATGAAAGGAATTAGGGTGGACTTTATGGTCATACTAAGTGCACTTTTTGGCTGCTTCAATGGTTTATAATGCAACACGACGATCTTCATTGGTGTGCTCAAGCATGATGAGCCTTTGTTCTAAAGGATGGGTGTCAAGGAAGAGTTCAATAGTAAGGTGGAGGGATGGGATTTCACACTTGATCGGTAAGACTGCCCCCTTTCCAAAACAAGGTGGAAAAGAGTGAACCTAGTGATAGGTTTGACAAAGGTTCTATAGGCCGACAATGCAGGGAGGATCATAATATGCCAATTGTTCTTATTTTTATTCATTGTCCGCTAAAGCATAGTTTTAAGGATTTTATTGACAACTTCAACTTGGCCATTGCCTTCAAGGTAATAAGATTATGAATATTGGTGTTCAAAGCCCAAGAGTGAAGATATCTCATTCAATATGTCATCTTCAAAGTGTTGTCCATGGTCGGAAACCAATTATTTCAGAACCCTGAATCGAGTGATAACATGGTTAAAGAAGAATAAAGCTACAGTAGGGTTAGTTTTGTTGAATGTTGGCATGGCTTCAGCCCATTTTTTGAAATATTCAACTACCACGATAATATAAATAAGGTTATTATCATATGGCAGTCAACACTCCATAAAGTTAATGACCCATTTACAGTGGCTGCAATGAAACAATGGAGGAGAGTAGGAGGAGCTTGAGCCTTAGTGGCATATAAATGAATATTGGGATAACTTTTGACTACCTTAATGCAATCGCTAAAGAGAGAAGGCCAAAAGTATCTCGCATGCATAATTTTTTAGGAAGTCTCCATTCTAGAGAGATGACCATCTCAAGTGTCATTATGACAGGCATTGAGCACTTTCTCAGCTCAGAATTGTTGAAAAATGTGCAACAAGAAATGTTAAATTTAGAATGTGCTAAAAATAGACTTGCTAAAAATAGCATGTCTAAAATTAGCAGTTTGGCAAGTGAGGTCATTGGGCACATTGGGTGAGAGGTGAAACTGCTAAAAATAGAAATTTCTAAAAATAGCATTTTTGGGTCCCTTCCTATTTATAGCACTCCCTAATCTATCTATAGGAAGTAAAATTAATCTTGGTCTTAACAGCAATTGGAAATATTAATTAATTCAATTGAGTTAATTAGTTAAGGAAATTCGAATTTGAAGTCTTTGTGAGAATGCACATGAGTTGTCCCATTGATTGAGGAATTTATCCTTAATTTCCTCCACGGATTGAGGGAATAAGTATGAGTTCTATAATTAGAGAATCAGTTGACTTAGTTCTAACTAGTCAAGTCCAGTTAGATTATTTTAACAAGTTGTTAAAATAATAAAATATAGTTTTTTAATGCTTGCATGCATGTGACAACTATTATTTTAGATAACTGGAAATTCACTCATGGATAACTGTTGCATGTCAGTTCTGTCAGAGACCCAGTTGAGAATAGATGAGGGACAGTGTACTATCAGATGGTTGGATATTTCTAGTAAGTATTCCTTGCATGGAGAAGGATCTATTTCCAAGAGAAATGTGTATTATAGGAGATTATAGGACTTGTGGCCTATATATTGAGGCCTAGGTAGTCTATGATCTTCATCTTCATATCTTCATAGTTCATTGAGAACTGAATAGCTTGAGAGCTAATTCTTTTTGTATTGTGAAGAGGATTTCCACTTTATTGATAATACATGGTTGGGGTTTTATGCTGGTGCTTTCCCCTAGATATATCTTGTGTTATGTGTTATTATTTCTCTTGATCAGTTATGCATGATTCTACTTGATGTTGCTCATGAATTCGATTATGCTTCCGCTTAATGTTTTGTAGAAGTAGAACAAGTATTATGCTTTAGGACATTGCATATATCGGTTTGTTCTATAGGTGAAATTTCTACATGGTATCAGAGCACAGGTGATCAAGCAAGAACAGTATACTAGGAAGAGAAATTCAAAGTTTATTATTTGGGAAATAGATCTCAAGTTCTTATCACATCGATGGTGTTCTATGGTTTGAGGCTTGAGTGTGCCCTTGATGGCAGCTCAAACTATATAGCTTGGAAGGATTGCATGGAGGCAGTTTTGGAAGATAATGGCCTTAAGGATTTCATTGATCAAGAAATTCCTAAGCCTACTAACAAGATTGAGCAAGTGGAATGGAGGAAGTGTGTGGCTAGAGCTAGGAGAATTCAGAGACCCAGTTGAGATCAGATGAGAGACAATGTACTATCAGATGCTTGGATATTTCTAGTAAGTATTCCTTGCATGGAGAAGGATCTATTTCTAAGAGAAATATGTATTATAGGAGATTGGAGGACTTGTGGCCTATATAATGAGTCCTAGGTAGTCCATGATTTTCATCTTCTGATTGAAGATCATCAAGATCTTCTGATTACAGAGAGAGCGGGATAGCTATTGAGCTGATTCTTTTTGTATGTTGTTGAGGATCTCCACTTGATTGACAATACAGAGTTGGGGTTTTATGTTTGTGCTTTCCCCAATGATATATTCCGTGTTATGTCTGATTATTTCTCTTGATCAGTTATGCATGTTTCCACTTGATGTTGCTCAGGAATTCGATTATTCTTCCGCTTAATGTTTTGTAGAAGTAGAACAAGTATTATGCTTTAGGACATTGCATATATCAGTTTGTTCTACAAGTGAAATTTCTATAGAGGTACCCAACCTCTTGGATGAGACCTTGCTACAGGAGCCTCGATGTGGAGTAGCAGGAACTGACTGATTGGGTAGAGACAGATGCGGATGGAGTGGTAGAGAGAGCGACATTGCAGGGAATCCCAGGACAGCCCATAGCTAGCAGGCTGTGACAATGCGAGAGGCACAAGTGTTTTGCACAATGCTAGGTGGCATACATAGGTGTGCAATGGTGTGAGACGCATGGAGATGTTGCAGTAGTGCAGATGTCAGAGAGGGAGCACTTGTCAGCAGTAGGTAGAGCTTCAACATCAAAGTATGTTCCTAGCCCAACAGAGTGGTCATTTGGGAGTGTTTTTGTTCCAAGTGTTGTTGAAGCAAGTGGACTGGGTAGATGTGTTGCATGCAGAACATTCCAGAGTTACATGATCAAGTTCAAGAGGAAGCCTTTCTTGTTGAGAGGGAGTGTTGAAAAATGTGCAACAAGAAATGTTAAATTTAGAATGTGCTAAAAATAGGACTTCTAAAAATAGCATTTCTAAAAATAGCAGTTTGGCCAGTGAGGTCATTGGCCACATTGGATGAGAGGTGAAACTACTAAAAATAGAAAGTTATAAAAATAGCATTTCTGGGTCCCTTCCTATTTATAATAGTCCCTAGTCTATCTATAGGAAGTAAATTTAATTTTGGTCTTAACAGCAGTTGGAAATATCAATTAATTCATTCATTTGAGTTAATTAGTTAAGGAAATTCGAATTTGAAGTCTTTGTGAGCATGCACATGAGTTGTCCCACTTATTGAGGAATTTATCCTTAATTTCCTCCATTGATTGAGGGAATAAGTATGAGTTCTATAATCAGAGAATCAGTTGAGTTAGTTCTAACTAGTTAAGTCCAGTTAGATTATTTTAACTAGTTGTTAAAATAATAAAATATAGTTTTCTAATGCTTGCATGCATGTGACAACTATTATTTTAGATAACTGAGGATTCACTCATGGATAGTTGTTGCATGTCAGTTCTGTTAAAGACCCAGTTGAGATCAGATGAGGGACAGTGTACTATCAGATGCTTGGATCTTCCCATGGAATATTCCTTGCATGCATGAGGAACTAGTGTCCTCAAGGATTGCGTAGTTGGACTAGGTTGACTTGGTATGTTTGGAATTAATTGCATATGCTTTTGCTATTATTTCCTAAGAAAAATGCGCAAGGAAATAGGGATTGGACCATAAGTAAAGCCTTTATATATAGGGCTTGGTTGGTTCATGAGACATATCTTCATATCTTCATAGTTCATTAAGAACTGAATAGCTTGAGAGCTAATTCTTTTTGTATTGTGAAGAGGATTTCCACTTGATTGATAATACATGGTTGGGGTTTTATGCTGGTGCTTTCCCCTGGATATATCTTGTGTTATGTGTGATTATTTCTCTTGATCAGTTATGCATGTTTCTACCTGATGTTGCTCATGAATTCAATTATGCTTCCGCTTAATGTTTTTTAGAAGTAGAACAAGTATTATGCTTTAGGACATTTCATATATCGGTTTGTTCTACAGGTGAAATTTCTACAAGAATGGGTGAGGCAATGATGAAGGACAATTTCGACATTGCGATGATAAATATCATCACCGATGAAAAGATGGTGAGGGGCTTGATGTCGAATACATCATCGATCATCATGTTTGAGATGGGGGTTGATTTTTTGGATTTGGAAATAGGTGAGGATGTCACCATACCAAGGATCATCTGAGGTTATAGTGAACAAGTGTTCATCTAGAAGATCATCGTATACCAGTATATCTGGCACACCAGTAGGAAATTCATAAATGAATTCAATAATTTCTAAATATTTCTTACTCTTATGGGTAAAAAATTCCAAATAAAATTCCTGGAGGATAACTATCTAGTGGGCATACTTCCCATTGATGATCCGTTGACTTAACAAGAAGGCCATGGGGTTGGAATTGGTCAACACCTTGGTGGTACGCTTAAGGATATAATGGCATAGTTTCTGAACATAGATCACAATGTCCAATGCCAAATTTTATTCGTGGGAATAGGACATAGGGGGACCATTAAGGTTCTTGTTGAAATAATAGATGACATGCACATTTCCTTTTCCATATTCTTATATTAGGACCCCAACAACCGAATAGGTGGAAGCCGATATGTACAAGATGAAGTCCCTCTCAAAGTTAGGTGGGCTAATCAAGGGAGTGAATGTGAGAGCCCATTTGAGGGCACCAAAAGACTATTTTGCTTGATCATCCCAAAGTATGGAATGTTAGATTGAAGGATTCTAAGAAACCTGTGATAGGTGGTGGCATAGTCAGGAACAAACCGATGAAGAAACTTGACTTTACATTGGAGGCATTGTAACTAGTGAATGGTGCGAGGAGGAAGTTCGAGAATGGCTTGAACTTTGAGAGGGTCAAGGGAGATACTGTCTTTCGACACAATGAAGCCCAAAATTCAGTCGATAGAAACACAAAAGACACACTTGAGGGGATTGAGGTTAATGCTATACTTGTGACATCGAAGGAAGATGGTACACAAATCATTAAGGTTTTAAGACCATTGCTTGGAACAAGTGATGAGATCATCGAGATACACAAGGATAATGTGAGACAGGTCATGAAAACAATAGGACATTACACACTAAAAAGTGGCCCCAACATTCTTTAAACTGAAAGGTGTGACCCTATAAGCAAAGGCTCCCCACGAAATAGTAAAGGTGGTTTTAAGTTGATCGAAAAAATGGATATGAATCTAGTTGTGTTAGGCCAAGAGGTAACTCCTCAAATCGACTTGTGGATTTGCATTAATATGGATCATAGATATATACATGGAGAGAGAGACTCTTTGGTTTCATCTCCTAGTGTCTCTTTGTCTTCTAATTCTCTTTATTTACTATTGACAATATTTAAATGGATTTACCTAATCCCAAATATTAGGTGTCAACATTTCCCCCCTTAATCTGAAGCGATGTTGGTGAGTCTAAGCATCATTATGAATATTTCAAACTTTTCTCTTCCAAGCGCTTTGGTGAAGATGTCTGTAATTTGCTCATTTGTGGAACAATGGCGTAGGTGGATTTTCTTGGCCTCAACATGATGTCAAATCAGATGGTTTTTTGTATTGATGTGCTTCATTCGATCATGGAACTTTATGTTCTTGGCACTATTTATTGCAGAAGTGTTGTCAATCATGAGAGGGTTTGAATGCACTTGCTTCTCCTGAATATCTTCTAGAATTTTCTTGAGCCACACAATTTCCTTTGTTGCTTCAGTTGTTGCCACATATTCTACCTCAGTTGTGGAATCTATTGGAACTGATTATTTGTGTGACCTTTTGGATACAACTCTTGATCTAAGACTCATAACATAGCTTGAAGTAGATACCTTAGTTTCTTTATCTCCATCAAAGTTTCAATCAGAGTATCCAATCAAGATGAAGTTGTCTGTCTATGCATACTTAAGTCCAAAATCTTGAGTTCCCTTCAAGTACATTATAACTCTTTTTGTAGCAGACCAATGACCCTCACAAGGCTTTTTCATAAACCTAGAGATAATTCCAACAACAAATGAAATGTCTAGTCTGGTAGTAGTCAGGTAGTTGAGACTTCCTACAAGTTGTCTATACTTTGTTGCATCCTAAAATTATTTTCCTTTAGTGGATGTGAGCTTTAAATATTGTTCCATTGAATTTTTCAAAGGATTTCACTCAGCCATGCCAAACTTGTTCAACATATCTCCAATGTACTTTTTCTAAGAGATGAATATAAACTTCAGATGTTGAGTTACTTCAATACCAAGATATTAGTGAACATAGCCCAAGTTTGTCATTTCAAAACCTTTCCTCGATTCCTTCTTTATGGCAATGTAGCTCTTATTGTTCCATACCATCAAAAGATCATCTACATACACCACAAGATATACAACTGTTTTTCCAACTTTCTTGACAAACAAGTTGCATCATCAAGGTCATAATGCTTGAAGTTGAGTTTCAGAAGATGACCAGTTAACTTCTTGTACCAAGATGGAAGAGCTTACTTGAGGCCATACAAGTATTTTACAAGCTTGCATATTTTATATTCTTAACCCTTCACAACAAATCCTTCTAATTGTGACATAAAAACATTATCTTTCATGTATCCATTTAAGAAAGTAGTTTTTACATCCATTTGATGGAATTTCCAATCGTTCTATGCTGCCAAGGCAAAGAGTGTCTAGATGGTAGCCCATTTTGCTATGGGGGGAAGTCTCCTTATAATCAACCCCTCCCTTCTGTGAAAAACCTTTTGCCACAAGCCTGACATTATGCTTGTCAAGTGATCCATATGCTTTATACTTTTTTGAAGACCTACTTGCAACCAACTGGTTTGGTTCCCAATGACAAATCAACTAGCTTCCAAGTGCCATTCTTTATCAAATCATCATATTCTTTCTGCATCACTTATTTCCATTCATCATGAGAAGCGGCTTATTTGAAGGAAGTTGGTTCGAAATCTATACATAAATTCAATTCACAATCATACGAAACATTCATATCAATAAGTGAATCAGAATCATCTACATCACCTCCATTTTTTCTGGTTGAGCTTCTTGTTCCTGTCTTTCTAACCTCATCGGGAGGAACATTTTCAAGTGTCTTTGTTAGCCATTTAGGAGGATCTTTCTGACATGGCCCATGTTTCTCAGTTGACTAAGATGGGGATGACTCAATATTTATTCTCCCAATTCTATCAATTGCATTACTCAAAGTGTCATCAGTGGTTGGAGCTTCATGTGGGGAAGAGAGTGTTTCAAAAGAAGATTCCACAGATTGATCCAGTATAGAAATCCCCTCTTCAAGATGTGGAATCTCATTATCAAACTCTTGAAAACAATTTGCATGTCCAAATCTATCCAAGCAATCAAGTGGCCACTCAACAACATTTTTAGCCTTGGAGATTTAATAAAGATCACATCTCTAGATATTATAAACTTCTTATTGGCTTCATCATAGAGATGGTATGCTTTGGAGGTATTTGAGTACCCTATGAATATACACTTGTGACTCCTTGCACCGATTTTGTTTCTTTATTCCTTAGGTATCAAGGCATAACAGGTGGAACCAAAAACCCTGAGATTCCTCACCAAAGGAATGTGTCCATACCACATTTCATAGGAATTCTTGTTTTTGATAGCATTAGATGGACACCTATTCTTTATATAAATAACACATAGAATTGCATCAACCCACAAAATCAGTTTAACATTCTTGAAAAACATCATAGAATGTACCATATTTAAGATTGTCCCATTCATTCTTTCAACTACTTCGTTCTGTTGGGGATTCTAAGGAACGGTTGTTTGATGTTTGATCCAATGTTGGCAAAGATAGTTTTCAAATTCATTTGAAGTGTATTGTTTTCCATTTTCAGTGTGAATAGAGTCAGTATGAGATTGTGCATCATTTTCAATCCATGCATGAAATTTCTTGAATGTTTCAAAAGCTTCAGATTTGTTATTCAATAAATAAACCCAACGCATTCTAGTGTAGTCATCAATATATGTCATCATATATTTATTATCATTTGCATAAGGAACAACCATTGGGCCACATAAATCTGAATGAATGAGTTCAAGTTTTCTATGTGCTCTAGAATGAGAATCATGAAAATATTGTTTATTGTTCCTTCCTAAGATACAAGCATCACATTGCTTAAGTTTTCTAGGAACTGTAGGCAAACCAGTAACACCATTTTTCTTCAGCAAACGAAGGTTGTCATAGTTCAAGTGTCCAAATATAGCATTCCATAAAAGACTTGATGGAAATGCACCTTCATCATAGTAAGAACTGTATGTGAAGTTATGTGCACAAGAAAAGGTTCCTTGCAACTTCAAAAGTCTTTCTTCTTCTATCCTCGTCATTACAAGTGAGTGATCTGATGCTTTTTTGACCTTGACCTTGCCATCAAATATATGAATGGAGTGTCCCTGTTGGTGGATATGGACCAAAGACAACAAGTTTCTCCTCAGCTCTGGGAGGTATAAAAAATCATGCAGAATAAAGTCTAGAAGACCACGCAGTTTGAACCCCATGGCTTGAGTTTTGACTTGTCTACAAAGTATATTGCTCCATCAACATTGTTAGTGAATTCTTGTTAATTTTAGATAACATGTTCTTTTCTTAGGTCAATTACTTCAATATTCCTTATGATCCCAAATTTAATTTTCAATTTTGTTCGTAGAAACTACATAAATCATTATCTCATTGACAATAATTGAAGAAAGAACATAAACATCAAGCATAAGAGACTAGCCAAGACAAGAGGACACAAGATTTTAGCTCAGGCCAGGGAAAAACCCCAAGATGGGGAAACCCTTGATCAATTCTTCTTATTATTATAATCAAATGATCCACGAAGAAAGAGAGAGAGAGTAAAATCAAAATCAAAAATGACTTGCCAAAATGATAACCCATGCCAATGTCAAAACTTCAAAGAAACTACCTAGACAAGTATGCAATTCTACCTTTGAACAGTAGCAAACAAGTTATGCCATAATCAGTGGTTCGCAGTGCTTACAAGATAATATTCTAAAGGAGTTGGATCAAATAATGTAAATCCATCTTATGCTAGGAAAATTTCCGATATTATGATAGACGTTGTTAGGGCACATTCCAACCCTACCTATGATTACAACCTCTGCATTCACCCTCATGACAGGATCCAAACACCTTTAATGATCGTTCATGATTGCGGCCTAGGAAGAATTGTCTTCTAGGCCTCTTGGCCTCCTTCAAACAAAAATCCAAACCTGTTGTAGCTATAGGAGGGATTGTGCCCTACTTGAGAGGGGCTTCTTGTAGATGCAGTCAACCTAGAAGAGATTTACACATCATAGAAACACACCCAAAAACACTCCAGCTCTATGATTTGCCTCGAGGATAATTCAGACTTTAAAATATGAGAAAGAAACTTGGCCCATCAAACAGCCCAACCATAACGTCAACCTTTCCCTTGCTCCTTCGGTGGGGTCATCTTCCGTCTGTAGTTATTTCAGAGAAAAAATATAAGTGATGAGGTATCTTGAATAGACTACTTATATCCTTCATAGGTAAGCCGAATTGGACACTTGAGGAGGCAAATTCAAATTTTCAATTTTCAATTTCTCCTACCTTGATAAGGTCATGCCTTATAAATTTTCTTTTGAATAATAAAATATTTTCCCTTATCTAAATTTAGTGATTTTTAGGTCAATTTTGGTCATATCAAAAAGTGGAAGTCAATGCCATCATCACCTTCATCAAATATGTTGTGCAAAGTGGAATTTTGGTCCAGTTGCCAATTTTAACACTCCCTCTCAACTAGGGAGAATTCCACCTACCAAGCCATCCATCATCATGCCATCCTAACATCATATGCCATATCTGCATCTAATCTCAACCTTGTTGAATACTAATATAGATAATGAAGAAGAATCAATTGAGAGTAAGTCACAAGACCTTGCCACTCTCCACTGAAAAAAGTTAGTCCACATAACCAAGGGTAAAACCCCAATTAGATCAATTCATTGAACACCATGCATCCTAGCCATATGGATTATGATAGTACATGATGTGTCCATCGATAATGTTATGGTCCCTAATGAATTTTCCCAACTCATTGACCAGATGAGAGGTACTTCGCATGTGTCCTGCACTACATGGGTAGCATGATACAATAGTAGGGAAATAATATATCACATTCTACTCACAACCACATGTAGGGAAAGGATAAACCACATCCTACAATCATATGTCACAACTGTCATAGGGAAAGGATGAACCACATCCTATGTGCATGAAAACGACCAAGAGTAGGGAAAGGATGAACCACGTCCTACATGCATGCAAACCATCGAGAGTAGGGAAAGGATAAACCACATCCTACATGCATGCAAACCACCGAGAGTAGGGAAAGGATGAATCATGTCTTACATGCATGCCAATCAACAATCGTAGGAAGGATACATGGGGAAAGGATGAACCATGTCCCACCGACATGTCAACCATCGATCGTAGGGAATGAACATCCTACATGTGGGGGAAGGATGAACCACATCCCACTAGCATGCCCACATGTGACAACTTACAAATGCATATATCCATCTCACTGGGGTATCCATAGGAGAAGGTGAACCACTCATCATATGCATATCTCATCAATTGTAGGGGAAGGTGAACTACTCACCGTACACATGACAACCACCATAGGGGGAGGTGAACCACTCACCCTGTACACAATGTACCTATAGGGGAAGGTGAACCACTCACCTATGGTTGCACAAGAAATACCCCAGGCCCCCAGGAGCTCCTAAAGCTCAATGTTTAATCGAGACCCTCTTAGTATGGTCTAGACATGACTCCCTGCCTCTCTCTGAAGGAAGATAAATGTTAGCAAGAAGAGTTTAGAGGTTTTCAATAACATGCACATCCATCCTAAAATGATGGAGCTTGATTTTTCCCAATTGTACCATATTCTAAATAAAGTGGGTACTTGGTACTAATCATGGTTGAAGTGGTCGAGGAACATGCATTCCTTGAAATGTGAATCCCAATCATGTTATTGCAATATACAATGGAGGTTCCAGCACATGCTTAAATGACATCACTGAAGAGCTTCCTTAATCAATAATAATAAATCATGCATCTTTCTTTATACATTCAACCTCAATAGTGCTCCTAAAGAAACGGAATCAAGAAAATATAGCACTAGGTGTGCCCTTTTTACTTATCATACTGTCAACTGAGCCAACATCCATGGAATCTTAAATTTCAGCAGTGTATTTCCAATCATAGATAATAGAGATATTTCAACAAGCAGTTATCCATTTATGAGGCTCATCCATAAACTGATTTGGAGTCTTGATAGCGAGGCATATTATAGGTGATTATCAGGAATACCAGGGATCAACAACTTCTCCATCACATTAGACTTTTAAGTGTAGGAAATAGTGTATCAAGGTTGAGTTATCCATCTTAACTTTTAAACGAGAGGGGCGTCATCAGCATCTTCGATCATGGCTCCCTCTAAATATTTGGAAAGTGACTTATCCCACATCATAATCATCAATCTATCTATAGACTATTATGTTTCTTGACTTTATTATTTTTGTCCATGTGGCAAAGTAATCCATATAGCTCCTTCTAAATTCTTGCTCCAGTTGGACATCTGAGCCTTTTATTAATTTGTTCATCTTTAAGATGAGATATTAGCATGCTGGAACTAACTCAACAAACTTCGAATTATTAAACTTTAGCAATGCACAACTAAATATTCTCACATGCTCTGCCCATTAAACTGAAAAACACTAATAGCAGTATATCAATAGAACTTTATTACGGATATCATAGATGTGGTTGACTGAATGAAGATATCAAGGGAATTGCTATGAATTTAGCCTAGCAATGAATTGTTCAATTGCAAGACTGATTATGCCAAGGTGTCTTCTGCATCATAAATCCAGAGTCCTAGCCCTTATTAACATTGATCTTAACATCTTCTGCCATACTCAAAGAGAATCCAAGCAATAAATAACATGGGCCAAATTATTCCAAGATATTTAAATATATTATCAATATACTTGGAATATGTATGGTTGTTCATGTACTAAAGTACTTCCAGGATTCAGTGTTATTGCAAAGAATTCACTTTAAACTGATGAAGAGAAAATGACCTCTTCCCTCCAGGTTTTGGTGTTTGACATTGAATGACGAAGATGAAAGACCATGAACACTTGTTGTAGCTTAGTATCGATGACACAATGCAATACAACTTGACTTATTTCTTAGGCCATTGGAGGATCCAAACTAACTTCTTGAGGTTATCAACTAAATAATGTGAGGAAATCAAGCGAGGTGATTTCTGATGAAACAATCTTCAAGTGTCCACAAATTTATACATGTCTAGGGATGATACTTTTAATGATGCTACTAGAGGGCTTAAGGATAAGTGATTGATTCTTCTCAAAAAAAGATGATTGAGGATCGATACTGATTGATGTCTATAGATATCTTCTTTTTCAATGTAACCAAATATTATTGATGACTATACTGAAGGGAGTTAATATAGATTAACAATATTTCCAATGTAAATAAATAAAATTTCATAGGTCGTCTTGACTGACATAAGAGATTCAAGTTGTGAATCTATATATGTGTTGATTACGACACTGATGAAGGAACACATCATGGAGCTCATCTCCCAGGTTCTCATACTATCTCCATAGGTTAGCATACATAATATGTATAGATGATTTAATCCATTTTATGCTATGATCCAAGACTGAGATCAAGGTGATGAGCCTTCTTAAAAACACTTATGAGATCGATCTAGGTCTCCTTTATGAAAGTAAAATATGATAGGAGTCTTGGATCCTCTTTCTTTATAACAAAGACTCAGGTCAAGTTCTTTCGATATTAAATGAGCTCAAAGCAGGAGAGCTGGGTTACTTCTAGTAAGAATTTTGACGGGTAGCTTGGGCCTCATGATCATGAATGTGTAGAATGTTGAGTACAAATATTAAATGAGCTCAGAGCAGGAGAGATAGGTTTCTTCTAGTAAGAATTTTGATGAGTAGCTTGGGCCTCATGATCATGAATGTGTAGAAGGTTGAGTACAAATTCATGCCCAAAATGTCCTTTTAGCAAAGTCAAATTTGGACTAGATATTTACGTGGGAGTAAACTCAAAATTTTAATTCTTTTGAGGATTTTCCTTTACAGTAAATCATATGAACAATGTCATAGAATTTGGACCATACACAAAAATTTCTCCTTTCTTCTAGAGTTGATTTGATGAGCGAATAGGAAGGCCTTGAATGCCTTGTAATACTTGAGAAAATTCCTTTCACAAAAACTTTGATATATTCACTTGTTCAATAATAATTTTAATGTACATACCAGAGATCAAAAAAGAATTGAAGTAAGATGCAGATTTGATGGTCTTTCTTTCATTGTTATCCACAACTGTGTGCTAGATGCTTCCTCACTTATATAAATTGAGACTGTAACCTTTGATGCAGAAATCAGATTAATTGCCAATAAGTGCAATCAAGAGAGGGTTGTTAAATTAGCTTTCAAGTTCCTTTGAATAGGTCTGAAATGTCCTCCTTCCAATTTCTGTGGAAAGTGGCCTTATTTTCTACCTTCTAAAAACTAAAGGAATCACAGGTTTGAATCCTTCATGGAGGTTGCTTCATTGTCACCAACAAACATGTTATCCTTCCATGCCTTCTAACTTGCATATTCTCCAAACGTAGGAGTCCTAAAAACATCTTGGTCTAGCACAAGGTTGCCGAGAAAGATAAATAGAAATATCGGCCTTGTAAGATCATTATAGTTGAAGATCACACAGAAACTTAGCAACTTCCAGAGTAAAAAAAAAATATAGGAATACATCCTTCCTTCTGTTGAAGTATGTGAGTTCTTTCTTGAGGATTCTACTTCATGTTGACTTACCTTCAAACTTGCAAGGGGAAGAGATCAAGGAGGCTTGCCAATAGACTTCTCTTAGTGATTAATTTCTCTTTCACTCTTGCTTGGGATTTTCCTTACCTGAGCTCTGATTCCATGTCAATTTTAGATAACATGTTCTTTGCCTTGGTCAATTACTTCAATATTCCTTATGATTCCAATTTTCATTTCCATTTATTTCTTAACAATCACATAAACCATTATCTCATTGATAGTAATTGAATAAAGAACATAAACATCAAGCATAAGAGACTAGCCAAGACAAGAGGACACGAGATTTTGCCTCAAGCCAGGGAAAACCCTTGATCAATTGTTCTTATTATTATTATCAAATGATCAATAAAGAAGAGAGAGAGAGAGAGAGAGAGAGAGAGTACAATCAAATTCAAAAATGACTTTCCAAAATGATGACTCGTGTCAATATAAAAACGTCAAAGAAACATCCCAGACAAGTATGCAATTCTACCTTTGAACAGTAGCAGACAAGTTCTGCCTTAATCAGTGATCAGCAGTACTTACAAGATAATATTCTAAAGGAGTTGGATCAAATAATGCAGATTCCTTTCCTAAATATGATGGTCCCAAAATCCACCTTGTGCTAGGAAAATCTTTGAGATTATGATAGACATCGTTAGGGCACATGCCATCCCAACCTATGCCTGCGATCTCTACATTCACCCTCATGACATGCTCCAAACATCTTCTCAAATTCTTCATGATTGCAGCCTAGGAAGAACTGTCTTCTAGGCCTCTTAGCCTCCTTCAAACAAAAATCCAAACCTATTGTAGCTATAGGAGGTACTGCAGCCTACTTGAGAGGGGATTCTTGTAGATGCTGTCAACCTAGAAGATATTTACACATCATAGAACACACCCAAAAACACTCCAACTCTATGATTTGGCTCACAGATAATTTGGACCTAAAAATAGGAGAAAGATGCCTAGAAAAACCCTCAAATAAGTGCAGACTTTCCCTTAACATACTCAGCCTCCTGCCTAAGAAACTTGGCCCATCAAACAACCCAACCATAACATCAACTTTTCCCTTGCTCCTTCAGTAGGTTCATCTTCCTTTTGTGGCTATTTCAGATAAAAAATATGAGTGATGAGGTATCTTGAATAGATTACTTATATCCTTCATGGGTACGCTGACTTGGACACTTGAGGAGGAAAATTCAAATTTCAATTTTTCAATTTTTCCCACCTTAATAATGTCGTGCCTCATAAAATTTCTTTTGAATAAATAAATATTTTTTTCGTTATCCAAATTTAGTGATTTTTAGGTTGATTTTTTTCCTCTCGAAAAGAGGAATTCAATGAAATCATCACCTTCATCAAATGAGTTGTCCAAAGTGAAATTTTATCCCTAGATGCCAATTTTAACAATTCTTCAAAGAAATATCTCCTGAAATTCAGGTGGCAAGTTGCTCCTGAATCAAGCAACCAATCATATTTCCACGAAGAAAGTAAAACATTGAACAAGTCTTCAGTTAATGCATTGTTACAATGTTCCACAACATAGTGAGTGGATTCCAGTGTTTTAACTTTCTCTTTGTCATTGGTTTTACCTTTCCCTTCATTTCTTTCCTTCTCAATTTTGTCCCTAGGCAACTTACATGTGGATGCATCATGTCCATCTCTATTGCATCATATGCAATGAATATTAAACTTTTCTCCTTGGAACTCTCTGTGCCCCTTGCATCTAAAATTCCTCCTTCCTCTTCCTCTTCAGCCACCTCTTCCTCTGGAAGAATCTTGTGCATAATTCTTCTCCTTTTGTGTAAGGCATACAGCTTCTTTAGTACACTGAGGAGTTATCTTCTTCCCAAAATAATTCTCTCTCTGAGCAAATTTCTTTCCAAGGAAGTCAAAGCTAATCTCCTTAATGTTTCCACTTTCTTGCAATGACTCAAGATAATGTGAATAGGTGGGGTATAGTGCCTTGACATAAGCTATGAGAGGAATATATATCTCAACAATAGTGGCTTTTATATCATGCATAATGGATCTTACTTCTAATGCTAAGGCAATAGGGTCATCATTTTTCAACTCAAGACTGAACAACTTAATCATCAATTGAACAACTTCAAGTTCAGAGTGTGAGTCATACAATTCCTTCAATTTCATTAAAGCTTCAAAGGAATTTGAAAATGGTGAAATATGGTGACTCACCTCTTCATTTATTGATGCTTCAATCAAGGCATAAGCCTTGTTGTTATTATTTTCCCAAATGGAAAGCTCCTTATATGAAGTGGGCTTTGCAGGTGCATTGTCTCCTTCTCCTTCACAAATCCCTTTCCACAACTCATTGAAAATGAGGGTGTGTTTTATCTTCTGGGACCACTCAGGATAGTTCTCTTTGTGAGTGAGAACTACTCCCACTATGGAGATGAGTGAATGCATCATAAAATTTGATGTGGCCTCAAAATAATTGCAAAAAAATTGATATGCCTTCAAAAGCCTTCAATTAAAAATATAATCTCTCAATATACCTTCATGACATATTACATAATGCTCACATATCTCATTACATACCACATATGGTCCACATAACATATATTATAATACACCCCTCAAAATAGGAACTCAAGGTATTTTCCATCCATATGCTCCATTTAATATATGTGCCATGTAAAGGATTATGGTATTAAAAAATAACTCCAAATACAGTCTTCAAAAAGGCTAACGCATATAAAAAATTGATACACACACCATTCAAATAATGATTCACCCACCATTCAAATGTATATAGATAATTCCAATGCGCCATTCAACACTCCATTCACTGCACGGTCATTCATCTAGATATAATGTATCATTTCCTATTTATAATAGCTTGAACACAGAAGAATGCACCATATACAGCCTGAGACATAGTATTATAACCAGAGATATGACATTCATATAAAACTTCAATGCACTCCAACAGATGGACTTCAAGAGTTACACACATTTAATTAACGAATTTCTCAAATGTCGAGAATGGATTAAGACGTAGAGAACGATTGCAAAAGAAGGTCTCTCAGTTTTGAACTTCATATCCAGCAAGTCAGCCTAGTGATCTACATCCATAGGAACAAAGAGGATCTATGTTACTTGGAGCAGAACTTTAGGGAATCAAGCCCAAAATGCAAAGGAGTTATTGAGTAGGAAAATACTAGAATGGGACCTGTGCTCCAACAATTTCACACTACTCGAACGCAAAGCTTCTATGAGAGTTATCCATTCAAAAAAAATGCACATGATTATGCAAGGATTTGATAGAGATGTTAGTCTGCAAAATATGTAGAACAGAAGCAGTGGGAGTTACAAGGGCAGAAAGGAAGCTAAAAATGGGGCTGCCTCTGATACCATGTCAGGCCAAGAGGTAACTCCTCAAATCAAATTATGTCTTTTCATTAATATGGATCATAGATATATACATGGAGAGAGAGACTCTTGGGTTTCATCTCCCAATGTCTCTTCATTTTCTAATTCTCCTTATTTTATATTTACAATATTTACATGGATTCACCTAATCCAAAATATTAGGTGTCAACAAGTTGTGCCCAAAGAATCTATCCATGAAGGAGAGGACCTCATGTCCCGCACACTCATCAATGATTTAATCGATGAAAGGTGTGGGGAAATTGTCTTTGAGACAAGCTATGTTCAATGATTTAATCGATGAAAGTTCGTGCAGATATGAATGGTGCCTTGTTTCTTAAGAATGGGAATAGGACTGGACACACATGTGGTGTATTCAATGGGGTAAATAAAACCATCCTGCTTGAGCTTATCTATTTCGACTTTAATAGCATCACACTTGGAAGGATGGATAGGCCTTTATTTTTTGTGGACATGAATGGAATCGGGTCATGTGTTAATATGGTGTTCAACAATGGCGAGATCAAGTTCAGGCATCTCAGAATAGGACCAAGAAAAAACTTCATGGAGTTATTTGAATAACTTTGTGTAAGCTTCAATTTCTTTCAAGGTGCATTGTGCCCCCAAAGTGATATTTTCTTCAATCCCTGGTTTATTCGAAATGTTAACTTTGATGGTAGGGGGAATCTTAGCCATATTTTCTTCTTCAAAAGCATCTGGCATAGGGATGGGATTTTTAAACCTATCAACCTCACCATGAATGAATTATTTGGACTCCACAGCATATTTATCATGGGTTTGATGTGTGAGGAAGAATGCATGATGGTGCATCTCATCCCAAAAATAATCAGGGGTGGTTATAGCTTCCATGATGTCTTCATCAGAATGAAGGATGGGAGGATAGGAGGAAGAAGTACAACATGATGAGGAACTACCTAAGGCATATTTGTGAGAGACTAGGTTCACATACACATCGTCAGAATGGTTGGAGGGATGGATAGTAGATGTGATATTTACCAATGTTGAAACTGAACTGTCTTCTGAAGAAGGTTTGAAATAAGCACAATATGAAACCCCTAAAGAGTCTAAATATATCGATCCCATGGATGATGACATGTAGAGAATGGATGTGAAACTATCTGTTATCTCAACATCGGGAGGGGGAATCACAATGGTGGGTTTGGAAACCTCCTATTCTGGTAAGGTTGGGTCCAGAACCCACAGGTAGAGGGGAAGTGTAATCACTACGAGCGGAATCTAACTCGTGAAGCACTTGAAGAATATCACGAAAATATTTGATACGGGGATAGTGATGGGAGTAATGACCATAGTTATCACACAAATAATGAGGGTGATTTGTGCATAAGGATTCATTCTTCTTGGCTGCCTCATGTAAGGTAGCATGGACCTCAGGAATGTTAGAGTCAAGAAAGGTATCAGAGACCACATTCTTAATATTAGGGAGCTCGGGACAATTATTTGTGGCATGCCCAACAACATAAAACAAAGCACATGGGGGAAAAGGATTTGGAGGTTTAGGAGGATTGGGAGTTTCTTAAGGTGCCTTGTCTTTATTCCCCTTTTTCTGGGCTTTTCTCCTCTAGCCAGATGTTTTCAAAATAGGAGTGGTTTCCTGTTGAGTTTGTTGTGGAATTGAAGCAAAGGAAGAGGTGGTTACAAAGGGTTGAATTGGAGTCAAATCCGTATAAGTTTTGAGTTGATCAGGGGGACTTTTTGTGGGAGGATGAATGTACCAGACTGAGATCCCCAAGGTGATGTTAGGAAGAATCAATGTAGCCATTACAGGGGTGGAAAAAATTCTTGATGGTAGGAACAAGAAAGGTATCTAACCAAAGGGGTAATGACCTGGAGGAACAGCTTCAATATGGGAAAGACCTAGGGGAATGGTTCTAGTTCGAAAAGGACTAGGAGAGATATTAGCAAAAAGAAACTAGCCTGGAAAAATTGTACTTGAAGGACGAGTTGAATCTTTAGCAAGATGTTGTGGAGGAGTTGGTTGTTGAGAAGGTGTACCAGACCACTTGCCTAGGACCCATGACACTTGAAGCATGTAAACACTAGACATTAGGGGAAATTTGAGGTCTAAAATGAGCCTCCTAAGGAAATTATAAAATAATAGTGGAAATAATGAAATGAGATTAGATTATATCATCAAATTTTAGAGGGACAAAATAAAAAACTACTTTTGAAAGTCGTATTTTCAACTTATCTCCCTATGGGTTTACTCAAATTTCGAGCAGGAACACTCGTTGGATGCAGAATTTGATTCCTCACCCAAGGAGTACCCATGTTGCATACTTTCAATGGACCTTGCTACATGAAAAATTGGAAATACATGAAAAACGTGATTGAAATCACATTTTCGTGTATTTCTCATTTTTCGTATAGTAGGTTCCATCAAAAATATCCAACATGGATACTCCTTGGACGAGAAATTAAATTTTGCATCCAAGTACTCTTGCTCGAAATTTGAGTAAAACCTTAGGGAGATAAGTTGAAAATACATGTTGAAAAAGTTGTTTTATTATTTTATTATTTTTTAATCTTTTTACTTTTTTGCCCCAAAAATGGTGAATCATCCCCCATGGCTAACATCATCATCTTGAATCCTATTGGTTCTTATAAAGTTTATTTTGGTTGTACATTTTTCTTAGGAGGCCCATTTTAGACCTCAAAATTTCTCTAATGAAGAGTTGGGCTGAGAAGGAGTAGGTGGTGGATCATAGTAAGCCTCAAGCAGCATGGAATCTTTATAGACTCTGGTAGAAACATCAATTAAGGAAGGGGTAGTCTTATTTCTAGTCATCGATGAGATATTGGTTTAAGGAGAGGTATGAGACTGAGGGTCAAGTAAATCAATTGATCCATAGTGACGATCTTTCCATTGTGAGGAAAGCACATATTATGAAAGAAAGTAGATGTAATAGAAAACATGGCATAGATGTAACTACTACCCAACAAGATGTTACAATCTAATGGGGAATCAATGACTTAGATATCAATCGATATTGTCTTATTGACAACAGTTATGGGGCAGTTGCGAAATATACTGAGAGGCTATGAGGGGTGACTGTCCCAAGCCAGAAGAGTGATAGTGGATGGTGACAGGTTAGGGGAACCAAGTTGCTTCCAAACACTAACGACCATCACACAGATGGAGGTGCCTTAGTCTATTATACACCACTATATAGTGGCCTTTTTTATGGAGATTGGTATTTGAAAAGGAACATATGAAGGGGGTATGTTCCTTTTATCAACATCAAAGAAAACCACATGATCGTTAAAGGGGTCCATAGCGCCTAAAGTAGATAGTAGAGATTTCCATTGGGATGGGCACGTCTAGAGGACTTCTAGTGTTGACATGGCAGCAGGAGACAACACCAAGTCATCTACTATGCTATAGGTATGATATGCTTTAGAAGAAGCAACATTTCGACGTAATGACCTTTGGGATCTTAGGGGAAATCTCAAATTTAGGTGGAGGGGTCTATACTATACCACTTGGTAATGATAGAGGTTCGGTAGAAACTATGGGTTGGAAATCAGTCATTGAATTCACAAGAGACTTTTAAGATTGGCACGACCGAGTTTGGAGGTTGACTTTTTCCGGTGTTGACCTCTTTGAAATTCATCATGAGAATCTGGAAATTGTTTCGGCCATATTGTGAACAACAGTGTGCTGCATTACCTTGGATGTGTTGCGTAGCCACATATCCTTGATGAGGAAAAGGATTTGTAAGCACAGAAAAATGTGATGAAGCAAAAGGGAGAGTAGGTGGAGAAATGGGTCGAGGTCCTTGAGAATCAGTTGCTTGAGCTTCCCATGCTTGGCGCATTTGAGGTAAAAGGTGATGTTCATGAGTATAATGGCCAAAATATCCACAATATGCACAAGGTTTATTGGTTCTAAGAGCCTTAGTTTGATTGGGTTTTCCACCTTATTGTTGGGTTGTGGAATTAGGCTAGTCACCCTTAGGGGCATTAGGTTGTCGACCTTAGTTTCCCTTATTGCCTTTAGGTTGTTGATTCTGGTTACCTTTCCCCTTATTCATTCTCTTGTGGTTAGGGGGATTGGTAGTACTATGTTGAGCATACACATTATTTTGTGGAGGTGGTTATTGTTGGGGCATAAGAGGCGGAGGCATGGGGTTGAGGTTCTAGTGCCAATGGGGCTGTAGCTATAGGTGGTGCATAAGGATAGTAAGGATTTGCAACAACATTTGGATAACCAAGTTGAGAAATAGTTGGCCCTGGCATCGACTGCTGAAGGTGGGGATATACATATGACATGCTTGTACCTTGGTAAGAGTTGGCATGTGAAGTATCGGGAGGGGGATATGTGTAAGTGGAACTGCCCACACCCCCCCCCCCCCAAGGTTGACCATAACTCATAGAAGGTTGAGGATATGGTGATAGTTGAGGGTGGGATAGAGATCCAATGATACCATCAACAGCATGTGATGCCCCCAGCACATTAGCAGCACCAGGCCAAGGCAAATCAGGTAGGACAGTATAAACATAACCTAACTGAGCATATATCAAATCATATTTTAAGGCTATATAAAGAGCTTATTACTCAGTCTAAGGGAAGTGAGAGGTGAAATATTTATGTTATGAAACCAGCTCACAAAAAGATAGAAAAAGAGAGATCCACGCCTTAGAATTCAGCCTCTTCGAGGGGGCAACCTCCTTTACATTACATAAATGAACAATTCTTGGATGATACAAATGACAAAACCTCCTTTCTATATATAGGAGTCTAAGGAGTCAAAATATAATCCAGCTGACCTAACAATAATAATATAAAGCCACAAAAATAACAATAGAGGGATTCTATGGGGCACAGAAATAACAATATGGGGGTAATAGGGGCACAACAATATAAATAAGGGGTATAACTACAATAGTAATGGGGTAATCACTAGTATTATAGGGACCCAACATGCCCCTCTCCTTCAAAAAAGTGTTGTCCTCAACGCTTGAGTAGTTCTGGATACTTCTGCATAAAATTCTCATCCTCCCATGTGGAATCTTCAGCGGATAAGTTCTTCCACTTGATAAGATACTCTGAAATTGATCGATTTCATAGCTGTCGAGTTCTTGCTTCTGTGACTGCTTCCGGTTCCAATATAATTTTTCGTTCCTCGTCAAGTTCTGGCAATATTGTTTGAACTGGGAGCTTGTCGCCTATAACCTTTTTTAAACATGAAAAATGGAAAACTGGGTGCAATCGAGAAGATGCAGGAAGCTCCAATTTGTATGCCATAGTACCAATCTTTTGCAACACCTTGTACGGACCATAATACTTTGGTGATAATTTATTATCATTCTTAGCTTGCTTTAGGGACATTTGCTTATATGGTTGCAGCCGTAGGAATACCCAATCACCTACATCAAAACTTCTTTCACTGCGATGTTGATCTGCCTGTTGTTTCATTCTATTTTGTGCCAACACGAGGTTATCCTTTAAGAGTTGGAGGACTTGTTGTTGATGTTCGATGTGATGTTCCACTGCCTGAACCTTAGAATTTTCTCTTAAATATGATGTGATGGATGGTGGTTGATACCCATAAAGTGCCATAAATGGGGTCATTTTTGTTGCTGTATGGAAGGAAGTGTTATACCACCATTCAGCCAGAGGCAACCATTTGACCCATTGTGTCTGTTTATCAGATACAAAGCAACGAAGATATCCTTCCAAACATTTGTTTACTATCTCAGTTTGCCCATCAGATTGAGGATGATAAGATGAGCTATGAGCTAACTGAGTACCAAGACAAGAAAATAATTCTGTCCAAAAATTTCCCGTGAAAATGGGATCTCTATCACTTACAATAATCTTTGGGTTTCCATGTAGCTTTTGAACTGTTTCCATAAATGCAGTAGAAACTGTACTGGCTTTAAATGGATGTGATAATGCACAAAAGTGTGCATACTTGGTAAGTCTGTCAACTACCACCATGATGACACTCTTTCCCTCAGACTTGGGTAAACCTGTGATAAAATCCATTGAAACCTCCTCCCAACGTTGGCTTGGAATGGATAAAGGTTGTAATAGACCTGGTGTCTTAATTGTTTCAACTTTATTTTGTTGGCAAACCAAACATTCCGCCACAAACTTTTGAATATCTGATTTAAGGCCATCCCAAAAAAATTCCTTCTTAACCCTGTGGTAAGTTTTTAAAAATCCTGAGTGCCCTCCTAAGGGAGAAGTGTGCAATTCCATAAGAATCTTTTGTTTTAGCTGGGAATTCTTACAGAGGTATAAGCGATCTTTGTACCATAACGAATCATTTTTCCAGCTAAATGTATCAGAAGTACTGGAATCTTGTTGTAGCTTTCGAATAAGTGCCCACACTTCTTTGTCATTCTTCCATTCCTCCCTTGCTTCGTTTATCCAATCTGGTTGGATAATAGAAATGGCACACAACAATGCTTCCACATCCTCATCCTTTCTTGAGAGTGCATCTGCCACCACATTTTGCTTCCCTTTTTTGTAGATGATTTCAAAGTCATAACCCAACATCTTTGTGACCCACTTTTGTTGCTCTTCAGAGGATAATCTTTGTTCTAAAAAGTATTTAAGGCTATCATGATCCGTTTTTACCTTGAAGTGTCTTCCCATTAGGTAGGGTCGCCATTTCTTAAGTGCATGGAGTATTGCCAACATTTCCTTCTCATAAATAGCTTTGCTTAAAAACTTTCCCTTGATTGGACGACTTTCAAAAGCAATGGGTCTTTCATCTTGCATTAGAACAGCACCAATTCCATTTCCTGAAGCATCACATTCCACAATAAAGGTTTTTGTGAAGTCCGATGTAGCTAAGACCGGTGCTTGGCACATTGCCTCTTTAAGATGTTCAAAGGCCTTTGTTGCTTCCGGAGTCCATGAAAATGAATCTTTCTTCAATAATGTTGTTAGAGGTGCTGCTATTCTCCCATAATTCTTAACAAACTTGCGATAATACCCTGTCAACCCAAGAAATCCTCGCAATGCTTTATGGATGTGGGGATTTTCCATTCCTTAATGGCTTTAATTTTGCTAGGGTCTACCTTAACTCCTTCATGAGATACAATATGACCCAAATATTCCACCTCCTGGACTCCAAAGAAACATTTGGATCTTTTTGCATATAATTGTTTCTCCTCCAATAGTTGTAGCACCCTGTCAACATGTTCAACATGATCCTTCCAAGACTTGCTGTAGATTAGTATATCATCAAAAAATACTAACACAAATTTTCTAAGGAATGGTTTGAAAATTGAATTCATCAAACCTTGAAATGTTGAAGGTGCATTGGTAAGGCCAAAAGGCATGACCAAAAATTCATAATGACCCTCATGAGTTCTAAATGTCGTTTTCGGAATGTCTTCAATCTTCATTCTGATTTGATGATATCCCGAACGAAGATCCAACTTGGTGAAGTAAATTGATCCATGCAATTCATCCAGTAATTCATCAATGACAGGAATGGGGAACTTATCTTTAATAGTGAGCTTGTTGAGCTCCCTATAATCTGGACACATGCGCCATGATCCATCCTTCTTGTGCACCAATACTACTGGAGCTGAGAAAGAACTTTGACTCGGTTGAATTATACCAGCCTCTAGCATTTCTGCAACCATACGTTCAATTTCACTTTTTTGGACATAGGGATATCTGTACGGCCTGATGTTTGGAGGAACACTTCCTGGAATCAGATGAATAGCATGATCATGATCACGCATAGGTGGGAGACCTTTGGGAGTCTCAAATACCTTGGAATGATTGTCCATGACTTTTTGGAGATCTGGAGAAATAGATGATTCCAATGTGGAAACATCTAGCGAACATAATTGTGCAATTACACCTCTTTGCTCCTTTTTTAGAAGCTTTGTCATGCCATTAGAGCTGATTATCTTTCCTGGTTTCCCTGCAATACCCCTTAATTCAACTTCCTTTCCTTCCACAGAAAATTTCATGAAAAGTTCTTGAAAATTAAAAGCTATTGTACCCAAGGATTGTAGCCATTGGACTCCTAGTACAACATCAGCACCTCCCATTGGAATGGAAAGCATTGGGCTAGTCAATACATATTCTCCCATGGATAGCTTGATATTATGGCACTTTCCAGAGCAATTTATTGTTCCTCCATTTGCAATCATCACTTGACACTCTGGTGCTGGATATAGGAAGCAATTCAATTCTTTTGCTACCCTACAATGAATAAAATTGTGGGTGCTTCCTGAATCAATCAACACTATTACCTTTTTCTTCTTGATTTGTCCTTCTATCTTGATGGTTTGAGGAGTGGTAATTCCCGCCAATGCATTACAAGATATGGTCGGATTTATTTGTTCTTCATCTAGGCTTTGTTCCTGGAGTATATCCTCTTCTTTTGACCTTTCTTGCTCCTTTTCTTCTTCCTCTTCACAATCTATGTAGAATAATTTCTTCTCAGCACACTTATGACCTTTTGTGTATTTGCTATCACAATTGTAACAAAGCCCTTTTGCTCTTTTTTCTTCCAATTGTTGTGGTGTCAACCTTGTAGGTTGTGGAAACTATGGGAAACAACACTTCCGTCTTTATAGTTGTGAATGGTATGCTTCCTAGTTGCCATAATTTTGCTTTCCATTTTTCTTGCTAACCTGAATGCCTTCTCTAATGAATCAGGTTCCCAAAGGCGAACATCATGTTGGATATTATCCTTTAAAGACCCTATGAACACATCAATCCTATGCTCCTCTGGAATATCTTTTACCCTTATGTTCAATTTTTGGAACTCCTCAATGTGCTCCATTACTGAACCCTTTTGTTTGAGACTTATCAATTGGCTAAAAAAAGTGTTGCTTTTTGTATCTTCATAATGTGCTATCAATTCTTCCGTAAAAATTGCCCAAGTGATAAATTTTTTACGAGAGCAAAGCCATTGATACCATACAAACTGATTTGGTTCCAAATATACAGTTGCCATACGTACCTTTTGTGTGTTTTGCACATTATTGAGATCGAAGAACTGCTCCATCTGTAATATCCATGTGGCAGGATCCTTGCCATCAAACTTCCTCATATCGATTTTTGGAATATGGTGGGTCTTTGATCCAACATTAGCGTCTATGGAATCATGATTAACATTACTTTTGTTCACATCATGAGTTTCCTTTACAACCTTTTCACCATTAGTAAGTATTTCTTGTAGAAAATATGTCAAATCTGTCTTCAAATCTGCCATGTCTCTCTTCAAATCTATCTTCGAATCATCCATCTTAGCTTCCATGCCCTTTATCTTAGATTCCACGCCACTTATCTTAGCTTCTGTTAGCTTTTGTGAGCGTGACATTTGTTGCACTTGTTCTTGTAATTTTGATATATCATGTAGCATTTCTTCTTCTTCTTCATGAGTCATGCTAGAGCTTTCAGGTTCCTTACTAGGTGTTTGCATTTTCTTTCCTCGGGGCATCAGTTACCGATAATAATGCTTTACTATGCCCTTTGAATTCCGTTAAACCAAGCTTACACAAAAATTTAAAAAAAAACTACACACCTTTTTTCACTTTATAGAAGCCTGATATTGTATCTGATGTATCTCTGTAATTTCGGACCATTCAGTTCTGAAATTGCTACCTGTAGTAGCCTTCTGCGTCCTCTTTCCAATGCCACAAGTCTGAGCCAAATTGGATTCTCCAAGGAAGAGTTATGTGAAATCTCCCACAGTGACTTGCTTTTAGACTGGTTCAGTAGAGCGAAATTGTACGACGTGCCACGAGTCACTGTTTCAACCTTTGAATCTAAAACACACACACAAGAAACTACAGTCCGTCCTCTTTCTGTACCTTTTTACGAAATTTCAATCCAATCCTCAGAGAGAGAGTTATGACGATTTTCCCCAGGTCACCTGTTTTGAATGTAATTCAGGAGTCTGCAAAAAGGCCAACTTCCTCAGATCATATCTCCGAAAATATCGCGCGAAAAGCTCTGAAATTCAGACCCAAGGTTCAGGGCCAATTCTTCTCAAATGGGTTTTTTTTTTGCGACTTCTGAAACGTCACAGAAAAAAAGTTATAGCGAAAATTCCACGATGACCTGTTTGGAGCAGCGAAACCCTAGAATCCAATGCTCTGATACCAAATGTTATGAAACCAACTCACAAAAAGATAGAAAAAGAGAGATCCACGCCTTAGAATTCAGCCTCTTCGAGGGGGCAACCTCCTTTACATTACATAAATGAACAATTCTTGGATGATACAAATGACAAAACCTCCTTTATATATATAGGAGTCTAAGGAGTCAAAATATAATCCAGCCGACCTAACAATAATAATATAAAGCCACAAAAATAACAATAGAGGGATTCTATGGGGCACAGAAATAACAATATGGGGGTAATAGGGGCACAACAATATAAATAAGGGGTATAACTACAATAGTAATGGGGTAATCACTAGTATTATAGGGACCCAACAATTTACCTACAGGGGCAAAAATCATTCCTAGAAACCAATCCATGTATACGCTATCTTCAAACTCAAGGTCTCTACAGATGCTCCTCCTTCTACACAATTCATAAACATGGTTAGAAAGGCGGGTGGTAGAAGTTTGATGAGAAGAGGTCAAGGGTTCGATACCTATTTCATATTGGAGAGGTAGCTGGAAATAGGAAAGAAAATGTTTGGAGAGAGCCACAAAGGTGGAATGGGAGGCATGCGGT
Source organism: Pinus tabuliformis (assembly GCA_031772625.1). Lineage (NCBI taxonomy): Eukaryota > Viridiplantae > Streptophyta > Pinopsida > Pinales > Pinaceae > Pinus > Pinus tabuliformis. Next base: position 561,487,346 of record CM062819.1, on the reverse strand, counting down.
CATTCCACATACCATTTGGCAGCATCTCCAATTAGGGTGCATTGGAAAAGAGGAAGATGAATGTAGTCTTTAGTGATGGAATTTGATGAACACCACATGTGAAAAGAGTGAGCATGATTTGTGGGATCTTCTCTAGGATTACCTACAAACTTGAGGATGTCAGAAGGAAGTTTGGTAGGTATAGGAGGCCAATTTGGGTTATGGAGAAGAGGAACATTGATGAGCTGGCTAAAATCAAGGAGGCTCAAACCAGCCATATAAGGAAGCAAGGGAGTGTTATTGGCCATATCAATAAAGGTTCTGCCTATGGGGTTACCTTGGTTAGCACCTGAGTTTCCATTTCCCACTTTTGTTTCTAACATGGTGGCAGTATGAGGTTGGAAGATGTGGTGTCCGAGGAATAATTGGAAGAATATGAAGAACTAGATTCAATATGGGGACTCAATGGAGTACTAGGAGGATGGAATCTAACTCGACAAGGGGAGAGTAAGATGTCCCAAAGGAAACTAGGGGCGAAGGCCATAAAGTCTCCACGACAAACGCTTAGGGGTGTAATGATGTCAAGACAAAAATGACTATATATACTAAAGGGTGATTATAGGAGAAAATAGTAACAAAAAACAAGCAAACACCTAGTGTAGTGGTGCCAAGTGTAAACTAACAATAATGATATGCTACTCTAATTCAAGAAAACACGTCCTATCAAAGAAAAAATGACCTCTCGCCTAAAGGTGATCTAGATCATCAAACAGTTCCTAGATCTATTGTTTCAAATGGCCTTCCAAGAGACTTCTCACTTGATGAAATATGATCCCTACAAGCAGAGTTGTCTAGAGAAAAGGTGGGGTAGAAGACCAATGACTTTCCCACAGCCAATCCTATAGGGTGTTTTCCTAATATTTTCCACTAAGGTTACCTTTTTCCCATGAGGGTGTTCAAGTACTGATCTTCTTGGTGATCAACCGTGACACAAAATTTCCTACCATGGGTTGGGTAGCCTTGAGGGGAATCGCTTACACTGTGATCTAGCCTAAGCCCCTCTGAATCAAGTTTCTTACTCACTCTAGCTTTGGACCATGGGATGGTAAAGGATTTTAAGCTCCCTAATATTTCAACTTTCTAGGTCTCAATGTAAGTGATAAATTGGTGTTATTGGAAGCCTATCCCATTGATCCTACACCTAACTACAAAGAATTTTTGGCCCTGGTGCCCAAGTGGGCTTAATCTATGTGATTTGAACTATTGAGGTGTAGTGTTTCAAGTCTTGGCTTGGCGGTGATAACCAATCTCACGTTCACTTAGGGTGTGTGTGTGAAATAATGTGTCAAGTGGATGAGTTAATTAAGCATGTTTTGATGATGCCATGTGCTGTTGAAAATAAAGTGCTGAAAACTATAAATAATGTTGAAAATGGACAGTAAAATAAGCAACATTCAAGCACACAATCTCCCATCCAAGAATGCTATCAAGCAGCTAATAAAGGGAAGGAAAAAAACCAACTCAAAGACCCAAAAAATTTGCAAAATATCTAATGTTTGAGGGACTAGGATCTAGAGTCAAGAATCTGCTGAAAATGGGGTAGAAAACTAGTAAACAACAATGGTGAAAATGTTGGAAAATGACAGGAAAGAAGCCCCAAAAACCAGGACCCGCAATGGGATCCTAAGGGGGAAGGCAACACCAAACTCAAAAGGGAGTAAAATGTTGAGAAAATATATGAGAAATGGTTGTAAAATAGTGGACAAACCCTAAAAAATAGAGGTTGAAAATGTTACACACTAGACTCCTCAGCTCAATAATTCTCTTCATAAATGGTGGAGGTGTACTCTAAAAACTAGGGAGATTTTTCCTTCCTCAATGATAAACTACTAAGTGGATCTAGGCCTAGAGGTGGCTTAGAAAATAAAATGAACCCTTCCTAGCACACACGCAACAGTCTCGGCAAAGCTGGAAAAAACTGCAAAAACAAATTCTAAAATATCATAAAGTGCGAAAATCGACCTAAAAAGTGTGCTAGTGTAGCTTTTGGGCAGAAAAGTTCATTTTGGCCGCAATTATTGGGCTAAAAAGTGCAATATTCTCTCACTTCTATTGCTTGGTAGATCTAACCCAGGATGTGTCGTCTCCTACTCGGCTAGTACCTGTGACCTGTGAAAAGATGTGGAACCCCAACGGAAACATTTTTTTTTTTTTTAAAACAAAGGAGATCTAAAAATAGAAATTGAAAGGGCTAAAAATAGCTAGAAAAACATTGAAGATAGCAAAAGTAATAGTCATCAAGGTTATTAATTACTACACCAGTGGAGTCATCATTTGTTAGTGTACAGATTTTGGAGAATTGTACCAAAAATACTTCGCTTAAGTCACTCGTGACAACTGACCCTAAAAAAAATATGGTTGCTTTTATGCTTCAAATATCCAAAAAGATGCGATAAAACCCTGCAATAAAATATATGATGCAAGACCAAAACATACAGCATCAGTAAATGAATGTGAAATAACCCAATGGAGGACTTCAAATGAATAATAATTTTATTAAAACACTTAGTGAAGAAGATTTACAACATGGGTATGTAGATCCCCCTCTGTGCGATGGGTCCTTTTGATGTCCTTGCACTTTAGTGATTTGTTTCTCACTCCCAACTTGCAATGGGAAAAAAACCAGAAAATAGCTTGAACTCAAGTGGGATATCAAATGTGATTAGACGATGGTGGTGACAATGAGAATGATTAAGGTGAAGAATGAATAGAAAGGCCCTCTATTTATAACAAAGTATTGAGCTGAATTAGGAATTATAAAATAATAAAATATTATTGACTAAATCAAAATCTAGTCATTGAGAATACTTTATTATATTTTTGTGAGGGAAAAGATATTCAAAATGGTCAAATATCTTTATTTAGAAAGTGGTTGAAGTAATTAACAAATAAAAATGATTTATTAATCACGTTGTAAGAATTAAGAAATGTGTGAATTTGTAATAATTATTACATAATGGTTTAACAATTATTCCAAAAATAAAAATAAGGAATAATAAACAAATAGTGATTTATTTAAATATTCCAAGGTGATTAAGTCAAAGGTGACTGGAAATTGTTATCAAATAATGATTTAATAATTATTTCTATAGAAAAATAAATAAATAATGATTTATTAAATTATTTTCATGGGGTTTTTTTAGATTTTAATGAAAAAAATTTAAGAAAATTGGTTTCCTAAATTATTTCCATGTTGAAAGTGAATTTTCTATGGTAAAATTAATCCTACATGGCGTATTTCGATCAACCTAGGAAAAAATGGCTAGGTGATCATTTTTAGGTGATAACAATAGTTTTTTAACCTCACATGATAAAACAATGGTTGGCGCAGTGACTCAGGGTGGTGTCAAGGCAGTGATAGATGTTGTGAGACCTTAGACACCGCAACCCAATGGGTAAGGAGAGCACTTGAACCCTGTCTAAAATGTTGAAAAGTAACTAGGTTTGGTCTTCATAATGGCATGTGTAATTGTGAGCCTTTACGATTTGTCATCTAGTCATAAAAGTAAATTTGATTCTATGTCATGTATGAAGGACCCTTCTTGGGCATATTACACTTGTGTATGAGTCAATAGAAACATCAAGTAGCCCTCCAAATGCTGAGCACAAGAATTAACCTCAAGTCGGCTTCAAAGCGGAATTAGTTATCTCTCTAACTGACATGTCGGCTCAGCGTGATGTCAAGTCAGCTTATTACCTTGGCAAACAACTATATATAGTGTAGTGCATCTTCATTTCAGGACATAATTTTCGGTGATCAAGTCTGAAGTAGAAAAGTGTGAAGTACAGCGAGTTAGCTTATAATACAAAAAATTACAACGAAGGAAAGAGTATAATCCGATCCCTTTTTTTATTTTTTTGTGGATTTATATTATCTTTATGTGTGAGGTAGCAAGATCTTACTTGCAGTAGGAGAAGCTGAGAAAGAGTAGCACTCCTCCTAGCCGAGTTGGATGAAGGTTGAATCTAGAAGGGAGGTCGAGACAAGAATTAGAATAAGGTAAAGTCTAGAAGAAAGGTTGAAATAAGAATAAGGTAAATTCTAGAAGGGACACTGAATGTTTGAAGCTAAATAATGTCGAAGGAGAAGAGGAGTCGAGAAAAGGAAAGGAGCATAAGGTTGATTGTCGTTGTCAAAGGATCTCATCAAAAGAACTTGTGTCTTGGTCTTGGAGTGGAAAATAGGTCAAGGGTCATGGTCTTGGTATTCATCAATTGGAATCTCTATAAGAAGAAGAATTTGTTCTGGTTTTCCTCTCAAAGAGTGAGAGGTTTTGGCCCTGGATGATAGCCTATATTCTGTGTCTCTTGTCTCTTTATGGTTTATGAATTGGTAGTTGTTTGATGAAGAAGAACACTAATAACTTAAGTAAATGAAGATAATAATATAAAGAAGTAAAAATCACTCACAAGTAGTTACTAATAGAAGAGAAATCACTTAATTACTATGCCCTAGATTTATCAACATGGTATCAAAGCTAAGGTGACTAAGTCAAGGATGTCCATCTTATCAAGAGATGCTCAAGTATCAAATCTTTAAGAAGGAACCAAAGAGAAAATCATCTTGAATTCAAAACCCTATATTCAAGAAGTCTACAAAGAAGTATTGGAATCACCATCAAATGGGAGATGGCCAAAACCCTACATCTACTCAAGTTAAAGTGTTTTGAATACTATTCATCCAATGTAAGCTAGATCAAAAGGTAGTGTCATCTCACTCTCTGTGGGATCAACGATCATTCTTGAAGAAAACTACCTTCATCAAGGAGAAGTTTTCTATCCTATATATCATCATCAACATCAAGAAAGAAACAAGAATAAGGAGCATCCTATCAAGTAAGTATATTTATGTCCACATCTAAATCTGTCAAAATTTATTTTTGAATGGAAAGAAATAAATTGGTTGGGGCTTCAAACTATCTTGCATGGAAGAAAATGACATATCTAAATCTCATTGAAAATGAGGTGATGGAACATGTCAAAGGATCTATCACAAAACTAGGAGAGAAATATGCTCAAGCTCTTGCCAAGTATATGAAAGGGGAAGTTAGGGCTCAAAGGATTCTCATAGAATCCATGAAGGATCCCTTCATCCCTTATATATATAAACTCGAAACTTCAGAAGAAATCTATGACAAACTAGTAGAGTTGTATTATATTAGCATTGTTGGAGAAGTCATCTCATTAAGACAATAATTTACAAGTTGAAGATTCATATGTAAGATGGAATATCCTCATAATTTATGAGGATATCTGAGATATGGGATCAACTACAAGATCTGGGAGAAGTCATGTCTGGTAGTGAAATCATTACAGTGGTATTAAATTCACTACCGGAGGAGTGGGGTAACTTTACTTCAAGTATTTATGGTAAGAAAGAAGCTACTCCATTCCAAGGTTTATGGTCACTATGAAAGATTGAATAATCTAGACTAAAGACCAAATCTGATGTGGGAGAAGGTGAGCAAAGTCAAGCTTATGCTACAATGACAAGAAGAAAAGGAAAATTTGGAAAGTCTGGTTCTTGGAAAAAGGAAAGGGACATGTCTAAGATTCAATGCTATGGGTGTCAGGAATATGGACACTATAAAAGAGATTGTCCTAATATCGAAAGGGACAATAACAAAAGAAGAAGAGAAGAAGCTCATATCACTGAAGAAGTGGAGGAAGCTGAAAAGAAGAAATCCAAGATAGAGGAAGTAAGAGATCTCTACTGTGAGTGAGATAGCCTTCCTCACCTAAGTTGTTTTCAAATTCCTAAGTCTTCTATTGTAATATATGGCTATCATGATGGGATGCATCAAGGAATCATAGCAGCATTGAAAGAAAGATCCTGAGATATCATCATATAGAAGCATGATAGATGATTAGAATCTATGGAATTCAAGGATATAAATCTTGGGAATCGCATTGGAAGCATAAGTGGAAAGGCCATCTAGTACAAGGTTCATCATACATCTATCAAAAGGAAACATCTATTGATGGGGATACGTTAGATCCTCAATATTCTCTAATAGGATCTTCATTGAAAGGTTCACCGATTATGAGGAGAAGCAAGTGTTTCATCTAGAACTCTAAACTTGTGGAATTCATGGGATGATGATATGATGACATAAGAGTGAAGAAAATCAAGAGATTGAAGCTCTTTCAATCAAGGAAGTTGTTGTAGGAAATCTAGATGACCCAAAGGAAAAATGAGGTAGGTATGCTTATGAAAGCCATGTCATATGGTTGCAGAGATCATGAACCAATGCTCTATATTAAGAGCGTGATCAAAAGAAAGGATCTCCTCCCTAAAAGGGATGAAAGAATGCATGGATCACATATTCCCTAGATGAAACCAACATAATATGTCCTCATATGAAGTGTGGGGTGGTTGACTACCCTTGAAAAAATATGTATCTTTTGGGAGACGTGTCAATATGTATGCAGGATGCCAATGCAAACTAGAATATGTCATGATAAAATACCATCACAAAGGTAATGTTTATTTTAATGTTCATTCCTTTATTTTTGAATATCTGAATGGGTTTATCCAGGGCTACCAAGGGAAGAACTATGGATATCTTCCACCACCGATGCACATGTAGTAGGATGAAAGATCCTTAAGTAAACATGGCATGAATAAAGCAGCATGGCATAAAGGAAGGCCAAATATGGACTGATGGATAACTTTATGATGATGACACGGTTGACTCATGGATGAAAGTGATGGATGGTCAGTTCCCTATGTAGAAGTCCCAAACATGAAGACTCCTAAATAATGAAAATACATTTATGACATCGTGAGGAATTATTCAAGCAGTTGCTTGTCCCATCATATCCACCTAAGGAGCTATTGTAGGTCCCTAATTAAGAGGGATCCTGGAAACAAGTTTCTTACTTGGAAGAAACTTGAAAATTCCTAAGACAAGAGGGAGCTTAGGTACATTCCTTATGTAGGAATGAGTACATTTATTTATTGGAACAGATATGTCATCCTTAATTAAGAGGGAGATTGTTGGGTGTCAGAATTACAATTTAATTGAACTCCTTCAACACTTAATTTGTCAAACCAGAGCTACATAAGCTTTGAGGCGTAGCATAGGAAATAACAAAGATTATGTGCTTAAATTCTACAAATCCTAGTTCTGATCCACTAACTAGGGTTAAAAGAACACAAATATGACAACCAACATCCCCCCAACCACATTCCTTTGTGTGTCGTCACACAACCACTAACCTCTGCAAAAAAACAAAATTGAAAACTTCCTTCACTTCTAAATCTAGATATTGATTCATGATCCTTTTGCTTTCACCTTCTTGAAATGGGTTTTCCTTAGGCGCTTGACCAATTTCCTCATACATATTTTCAAATGAGCTGCATGGAATTTCCATTTCTTCACGTGACTTTTCCATTTGGACACCGCCTCCATCAATTCTCCATTCTTTCCTTTAAATGCAGTATTTTTTTCTATTATACTAGTTAGAACTTCTAGTTCATATATTTGTTGCTTCAACTCGTGAATTTGACTTATTCACTCACCAGAGACAGAATGTCTCTCTTCAGCTTCTTCCTACATTGTTGCTTTTTTGGCCACTGATTCGTGAGGAACATCATCATTTTCTCTTTTCTTCTCCATCTCCTGCGTTTTAGGACTCAGAGGGAAATTATCCTCATATTTATCTATTTTCTACTCTTTTTTCACCTCTTGCCTTATTTCCTATTCATGAGTCACCTTTTTCTTCTTAGCTTTCTTCATCATAGACGACAAAGGAATATCATCCTCTTCCAAGGAAAGCAGGTAATGATGGTTAGAGATGGTGACTACAATGGTTAAGATTTCAAGAGATGAATGCATGGTTCACACATGATGACGACCAAATCATTTAAAAGGTGACAAGGCAACCACCCTCCAAAATTTTGGCCTGCACCCAATTTCGAAGCCTCCCTTGAGAGTTTCACTTGATGACTGCACACACTCGGGTTCACTCTATGAGCTCATGTGAGTCTTCGTGTTTGCCTACTTGTTCATTCCACCCAAGCTTTTGCATGTTGATGTCAATGTCATGCTTGCGACCATGTTCTAGAAATGCTCAAGGTCTTCGCTTCATGTTTACATGTTGTGTTGGCTATGAAAACATATGTCGCACTCACACATAGAGTCACATTCAATGTTGTGCAAGTGTCATCATTGTCAATCAACGATTAATCATGTTAGGATATTTTGAAACATAGGAAATAGTTAAGTATAACTTGGTCTAGTGTAGAGTTAGGTAAAGTGTGTTTCTTTACTATGTACTTTTGTAACTTACAATCTGACGGTCACGATATGTAGTGATCTGACGGTTCATTCTCTCCTCGGTATTACCGACACTTGATTCGTGGCTTAACACCCGATTGGTCCATGATCTCTATGCAAAGAGCATGGAGGGTCATTTGTAGGGTAACCATTCATGAGAGAAGCTTATGTAAACTTTCATTCTTTTATTAATAAATTTCCTGAAGTGGCTGTGTTGGCTCAGGCCATGGACTATTTCCCTCTTTGAGGGTTTTAACCACTCATGAGAATTAGAAGAAGAAGATACATTTAGTGCATATCCAGACCGAGATGTTTGACAACCACATGCAGAAAGTGCTATTCTTGATGATGAAGTTGAAGTTGAAGAGTGCTCCAAATGGATGTTATGCTTCTTCATTGCTGCTTCCAAGGCTTCCATCTTCTTAAAGCATTTGGATTCTAAGTGGCCACGTCAATTACAAAAGTGGCAATGTCTATCAGTCTTCTTCCCTTTGTTTTTATTTGCCTTATCATTTTGTTGAAATGATTTTTCATTTTGAGGTTGAAATTGCTTAGGACCCTTGTTTGGTTTAGGACCATTCTTTTTAGGATACGGCTTCTTAGGATTCTTTGAATTTGGTTGTTGCTGGGCGGCTAAGGCTTTCTTAGAAGAGTTTCCAAGATTAAGAAAACCAAGGTGTAAGAGTTTTTCTTGTTCTCTTATTAAAGAATCACAAAAGGAATCAAAGGAAGGGGACTTGTAGGCTTGTCCTTGAGAAATGAAGGCTTCTCTTGTAGAATGGAAGGTGGAAACAAACACAGAGTAGGCTGGTCCCAACTTAGTAAGAATGGAATAGATAAGGTTACCATCTTTTTTCTTAACCTTAACACCTTCCAAGAGAAGTCTAAGGGTCTTGAACTTGGATAGAAAATATTCAATGAAAGAAAAATTATTGGGGTCTAATGTAAGCAACTCATTTTCGAGTTGATGGGCTCTAAGTTCATTTTTAATTCCAAAAACTTTATTGATCTGTTTCATTGCTTCATCAGGAGTATCAATTTCTACGATATGGAATCTAAGGTCTGGAGAAATAGACATCCCTATCAACCCATATGCTTGATCTTGCCTATTTTCCCATTTGGCTACCTTATCTTCATATTTCAGTTTGGTTTCTTGGCCTGAGGCTATTCTGTAAAGACCTTTACTTCTAAGTAAATCCACAATGTAGGACCACCAATGGAAGTAGTTGGCGCTGTCAAGAATAACTTGGCATGGACTTTCCATTTTTAATAGAAACTGAAGCTATATATGTTGAAAATATTTGTTCCAATGGAAAGATCTCGAAAAAATAAGCTGATTAAAAAAAAACGGCTCTGAAAATGGCTTCCCGATGAAGAAGTCATGGCTTTTTGAAGAAAAGTTGTTGAAGATGTCGATGAATTGTGGGAATGTACGGAAATGAATGATAAGTTTATATTAAAAAAAAAATCTACCCCATTTCAAAACTTAGTCAAATAAAGTAGCTTTGGACCAAGAAAGACTTGAATTCAAGACCTCTATTCTCATAAAGTATCTAATTGATTCTGGAGCTTCTTATCACATGGCCAAAAACAAAGCCATGTTTTCTTCTTTAAATGATTGTAACACCAAAAATATATACATTGGCGATGATAGATCTCTTAGTGTTGTAGGAACTAGAACTGTTCATATAGACAATGGTCAATTTAATTATGTATTATGTGTTCCAACCTTATCCTGCAACCTTCGATTTGTATATCAGATACCTCATCTAGGTGAAGGTAAAATCATTGAATTTTCACCTCACGATGTTGTAATTAAGGACCTAAGAGATCTTAGATAGATTTTAGCTACTGGAATTGCTGATGATTCTACAAGGTTGTATAAGTTTAACAACTTTGGGTCATCAAATCTTCCCTCAGTATTTGTTTCTCATAATGATGAAGTGAGCAAACTTTGGCATGAGCAATTTGGTCACTTAAACTATCACTCTCTTCAGAATCTATGTAAAGAAAATATGGTGACAGGTCTTCCAATGGTATCTTGCAGAGATGGTGTTTGTCCCGGATGTGTACTAGGAAAACATCATCGAGATAGTTTTGAAAAATGTGCCTCTTGGCATGGCTCAACCCCTTTACAGCTTGAGCATAGTGATTTATGTGGTCCACTTCCAGTTGTTTCATTCTCTGGCTACAAGTATTTCTTAACTTTCATTAATGATTTCTCCAGACGTGCTTGGGTATACTTCTTAAAACTCAAGAGTGAGGTATTTAACATGTTTTTGGCCTTTAAGGCCTTTGTTGAAAAACAATCTGGACATCAAATTCTTAAGCTAAGATCTGATAATGGCGGAGAATATGTTAACAACAAATTAATCAACTTTTGCACTGAGAATGGAATTCAAATGCAACATATTGTTCCATATACCTGAAAGGAAGAATCGCACCTTAAAGGAAATGGCTAATTGTATGCTTCAATCTAAAGGAATTAGTCTTAATTTTTGGGCAGAAGCAATTAACTGTGAAAATTACATAATAAATCGCACTCCTACTAAGGTTTTAAAGAATATCACTCCAGAAGAAGCATGGAGCTCAATTAAACCAAATGTAAGTCACTTTCTTGTTTTTGGAAGTGAAGCATGGGCCCATATTCCAGATGAGAAACATAAAGCTTTAAAAAATAAGAGTGAAAAATGTATTTTTGTTGGATATTCTGAAGATATCAAAGGATATAGACTTATTCCACTTAAGTCCAAAAATGTTATCATTAGAAGAGATGTAAAGTTTGTTGAAAAAATATCGGCCTACGAGCCTAGTTCGGCTGATGTGCCACCTCTCTCTATCTCTTCTACTTTTCAAAATATTTCTTCTTCAAATGATGAAAGCAAGGATGATAATCCTCCCCCACCTTCTCAGGATTATTCTTCAGCTCCTCAGCTTCCAAAATGGGTCCGTGCAACTTGGGATGCAGCAAGTGCTCTTGCCGGTGATCCTACAGATCAGCGACATACATGTTCTCAATTCGATAGAGCCTCTTCTTTACTGGCTCAAGCTTTAGCAAATTATGATCCTGACACCTTTGCAGAAGCTTCAGGGCATCCAGATTAGGACGCAGCTATTAATGAAGAATATCGTTCAATATTGGCAAATGATACATGGGATCTTGTTCCTCCACCAAAGGGACGAAAACTTGTTAGATGCAAATGGGTTTATAGAACCAAGTATGGACTAGATGGGAAAGTTGATAAACATAAAGCTCGTCTTGTTGCTAAGGGTTTTTCACAAGTTGAAGGCATTGGCTATACTGAAACCTTCTCGCCTGTTGCCAAAATGAATTCTATTCGCCTTGTTCTTTCCCTTGCGACCTCTTTCAAATGGGAAGTCCATCAAATGGATGTTAAATCTGCCTTCTTGCATGGGGACTTGCATGAAGAAATCTATATGGATCAACCTACTGGCTTTATAAAAACAAACTCCAGCCTTGTATGTCGGCTTAAGAAATCCCTTTATGGTCTCAAGCAAGCTCCTCGGGCTTGGTATGCCAAAATGGATAGCTTTCTTTTAGAAACTGGCTTTTCTAGGTGTCATTCTCACAATACTGTCTACACCAAGAAAATGGGCAAGTCTCTTATCCTTCTTGTTCTTTATGTTGATGATCTTATCCTCACTGGTAGTGATCCCAACTTTATAAACCATGTGAAGTCCAACCTTAAAAAGAAGTTTGAAATGACATACTTAGGACACTTGCATTATTTTCTTGGTCTTCAAGTCTTGCAATCCAAGGAAGGTAGTTCCCTTTCCCAGTCCAAGTATGCATGTGATCTTCTACGCCATTTTCACATGGAAGACTGTAAGCCAGAGCCTTCTCCCTTTTAGTCTAGAGCCAAAATTTCCGTCACTTGTACTTCACCTAAAGTTGATGCTACCTTATACTGTCAACTTGTAGGAAAAATTTTGTATCTGACCCATACTCATCCTAACCTTTACTTTGTTGTTGGCCTTATTGCTCAGTTTATGCAAAACCCACATGAAACTCATTGGAAAGCAGTTAAAAGAATACTTCATTATGTTCAAGGTATAGTCCAATTTGGGATTCATTACAGTGCAGAAACATCTCCTCTATTGGTTGGTTTCACTGATTCTGATTGGGCTAGTGACCCTAATGATCGGAAAGTCTACTGCAGGTTATGTGTTCACTCTTGGTTCAGGACCTATTACATGGGCTTGCAAGAAACAAAGTGTCATTTCTCTTTCTTCAACAGAAGCAGAGTATCATGGGGCCATAGAAGCTAGTAGGGAAGCCCTGTGGCTTTGTCAAATCCTGTCAGAGTTTGGCTTTCAGCAGCAACATCCGTCTACACTTTGGTGTGATAATCAAAGTGCCATTCAACTATGCAAAGATCCAATCCAACATCAGTGTAGCAAACACATTGAACTGCACATGCACTTCATCAGAAAGCTCATTCACGACAATGTTCTTGAAGTACAATATTATTCAATAGATGATCAAGTTGCAGACATCTTTACAAAGGCTCTCACATAGGCGAAGTTTACTAAACTTCGATTTATGGTTGGAGTTCAGGAAGTTGTCACTAAGGGGGGATAGGCTATAATGCCACCTTCATTCTCCTATTGTGTCATATTTGTACATCCTTCAGTCCTATCCCAAGTTGTTCTTAAGGGGGGATGTTAGGATATTCCGACACATAGGAAATAGTTAAGTATAACTTGGTCTAGTGTGGAGTTAGGTAAAGTGTGTTTCTTTACTATGTACTTTTGTAACTTACAATCCAACGGTCACAATATGTAGTGATGTGATGGTTCATTCTCTCCTCGGTATTACTGACACTTGATCTGTGGCTTAACACCCGATTGGTCCATGATCTCTATTTAAAGAGCATGGAGGGTCATTTGTAGGGTAACCATTCATGAGAGAAGCTTATGTAAATTTTCATTCTTTTATTAATAAATTTCCTGAAGTGGCTGCGTTGGCTCAGGTTGTGGACTGTTTCCCTCTTTGAGGGTTTTAACCATGTCAACAATACTAGTGTATTGATCTATGATCTATTTGTGAGCGGTGTCCTTTGGTGTTCTGTCTAAGGAACTTACCCTATAAATTCCTACAAATCACAAGTGTTGCACTTGTCGCTTGAACCATCGGTTAGTCATGTTGAACATGTGTGTCCAGATGGTTTCATTCATCTTGTCATCGAGTCATGTAAGTGTGTGTTTGTAGGATCACATATGCATATTTCTCTCATTCACACACTTAGTCATTTTGATGAAGTTCTGACAACCGGACTCCCCTCTGACAACTGGACCATCACCCTGCCATCGACTTGATTGACTGTCACCCAGAACAACACGGAAGCACCAAGCAAGTCATTTCAAGCTACATTGCTCATAAGAAAATCAATCAACCTTCAAGCTGGTCAACTAGGGGATTTGACCCAGCGGACACCCCAGGACTCATTCCCCTCAAAAATTGCGTAGAGGTTGCATACCTTGCCTACTTCACTGGCTCAGAAAATTGCGCAGAAAATTCGGGCAAACAACCAGTGCCCGTCCCTAACTCCCTAAGAAAATTGCACAGTTTTTCCAGCAAGTCCTCCTGAGAGCTAACTGGGTGCTCACCCAAAAAATTGTGTAGCTTTCAAGCCCTCTGGTGCCCAACAATCTACTCAACTCAAAAATTTCATAGAGGTGATCAGTAGACCAGCCTCCAGCATCAATGTAGTTTTTCTCACAAACAGCTCGCAGTAGCAGACTGCCAGTTCCCTCCAAGAATTGTGCAATTTCTGCTGCCAAGCTCCCGGCAGCTAACTTCCATTTCCCTCGAGAAATTGCATAGTTTCTAATGCCAATGACCCAACAACTAGCTACGAGTTTCCTCCAAGAATTGTGCATTTTTGGCTGCCAAGATCCCGGCTCGTTCCTCCAAAAAATTGTGCAAATCCTGTCTGCAAATCCTCCTTGCAGCCTAGACTGTTCCCCCCAAAATTTGTGCAGTTTTTCCCTCCAACTGAGCCAAACCTCATGGACAATCACTGTCGACTCGGATTGCCCATCTTCATCACCGAGTGACTCTTGCACAGTTTTCATCAGCAGTGCTTGGATTTGTCATCCTACCTCGCAACCTTGTTGCCTCTCCCAGTCACCTGCATCTGAAATAATCATGTGTCATGGTAGACTAGGAGGTTTTGTATTTGATGTTGTCTCACCGCGAGTGACTGCAGGTACAGGTACACCAACAAACATGGCGTGACGACAAATGGGATGAACAAAGGGAGCACATGCAGAAGGACAAGTTCACCAATGGATGAACGAACGATGCATGAGAAGAGATGTTCTCGCAAACGGATGATCATGCAAAGATGTGTCTACGGATAGATGGACGAGCAAAGAGGCAGGATGTTCTCATGCATGAACATGCACCTTTCATGAACAGATGAGCCTGTCAAGCCTTCCAAAATACAAGTAAAGAGAAACATGCCAAAGCAACATCAAACGAACCAACGACCATCGAAGACTCTGCTAACTTTTCCATGCAGATGTGAAGTTGTGACACACCATGAAAACATCCATCACCCAGCAGCACTATAGCTCGACATGCACTCTAGCAGCAACACGAATGCACCAGTACTATCATGTCGAGTCATGTCACAAGTCATGTTGTCCACATCTCTACTATGGGCCATGTTTTCAATCAATGTAATGTAACATGGAAGTCCAAGAGACCCACTTGTTGTACAAAGAGTCATGTAAAGTCGAAAAGTCATGGAAGTCAAATAGTCATGAGGGTAGTTGAACGGCCACAAGGGTTAGTTTCACCCTTGGATATAAATACCCCCTCATTTGTACATGCAACAAACTTTTTTTCACCTTAGCTCCTCCCTGCACATAGCCAAGAGAGTCTGTAATCTTTTCTTTGAGGAGTAAGTAGTGGCTCCAATGCCCCGCGCACGTGGTTAGTGATGTATGGTGTAATGATGTGTCTTGGAACTTTTGCTTAATTCAGAAGCCTGCTAACAGACCAACACGTTTTCACACATGTATTGTAACTGTTGTAAGGCTAATCTTGAACAATTGTAATGCGTGTTGCTTTAACCCGTGTTGAACACTTGAACTTATTTCACTTGTTGTAATACATAATCTATCAATGAAAATGTGTTTTATATTCTATTAACATTGTCTCGCCCATGGTGGCTACCTCCCCGGACATCAAACAATCCTTTCACATAAAACTTGTTGTAACAACTATTGCACTCGTGCCGACTCATCTGTTGAGTATTGTATGTGTTATCTTCTCTTGTGTATTGTGACTGCCACATCCATGTGGACAACTCCTCCAGAAGCTGAGCACATCCTGTTGTGTTGTGTGTTCCTAGCAGAGTTGGAGCTTCCTCCCAACCGACTTGGGACTCACTCTCACCCTTTCCCTCTACAACGAAAGAACCATTGACACAATTAACACTAGAAATCACCAAGCATGTGAACCTCACTTCTCGAATACAAAGAAAACCACTCTCCTGTGGTTACAAGAAAGGGTTGAGAGTCTAGTTGAAACTTCATACCGGGGTGATCCCCTGAAAGTTGGTGGGTCCAGCACCATCAACATTTCTGGGGCTAGAAGGAGCACAACCAATTGTACATGGTTTAACATCCTCTCACACTCATTCATCAACCATCTAGTCAAGGTAGTAACTCACACTCTCTCTCACCTACACGCAACTCTGCAGTTGGTTACTCCTCACCTCCTAGGATTGAACATGAGATTCTATATCATCAACTTCACTTTGTCCATCCCATCACTCACCAATTCATGAAAGCAGTCAGATTGATCCCAGGCATACAACATCTTCCATACCAGTGTTGCGGGGGAGCGCCCCCCCCCCCCCCCCCTCGCTCCCGCTCCCGATCCGCGCTCCGGGCGGGAGCGACTCGGGAGCGGGTCGGGAGCGCGCTCCCTAAAAAAAATTTCGCTCCCTGCCTTTTCGGGAGCGTTTTCGGGAGCGTTTTGCCTTTTTTGCATTTTTTTTTTTGTAGTAATGTTCGAAATGCAATTTTTTTTGAAAGAAACAAATAGTTTTTGAGTGGGGCAACTTAATGATCAAGTCTAGGGCCTAGTATTGATATGCTATTCATGGTAATGTTAAATTCTTAAAGTAAAAGTGACATTTTCTTTAATTTTCATTTTCATTAAATTTTTAACATTACCATGAAATGACTCAGGATGTTTGAGAGTGGTTTCGTCCTCATTGGATTTCATATGGAGAAAGTAGAATTTTAGATTTCATTCAAAATCCAGCAGACTTATCAGTTTTTCAGGATTTCAGGATTGGGGGATTGCAATGTTTCCATTGAATTTTGTCATGTATTAGGGTATGGAACTCATATTTAATCAAGAGTACCAATCCCTCTATGTACCTTGATGTTAGTGACATTGGTTGTCGAACTCCTCTATCATGACCCTTCTAAAAATGTACGCATCACTCAAACAAAATCTTGACTTGACATGCTATGCTTTTTCTATCTTATGTTAATGCTTAGAGGGTGATATTAATGACAAAGATCCCTATACAGATACAAAGGTAATGACAAAGATACCTCTGGATATTAATGCTTGGAGGGTGATATTAATGACAAAGATCCTGATTTTGCAACAAGACTAAAAAATTAGACATTTCTCGTGGTGGCAAGACGCCCAAGCATAAGAAATAGATAATAGATTTACTTCTCTTTTCTAGTTTCTAGTAGCTTTTATAACTATTGACTCTTTCATATTTATTATGATATTTTTTTAAACAATATATGACAATTTAAGTTTGAAGTTGGCAATTATAACTCATTAGTAATGAATTATGAATATGATGCTTCATGAAAGTTGAAAGTTGTTTCATTTCATTTCATTTTATAACATTTCATTTCATGTTAGATATTATTTGTTGTAATGGTTACACTTAGCTTACAAGTACAACTTTGGTGATCAATGATGATAAATGTTATATATTGAATTTTGAAAGCTTGAAACTTTAAGATTGATGAATCATGAGACTCAATATGTTGTATGTTACTATGTTACTAACTTGCGGACGTGGTTGATGAAGATTATAACTTCTAGATGATTGTTGTTATATGGTTCAATCTATGCTTTTTTATGTTTTTTATATCTAATTCATCATTCTACATGTTTTGGTTGACATATATGTATCAAAAATTAAAAAATATAAAAAATATATATATTTTTAAAAATCGCTCCGGGATTCGCTCCCAAACCGGGAGCTTCTGAAAATGGTCGCTCCCGCTCCCGCTTCCGCTCCCGCTCCCTGCTTCCGCTCCCGCTCCCAAGTAACATTGTTCCATACATTTCAATACAGCTAGAAGCCACTCCTACAGGAGTTGTTGTATCATCGGTGGAAGAAGCAATCATTGCCACACTTGAAGGTCTGGAAAAAGCTATTGAAGAAAGAGAGGAACCTTTGGTCTTCCTCCAAGGCGAAAAAGACACTCTTGTGATCTTGATATCAGACTCTGGTACAGGAGGCAGTGGGGAAGGTAGTAGAGGAGGCGGAGGGGAAGGCAATGGAGGAGGCAGAGGGGAAGACGAACCAATGGAATTAGAGCTGAAACCATCATATTTTGAAAAAGAGGAGGAGGAAAAAGAAGAAGAACAAATGGTTGACCCAAATCTAGAATTGATGACTCAAGGACCATTGGCTCTCCTAGTTGTTCTGCACAAGATGCCGAAGTGAGCAGAGAGAATGAACATCAAGTTCAACCCTGAAAGCACAGTGAAAGCAGAAGACCATTTGGACAACTTCTACCTACAGATGTAGACCCTTGAGGTGTAGTATGACAATTTAGCATGTAGATTGTTTCCATGTACTTTGTACAGTTGCACAGTTGCATGGTATCACAACCTTCCACTGAACTCCACATATAACTGGGGTGCATTCAAACGCATGTTCCTTAAAAATTTTGCTAATGACAAGACCCCAGATATGCTACTCAAAGAATTGGGAAGCCTAATGATGGAGGGAAAATAAAAAGTAAAAGACTTCAATCAGAGGTCTAAACGCATATTGAACAAGTTTGCAGCAAACACTAAACCTCATGACTCCATCACTATTGATTACTACACATCTGCAATGTCGACCAATGTCACGCAGTTCGTCAAGTGAGCTGTGAAACCAACACTCTTGGAAATCTGTGAAGAGGCTATTGTTTTTTAGAAATACCTGTGCATGATTGGAGTCATCAAGGATGATGAACCAGCAAAGGACCCCAAAGGCATGAGAATGAAGTCCCAAGCGATGGCAAGGAAGGGTAGAGACAAGGAAGCAATCGACATTGACACCCTCACTCGCCTCATCAAGAACTTAACAACAAAAGTGTCTGAGCTTAAAAAACAGAAAATGGACACATCTGCAAGCAGCTATCTGCCCAGGAAGAGACAGGCCAGTAGCTCATCAGGTAGCAACCATCTTGCTCTAAAAACTACATAGAAACCTATTTTCCAGGTCGAACAGTGCCGATATCCTAAGTTATGTTCTTTCCATGAATAAAATCACCTCGAGAACTCTTGTTCAAACTGGAATCAAGTCACAAACTCTAGTTATAGTCATACACTCGATGTGGAAAGAAATATACAGGAGCAACTAGAAGACACTGATGATGACGAAGAGGTTGTACATGATGAAGCATCAAGTTCTGGGCATGTGGTGAATGCATATCAATGCTCACAAGTAATGGCGAAGATGAACACCGAAAAGCAGCCCCAAAAGAAAAATGATTGTTACAGTCTTAGGAGTAAAGGGGCCCCCCTTACACTTGGGGAATCACAAGAAAAGATGAGAGTACTGCTGAGGAAGGTTGATCCACCAGCTGCCCCAAAGTAGAAAATAAAGAACAAGTCCATGAAGAAAATGGCGGACAAGAGTACCTCCATGAGCATAAAACTGCAGAACACTCCATCAGACAACACAAACATTCGTTCTACCACAGATAACTCGGTGATTCTACCACCTCTCGACTACAACATTGTGGATGACATGAAGAAAAATCAAGCAAACATCAGTTTGTTTGAGTTAGCTAAGATCCAAAGTCAGCGAGACATCCTACTACACACATTGGGACAAACAACAATGGACAGTGCAACCTCTACTAGCAAGGGAGAAAGCACACCTCCTGGATCACTTTCTACTATGTTCAACGCACTCTAGATGGTAGAAGCAAACTCAGGTTGCCCTCCATTCTTGCTATCATTTGAAATTTTTAACTACAATGTTCACGACTTCTTGGTTGATTCTGGCGCAGCCGCCAATGTCACGCCGCTCTCCATTACGAAAAATATCAATGCACAATGGAGCGAGACATCTTCGTGAATCATCCAACTCAATAGAACATCGGTACCAGGCATTAGTGAACTGCGAGACATGAGCATCTGACTATCTCATGACAGTCGAGTCCACCAATGCATTAACATAGTTGTTGTGGACATACCGGAAGCATATGGTCTACTACTCAGTAGAGACTGGTCTAGCAAGCTGGACACATATTTTGCTACAGACTAGTCCCAAATGTGGCTTTTGTACAAGGGAAAATGCAACCAAATCCGGGTATTTTCCGAGAGGTATATGAAGCACAATGTTACCCCCCTTAACAGTGAGAATGAACCACTAGCCTTCGCATAACTCATGTTTGGAAACTACCTCCTAGAAACAACATTGGGGCGTTATCCTGCACGGCAAGCTCCAACCCCAGCTGACACACTGTTGGGACTCCTTCCTTGCCAAACTAATGGTAATGAAACATGTAGAATTCCTTGTACCATTAGTAGCAGTAGCAGTAACAATAGAAGTGGCAACAGTACTAGCATGTCAAGCATTTTGTGTACAAACAAGTTGTGGGCCATAGATTTTGATTAATCAAAGACACCTGATGGCTCAAGGACTAGGTATATCTAAGTCCCAAAACAATAGAAAATGAATGATTTCAAGCTTCTTAAAGTTCGAGTGCACAAACAACGTTGGTGAGTACGAGGAACTCATGTTGGGTTTACAAAGGACCTTCAACCTCAACTTGGTCGCACTCAAAGTGATACTACATCCCGCAAACAATGTTGATGCTTTCAAGGGCGTAACAATTGAGGAAGGTAAGCACGAGCAGCCCCTGAAATCTACAACTGAGGGCAAGAAAAGAAACCCCATTCCCAAAGGTGGGGTTTCTCTCAACGAGCTCTATGGTTTGAAGAATTTTTGTCAAGGACCCATAAACAACAGAACCCACAAGACAACCACTACAAGTTAACATAGAAACCTGGGGACCAATCACAATCCCAAGATGGCCAGACTTGGACCATAGCAGCGACAAGTCTTTGACCACTTCATCAAACAGTACTGGGATGTGCCTGCATGGGCAGATGATGACTTGAGTTCACACAACATGCAAATAATCCAACACGGGATTCCAAGTAAAGGAGGAGCCAAGACGTTGTAGCAAAAGCCAGGTAAATCACATATGTTGTTTGAACTCCTCATACAGAAAAAATTAACTAAGATTTTGGATGTTTGGATTACTTTCAAAGTTTGTCATCGTACATGGGTTTCTAATTTAAGCTCTGCACACAAGAAATATGAGGAAACACGCCTATGCATTGATTACAGAAACTTGAACCTCTCCTATAATAAAACCAACTACCTCGTGCCATTAGCTAAGCCTATGTTGCACGCACTATGTGAATCAGTGGTGTCGTCTTCACTTAAAGGTCTCTTGGAATACCACCAAGTTCTAGCAGTGGAACCCGGTAGCCTAATATTGGTCCGTGAGAATCTTGGCACTCACACACACCATCTGCAATCACTTGGCAGGAGGGTTTACAACCTTCCTGCCAATGACCAAGATCTCAAGCATTGATTCCAGTATGTCGGGATGCGCCCCGTGTCATGTACATAGTCTGCCTGCTGCTTGTTGTTTTCATCTTGTTTTCTTTTATTACTATCTTTGTTTTTACTTTGTTTGTCCTACTTACTATTTTTGTTTACGTTTTTTTTTTTTTCTTGATATATTACTATTTTTGTTTCTGGAAATAAGTGTCACCAACTACTACATTCTGGCTTTTGAATAGAGTATGTGGCTGAAATTTGAAGAGACTTGTGACACTACAAGCACTTGGCCAATCTTGTGCCCGTCTTCTTTGTGCTTGGCTATAACCTTCGATCAATGAAGTCTTGACGGAAAATACGAGCCGTCTGCAAGGGAATTTTTGGTCCAACCATGAACCTGTGTCCGCACTGGGAAGCCCCATGCCTGTACTTAGCCTTGTTCTTTGTGTGTTCAAGCTCATCCAACTAGTAGAAACAGAGAAGGGGAAAATCTAAACGAGAAAAACTATGTCAGAGGTCTTACATGCTTCTCTGAAGGAACAACCTCTTCTGCTCTAAATAAGTCGGGATCCCTCTTCCACCCCAAAAATAAATAACTGCCTATGCATATTTCTCTTGAAAAATATGAAGGCAAAAGAAGAGAAAGGCTTCCTGCACAAAGAGGTGAAGCTTGTAACTCCACTAGGGTACTGACCAAGCTCGCTGGAAGTGGTGCAATGTGTGTGTTCATGTGTGACTCTATTGGGGTACTATCCAGGCCTGTTGACAATGAAGCAAAACCAAAGATGAAAACTTATACTCTGAAAATCTTAAATTCGCGAGCTAAACTACCCTTCCCATATTTGAAACACTGTGATTGAGCTGAACTTTTGATTGTGTTTGACTAAGTTGGCAAAATATGAACCATGTATGTCCATGGGGTAAGTGGAGAAGCTGAAGTAACCTGCATAGCAATTCAATACTCCCAAGAGACTAAGGCCTTGTGCTATCAATGAACCAAAATAGAGAAGCTAGAGTTCTACTAGTGTGTCACCAAGTGTTGTAGAGGGTACAACCACCCTCCAAAATTTTGGCCTGCACCCAATTTCAGAGCCTCCCTTGAGAGTTTCACTTGATGACTGCACAGAATTAAGTTCACTCTGTGAGCTTGTGTAGTCTTCGCATTCGCTTGCTTTTCATTCCACCCAAGATTTTTCATGTTGATGTCAATGTCATGCTTGCAATCATGTTCTAGCAATGCTCAAGGTCTTCGCTTCGTGTGTACATGTTGTGTTCGCTATGAAAACATCTGTCGCACTCACACACAAATTCACATTCACTGTCGCGCAAGCGTTGTCATGGTTGATCAATGATTAATCACAAGTGTCGCACTTTTTGCTTGCACCATTGGTCAATCATGTTGAACATGTGTGTCCAGATGGTTTGAGTCGTCTCGTTGTCGAGTCATGTAAGTGTGTGTTTGCAAGATCACATATGCATATTTTTCTCGTTCACACACTTAGTAATTTTGCTGAAATTCTGACGACCAGACTCCCCTCTGACAGTCAGACCATCACCCTGCCACCGACTAGATCGACTGTCATCGAGAACAGCGCAGAAGCACTAATTAAGTCATTTCAAGTTGCGCTGCCTGCAAGAAAATCAATCAACCTTCAAGCTGGTCAACTGGAGGATTTGACCCAGCAGCCACCCTGGGACTCATTCCCCTCAAAAATTGTGCAGAGACTGTAGCCCTTGCCTACTCCACTGGTTTGGAAAATTGCGTAGACAGATCGGATAGACACCCAATGCCCATCCCTGTCTCCCTCAGAAAATTGCACAGTTTTTCTAGCCAATCCTCCCAGCGGTCGACCAGCTGCTCACCCAAAAAATTATGCAGCTTTCATGAGCAAGCCCTTTGCTTCCTAGCAATCCACTTAGCTCAAAAATTGTGAAAAGATGATCAACAGGCCAACCTCCAGCATTAGCACAGTTTTTCTCACCAGCAACCCCCAACAGCATATTTCCAGTTCCATCCAAGAATTGTGTAGTTTCTCCTGCCAAGCTCCCGACAGCTAACTTCCAATTCCCTCCAAGAATTGCATAGCTTCTGTTGCCAGTGACCCATCATCCAGCTGCCAGTGACCTAGCATCTAGCTGCGAGTTCCCTCAAGGAATTCTGCAGTTTTGGCTGCCAAGCTCCTAACCTGTTCCTCCAAAAAATGGGGCAAATCTTGTCTGCCAATCCTCCCTGCAGCTCGACTTGTTCCTCCAAGAAATTACAAAACTTTTAATATCAAGCCCCCACTGCCTGCTCATTCCAGAAAATGTGCATATTTTCTCTGCCCTGCCTTCCCGTAGCCCGGACTGTTCCTCCCAAAATTTGCATAGTTTTTCCCTCCAACTGAGCTAGACCTCGCAGATAGTCATTGTCAACTCGGATTGCCCATGTTCATCACCCAGTGACTTGCATAGTTTTCATCAGCAATGCCTGGAGCTGCCATCCCGCCTCGCAACCTTTTTTCCTCTCCTAGTCACCTACATCGGAAATAATCATGTGTCATGGTATACTAGGAGGTTTTGGATTTGATGTCATCTCATCATGAGTGGCTGCAGGCACAGGTACACCAACAAACATGGCACAACAATGAATGGGATGAATGAAGGGAGCACATGCAGAAGGACAAGTTCACCAATGGACGAACAAACGATGCATGCGAAGAGATGTGCTCACGAACAGATGATCATGCAAAGATGTGTTTGCGGATGAATGGATGAGAAAATAGGCAGGATGTGCTCACAGATGGACGAACGAACGAACAAGGGTTCCTATACTGGAATACTAGTATTCCTGCACTAGAATGTTGTAGTTCATGTACTGTGATTCCTTTACTGCATCAAACGATTTTTGCACTTATGATAAAACAATATTAATCAAAATATCTATGTTTGTAAACAAGGTGGATTTACAAATAAATTGCAGATATAAAGGAGTTTCTTTTATTGCCAGTTTCTAGGTGTCACTGTGTTTCTTGATCTGATCAAATAAGGTCTTCAGAAATTTTACTAGATCCTACAAAAATTCATGAGGAAAAAAAGAAGTGGGACAAGGGTATTTAGAAAAGGAAGGAAAATTATTAAGAGCACTTAGAATGAGATAAACCAATCTAGGGAGATATAAGAAAAGGGAATGGGAAAAAAATTCAGGGGTAAGAGGGAAAAATAGAAATCGAGACAGGAAACTTATGAAGAATAGGAGGGGTATTCCAATCTAGGACAAAAAAGAATAACTAGAGGGAAAATTAGGAAAAGGGAATAAGAAGAAAGGCAGAGTATTTACCTCAATCAACAAATGTCTCTGCCAATTAATGTTTTATCCCAAGTAGATTAACTGCAGCGGGAGTTTTTTGTCACTTGTACAAGATTTACCATGTTAATTTCCCTGAACTTGGATAAGGGCTTGGTTCTTCCATTCATTCCGTTGCCACCAGAAAACCTTATAAAAACTTACTTCTTCTCAATGACAATCAACATTTATAATAATCAAGTAACATCCCATTTTATTCAAAAGAAGATCCACCCACCAGCATGTTGGTTTTCAAGCAGAACCTTCCATGATCGTGTCAACAAGCTAATTTTCACAGTCATAGGTTAAGATTTTTTTTCAATTTGTTGATTTATGGTTTTTTTTTCCTTTTCTTTTTAACTTTTTCTTGGAAAAGAGAAATAAATTCATAGTAGGTTGGTATCACCACCTACCATCCTCAATTCTGGTTGTTGCTTCACATGTTGTATGAAGTTTTCTTTAGTGGTGGGCTGAAAGTATATTTTAAGTCTATGCCCATTCACAAGGAAAATTGATTCATGTCCATCAATGGTCTTAATTTCCACCGCTCCATTTTCAAAAACTTTAACTACTTCATATGGCCCCATCCAACGTGTACAAAATTTCCCCTTAAAATGTTTAAATTTGGAATCATAAAGGAATACCCAATTACCTAGTTGGAACTACCTCTTTTTAGTTAACTTGTCATGCCATTTTCTACACTATTGCGACATTAATATATTATGTTGAAAAACATCCCTCCTTATTTCATCAAGTTCATTCAATTGTAAAAGATGATGATGTTGTGCTTCCGAGAGATCCAATCCCAACTGCATTGTAGTCCTAAAGTTTTAATCTGGAATTCAATCGACAGCAGGACCTGCTTCTCGTACACCAAATCTTAAGGTGTATGATCTGTACTATTCCTCCAAGTAGTTCTATAAACCCACAATGCCTCTAGTAATCTGTTTGCCCAAACTTTCTTATGAAGATTCACTGTTTTGGTAAGAATGGACTCGATCACTTTATTAGTAGATTCTACCTAGCCATTTTCCTACGGGTGGTATGGTGTTGATTTCCTGTGCCGAATTTTGTATTGAGCTATGATATCTTTTACCATATTATAAACACCAAATAATTTCTCTTGGAACACCAAAACTATTAAAAATCTCATTAAATAAAAAATCAACAACAACTTTTTCAGTGGAAAAAGAAACAGCTCTAGCTTCTACCCATTTTATTACAAAATTTGTACAAACCAAGACATGATTTTTGTTTAAAGATGTTGGAGCTATAGGTCCTACAAAATCAATAGCCAATTTTTCAAAGGGTTCAATCATGACTTGAGGACACAGGAATTTCATTGGTTTGACCAGTTTGGCCCATTCACTGACAACTGTCACAATGCTTGACATACTGTTTGGCATCCTTAAACAACGAGGGACAAAAGTAGCCAACACGAAGAATTTTAAATGTTGTAATTCTATTAGCAAAATGCCCACAACAAGGTTCATCATGGGAATCTTTCAAGATATCAAGCACTTCTTCCTCTCTCACACATTTATAAATAATAAGGTCAAGTCTTGTGTAAAAGAGATCTCCCTGAATCCAGGAATATGAAGCACTTTTCTGAATAATTGTCCACCTTTCTCTAGTGGATAGGTGGGGTGGTGTTTTACCGGCAACTAAATAATTAGCTATATCAACAAACCATGGAGAATTTGCTGATAGGGAAAAAATATGTTTATCAGGAAAAGAATCATCTATAGTAATTATTTCATCGGGATTATTTAATATAGAAAGACAATCAGCTACAATATTTGATTTTCCTGGTCTATCGATAATGGTAACATTAAATTCCTATAGTAAAAGTAACCAGCTAGTCACCCTACCACTAGTCAAAGGTTTATTCATTAAATATGTTATGGGAGAATTATTTGTATGTATAAGAACTTCATAACCCATAATGTAGTGTCTGAATTTGTTAATAGAAAATATCATGGCTAGAAACTCTTTCTCAGTTACTGTGTAATTTAATTCAGTATGTGATATGTTTTTACTGGTGAAGTAGATAGCATAGGATAATTGGCTTTCTTCTTGTCCTAAGGCTGCGCCAATAGCAATATCTGAGGCATCTAAGGAAATATGGAATGGAAGGGACCAATTAGGCACCCTTAGGACTGGTGCCTATACTAGTTTTTCCTTCAAATCCTCAAAAGCTTGTTGGCAAGCTTTAGTCTAAGAGAAATCACTATCCTTATCTAATAATAGGAAAAGAGGGGTATCTATCCTAGAAATTTTTTTAATAAATCTCTAATAATAGCCCACATGTCCAAGGAATCCTCTACCCTTCCTAATCTTAGTTGAAGGGCATTAATCCCAACTGGCATAGTTTGATAAAGAGGGAAAGGATGTGGTCCAATAGAATCAATCATTTTCACTACTTTGTTATTTGGGTTTGGTACTAGTTGTGCAGGGAGTTGAGGTGGTCGAAAGGGTGGTGGTAATGGTAATGATGACATAGCCTGTGTTTGTTGAGGCAAGGTTGCTGGTAATGTAGGTTGCACCATGGGATAAGGTGCATAAGTAGTGGGATATGACTATGTTGGTGCAGGATAAGAATATTGAAAGTGTGGTGGTCCCCTCCATCCTTGTTTCCAAGGAGGAGGTGATTGTCCATACTAAAAATTATGTCCATGCTGCCAAGGTTGAGAGTAATTTACATTTTTATAGGAATATTGTGGTGCATTATAACCAGAAAAATATGGTGCATGTTCAGGAATCATACTTGTACCTACCTAAGGCCATGACTTTCATGCTCCCATAGCATGCAATGGCTCGGAATTCTGATTCTCTCCTTCAAATGCTACTTTCAATCCTGGTATAGAAGGGCATTCTTCAGTAGGGTGGTTTCCATTACATATCACACAATTATTAGCACTCTTAACATCTATAGGACATTCACGTAAAAGATGCTTTTTTCTACATTTCAGACAATAAATGGACAACGTCTCTTGATCTTCTACTAATTTTTGCTGAATTTTTAAAGAATATATTTGTTTGCTAACAGTATTCAGAATTTTAGTTTTCATATTGTCCATTTTATTTTCCAAACCAATAATCATAGCATTCGTGGATCCAAATCTGCTATTTCTAGAATTTCTTCAGAATTCCTCTACCAGATCTAGATTGATTCCGTGAGAACTTCCTGCACAAGTCACAAATATGATCAAAAGTCAGTTGAGTGATATCCCCTTGTCCTAGCAAGTTCAAATTATTTCTAGCATCATCAGTAAGTCCTCGTAAAAACAAGGTTCTAATAGTACTTAGATAAAATTTATGTTTCGACCTTTGAAGGATATATAAAAATATTTCTAAATAATCTTCTAAGGTCTCATCTTCACCTTGTGAAATAGTGAAAATATCATCCTGCATCTCTCTTGTTTTGCAATACTCCTGATATTTAGTTAAAATTTCTCTCTTCATATGATCCCAAGAAGCTATAGTATTTCCTCCTAGTCCCATGAACCAACGTAAAGTTGAATCCTTAAGAGTTGTGGGAAATAGTTTTAGCTTTTGGGCGTCTGAAGAATAATCATAACTCCTACACAGTATATTATATTCAAATAAAAAATAATATGGATCTTCATGTACCTTACCATGGAAATGGGGCGGAATGGATGGTGGAATATTCTTCATTTGAACTATTGCATCTGAATCCACAATTGGGAACCCAATGGTGGACTGTTCTTCCATTGGCTAGTTCTCACCTATCCCCTCAATGTGGTCCTCATGGTCTCCATTTTTCCTCCTCTAATTAGACCACTCCAAATAGAATGTGAATTTTGAATATGGTTCAAATTGATCTTTTGGGTCCCAGTAGTCTTCTTCTTTCCTCCCATCGGTTGTGAAACTCCTCAACTACTATTTCCAAAGAACAAATGAACAATACCTCTGTGGCAAGTCTATGTTTTCTTGGACTTTCTTCCTACAATAGAAGGCCCAATGTGAACAAATTTCTAATTTATCGCTATTTCTTTGGCCCTTATTGGGCTTCCGACCCCTACCTCTCCTAGTCATACATTTTAAAGTAAATCAACCAAAAATAACACAGTGGCACATAAGAAGGGGTTAGTGGTGAAAGTGGCAAATTACTAGTTAATTGTCGAGGTGTTGTATAAGCTAGGAGTAGACGGAATTCTACAAAGATGTGTCATGGAGCATGAGTAACTGATGGTCCTTGTCGAAGTGCATGCAGGAATGGTAGGAGAACATTATGCGAGATGACTTATAGCACAAAATATTCTATGTGATGGATTTTGGTGGCATACAATGCATTATGATGTTAAGAAGTTCTACAGAACTTGTGATGTGTGTCAAATAAGAATGAGAACTAGGTATTGGTATTGGAGGATAAGTTGAAGTCCACCAAGATGATGTAGGGTGAAGGAGTGACTTCGTATCTAACGAGGTTGTCTCAAGTCAAAGATGAACTTGTTGTCATCAATGTGACTATTTCATATTATGATATGGTGAGGATTGGTTTGAAATGGTTTTTCGAGGAATGGAAGCCCTTCATCAAGGGGATCCTTTCCAAGAGAAGCTCCCAAACTGGAATAATTTTTCAGAAAAATTCAATCAGGAGGAATTGTGAGATGAGTATCTTTATCCAAAGAAGAAGGCTTTAGATGATGACATGGGACTTGCAACATGAATGAAGGGCAAGCAAAGGAAGGACTTGAGTAAGATCAAGTGTTTCAATTGTGGTGAGATGGGTCATTTTTCATCAAGATGTCTGATGAAGAGGAAGATAGGAGATGATGAGAAGAAGAAAGCAAAGAGGGTCACCAGTGTTTCCACTTCTACTAATATAGATGCCCTCATTGGGAGATTGGAGGAGGAGGACTTTGCCTTGATCTCTCATTTCTCGTAGGGTACCATTAATGAGGTTGCATGGTACATGGATAGTGGTGCATAGAAACACATGAAAGGGTCACTGGAGGTATTCGAGACTGTAGATGAGTGGGACTCAAAGTTGCACATGGGGTTCCGCAATAAGAGTCAGAAGGATATCCGAGGATCAAGAGTTGTGTCATTCAGGATGGACTCAGGACAGATGATGCGAGTATAGGATGTATTTTTTGTACCAAGGCTCAGATATAGCGTGATATTTGTCTCAAAGATTGAGTAGAAGGGGTTTGACATCTTGTTCCAAAGTGGGAAGGCAAGACTCAGGCCCAAAATCTCTAACTTAGTAGGTGTAGTGATTGGAGTTGGAGAGCATGGTCTATACAGGCTTACGGGAGAGCCTATGGATCATGGGATGAATAAGAAATAGGACTAAGCGCAGGTTCCATAGATGCAACTGTAGGTGTAGGATTGAGAGGAGTAGGTATAGATTCTAGAGAGGAAGATCTAGGTTCCATAGGCTTAGAGGGAGTCAAGTTCTAGAGGGAGATTGCAGGTTCATAGGGAGACTTTTCAACCCAAGAAGAGCACATGGTCAGTGGGGAGCAAGGGTGCTCCTACAACTGCCAAGAAGGAATCATGAAGAGAGTGGAATACATTTCAGGATAAGAAGAAGAAGAAGAAGGATGATTCAAGTGACAACGACACTTCCAAGAGAGGCGTCATCCATGCTACATGGATAGTTGTAGTGGTGAGCACCAGGAGTTGGGTGAGTGTTGCAAGCAGTCAAGATGATGATGAGTTACTTCCTAGTCTTGGAAGCAGCTTCCTCGCTAAGAGGGAGTGTTTATTTTTGATAGCTTGGGAGGTACTCCAAGCCCTAGGGTTCAGGGTTTGGAGGTTGGAGTGCCACAATAGTGCATTGTGGGCTTGGAACCCAAGGTGTGGGATTTTCACTCAAGTATGTGGGTGTGAATCCATGAAGCCTACTAGACATGTGATGGATAGAGATGATATAGGAAGTTGAGAGGAATCCAATGCAAAGAAAATCATAAAATTATGAGTTTTCTATGTGTAGATATGAATTTTTGAAGTTAATGTTGGGGTTTGGTCAAGTTTGACTTAATCTTAGAAGGCCTAATGATAGGTTATCAAGCCCTCTTAGAGGAATTCATTGGATGCCTTATAAAGTGTATAAATACAAGGTGTCCGTGAGTCATTTTAGCATCCAAGTGCAACAATTCATTGAGAAAACATCTCTTGTGGTAGTTGCATCTCAAAAAGGAGAGGGTCAAGGAGCATAAGGGAAAGATTTGAGGTCTTTTGTGTGGATTTGACAGGGCCGAGGTGCAACAGAGGCAAGTCGAGTAAGATCTGGATTGATTGGTGCATGTTTAAGGATGTTTCCTCCATGTTTTGTTAGGTTGTAGGCCCTATAACTATCACAGAGGCACTGCAGTCCTATTTTGGGCTTGCTAGAGAGGCCATAAGGCCTATTACCCATTGCAAAATCAAAAGAATAGGCAGTGTGGGAAGGCAACAAGGAAAAGGAGGCAAGTTGTAGTGAGAGAGAGGACTATTGAAGGGGTTAGAGGGGTTTGAAATGGATTGTTTCTATGCCCTAACCGTATTTTCAACCTACAGCAGTTGCAGCAACTCATGAGTTCATGTATGTTGATGTTTTTCATGTTGAATTCTTACTAGGGTAAGGTCCTAGTGTGGATAGTTTGTATTGTGAACCTTTGGATTATTGGAGGGTAACATGTTTGTTTCTAAAGCAGCCCTAGAGCAGTAAACAAGAAGGATTTTGTACTATTTCATGATTGGGTGAAGGGTTGATAGCCTATGTGACATCTTGATGGACTAAGGTGACCACTAGGAGAGGTAGTTTGGAGCTCATATTTGGCCACCTAGAGGAGCAGTTTATGATAGCCCATGTTCATTGTTGGAGAAGAGAATTGTAACTGTGATAGGTGGTATCCCTCCTGCGCTATGTTATCCTTCATATAGAAACATTGTAAGGCTATAGTGGGAAGAAGACCTTGAGTAGATGAGAAGCAGTAGTGGGCAAAGGGAGTTGTTCACAAACAAAGTTGTGAAAAAAACAAGCAAAATCTCGATGTGTAGATGGAATTATGATCTATGTGAGAGCAGGTGGAGTAGTGTGTAGTGGGAAAATGGATTTGGTTCATTTATAGAGGCAGAGTTTTGATTGTTTTAGATTGGGAGTGACGTATCGACAGGACGAGATACAGCATAGAGGTTGTGATTGGGCACTAGATAAGCAAGATTTAGTGTATGTATGAGGGCCATTATCCCTAGTACAGGAGCCCTAGACATTTTTATTATATGTTGATAATATAACAATGTTGGGTTACATATATTATTTTGTTGTTCTTATTATGCACATGATTGATTTACTGCATTATATTGTTCCGTTATGAAAAGTAGCTTCATTGAGATTTCTTGGTTTGGTAGCATCAATAATCTAAGATTCTATCTTAGACACCATGATCATGGAAATTCAACATGTCAGCGAGTGGGGAGACATTTCATATGATATGAAATTCCTCTAAACCCACATCTCACATTGGAGTCATTTGCTAAGTGGGCAATCGACCTTGTTGGACCAATTGACCCACTCGCAAGGAGGACTGGTGCGTAGTACATCATCACCGCTATGGATTATTTAACCAAATGATTTGAAGTGCACTGGTAAAATATTGTAGCACAAAGACTATTGTGTAGTTTCTATTCAAAAATGTGGTGACCATGTTTGGATGTCCCAAAATTTTAATGAGTGATCAGTGGAAACATTTCTTGAACAAAACTATCATGGCACTGATGGAGGAGTTTGAGATCTACCATCAGAATAGAACTCCATACCATCCCCGAGCTAATAGAACAGTGGAATCCTTCAATAAGATTATGGAAATTTCATTCACCAAGGTATGTAACGTGCAACACAATTATTGGGACTTAAGGTTCCCTGCGATCTTGTGGGCTTATAGAACTATGTGCATGAAGTTGATAAGGCATACACATTTTCGACTAGTTTATGGGATGGATGTTATCATGCCAATGGAATTCTTGGTTCCTAGTATATGCATTGAAATAGATACACAGATGATGGAGTTTGATGTGGTGGAATGACGACTATAAGACCTACTACAACTAGAAGAGGATCGAGCGCTTGCCAGTTTTCAATAGGAAGTTCAGAAGGCTCGAGATAAATCATGGCACCACCAGATGATAAAAAAAAAAAAAAAAAAATTGAGTGGGATATTTAATATTATTATATGATAATAAATTTCTAAGGCACCTGGGAAAATTTCAAATGCACTGGATGGGACCATATGTCATTCAACGTATGATTGATGCAGGCATGATACGACTAAGGAATTTGGAAGGCACACCACGTGAAAGATTTGTTAATGTGAGCAAGCTGAAACTTTATAGAGATGAACAACTAGGCTTCCATGCACTCTACGTAAAGGAGAAGGAGGGTAAGTCTACTAGTTGTACAAAATAAGGTGGATTGGTGTTCAAAGGTAGGAAAATTAGAATAATAGGAGCTAATATTTACAATTGTTTATTCAGTTCCAGTTATAAAGAGTTTAATCACGATGCACCAAAGGAGATATTATGGCAGATTAGGAAACACGTAGTATTGGGGCAGACCTTACCAAGATTTGGTGGTTAACAATGGCGACGTAGCTAGGTGAGTAGCATAGTAATTATAGCCATAGGGAGTTAGGGTGACATTGATATAGCTATATCTAACAAAAAATAGTAACCATGAGCTCCTTCGGTGAGGATTCCTACGCGCAATTAGTGAGAAGACCTTAGGTGAATAAATCACAATCATGAAGAGAAACAGGTACTTGGCAAGGAAATTGTCACCAATCGATTATAGTCATCATCAGGAAAGGCAGTCGTTCTTTCCACCTATGGTGAAAAGATATCCATTATGATGGCAGATTATGTCATATTGAGGCACCATCGTGAGATGATGGCTCAGAGATGTGAGGTAAGTGGTGTGAATGAATGCATATGGGAATTAGTACCAACTAGATAATAGAGGAAGATAAATGAGGCATAGTACGTAAAATATAAATTACATGTTAAGGGGAATTCAAATTGGAGTAGGTCCGAATAGAGAAGTAAGAGTCTGGGGAGGAGTGTGACAGACATGGAATATTGGGAAGGGAAAGACAAGTAGCCAAGGAGAAAAAGGCACACTCTCAATGCCATTTATTAATGTTGAAGGAAAGTGAAGAGTGAGTAGCCAAGGGCAAGAAATTCCAAAAAAAGTAGGGATTTGAAACCACATAGGAGAACAAAAGTTATTGCGGGTGGGAACAACCTACGGCCTTGGGTTGAAAACCCCAATAGAGCGGAGGGCATACAACAACAAGAAATGTGCAGACAAATAATCTAAATGCTTAAACCACTGAACTGGGAAGAAGTGGCCTTACCTGGAGGTCCTATGTTTGGGTCAATCCCACAGGGTTCAAACCCTCTACTTCCTCCGATGCCTTTGAAACATGTAAATTATCCAAGCAAAGAATATACAACAACAGTAACAAAAAACATGTTCATGATATACACGTTAGATCATATAAGAAAATGATTAATTACGCATTAATATAAGATTTATAAACAAATCATAACATGGATCAATGCATAAACATGATAAATATTAGGAACAGAACAACATTTCTTTATTTATATAAGCTAAATGAAAGGTGGAAAACTACAACCTGAGTCTTCCTCCAGCTCCAAGCAGAACCTTCCTCTAGATCCATCCTATCTCAGCCTCAGCAATCTTCCTCCATCAATACACACACAGATGTCATAAGAGGGATGAAGGACATCTCAAAAGGGGAAACAAAGGTTTCCTATAACTTGGGGAGTTCAGGAGGCATATGGATTTCTTCATACTGGATCAGGGATCAATCAACTATAATATCAATATCTCATCTCTTCTCCCCTTAGGCCTTCCCATGGAGGCTTATTTATACTTCTCCAAATTAGTTTTTTCAGTTGGGAAACAATTGGGCCACGGGCTGTAGTAGGTGAGTAATAGGTAAAACCATAAAATCTGCCCAAATTTAAGGAGATTTATTATTTTTAAGTGTTTTAACACATATACGTGGGTTGGGTATATACTGACTCGCGTGTACACACTTTTAACACAGGGAAAAGTAGTGTATGGGAAATAAAACACTATTTTTTACAATTTGGACCAGGTCTGGAAAGGAAGGGTTTCCCTAGGCGATAACTAGAGAATCATATCTACCAAGAGTGGTAAATGGTGCTATAACAAATGCCCCCTAATATATGAGGTCAAAAGGGGTACATGATGGCAAAAATGTATTAAGTGTATAGAAGGAACCATGCCGAGACTGGGGAGGAGTTCACTAGAATTCAGCCTGCCAAGCCAGTGAAAGAGATCAGAAAGAAATTATTGTCTGAGGTGGGAATACCCATGCTTAGATATAATAAAGCATGTCTGCATGTCAAGTACAAAAGTGGATCCAATATGCATATAAGTATAAAGGAACTGAAAATACATAATGGATCATCCGATCATATCCAAATAAGTACATGTCTCAATATCACATGTAAAGAACTGATCAATGATGCTGAAGTAGGAAGTTGATCACTGAAGTCATAAAGTTGATCCCAAAGTAACAAGTTAAATGGTACTATACTGCAAATCGAGTGCAAACATGTAGGATGTCATTGTAAGGAATTGCAACATATAATGTGGATGGTGTCAACTAGCAGAAACAGGAGCAACTAACAAATGAACTAAGAAATTTTGATGCAAACCTAAGGTCTTCACCAACCGCCATGGTACATTTCTACACGATGGGAATAAATGATCTGAAGTCGACCATGTGAGAAATCCTTTGATTACTGGTGAATGATGTATACCACTAACAAATGTGAGACTACTCATCAATAATGATGATGAGAGCCAAGGTACCAAGTACAATCTAACAAGTGTGAATAAATGAGTTGTAGTCGAACACTTGGAAGAGTCTATCAATCAGGAGACAATGATGTTTTCCCGTTGTCGATAGCGAAGGAGTCTGCCACCAATGACTACAAACCCTAAGGTACTTCCAAATGGACTCTAGATCTCGTTCCCAGAGAAAGGAGTTGAAGTCGATGGGAAATGTTCCACTAGAAGGAAGGCATTAAGGCATCCTTCATCAATCCAGCGCGAGTGTAACCCGTAGGCAAATAATGTGGAAGGAATCGGATGAATAAATATGTAGTAACCCAACCGAAGCATGTTTCCGACGTATACAAGATGTAGCTAGTGTATGATCGAAACCCTCTGAACCAACCAATAATGAAAGATGACACAGAGGCAAGGAGCCCACCAATAGGGTCAAATGGAAACCAAGGCACTGCATGAATCCCAATGTGTGATAATGAAAGTTGATGTTGAACACAAAGGAAACCACTCAGTCAAAGACCCATGATACTAATCGATGTTGAGCACAAGGTGACCTATCAATAATGAAAATAGGGCCAAGGTGTGGCTCTAGATCTGTTCTCAGGGCAATTTGTCATAGTCGATAAGAGCAAGACCCACCAGCAAGAAGTCAATGGAGACCTTATTG
This sequence comes from Pinus tabuliformis, assembly GCA_031772625.1. Classification (NCBI taxonomy): domain Eukaryota; kingdom Viridiplantae; phylum Streptophyta; class Pinopsida; order Pinales; family Pinaceae; genus Pinus; species Pinus tabuliformis. The sequence goes on along the minus strand of CM062819.1, from coordinate 561,451,291 downwards.
AACCAACATGAGCAAAGGACCAAATAGCTGATGTGATAACGAACATGACTCTGACAACTAGGAATGGCCAACTGAAAAATAGGTCAAGAGACACCGCAGAGACGCTGACTCAGGTTTACTTCCCTTGAACAAAATCACGACTCAATTGTGACTACATGGTAGCATATGATAACTTTGTACAAGTTTGTCATGGAGGAGGCACAAGCAAAATATCCATATGATTGGGAGAGATAACCAATCGAAGGAGTATTGACTCAATAACAAGGTTAAGGCTCTCCTAAGTCAACCTAAAGCCCATCCCAAGGGAAGAAGACTTTATTTTTTTATTGCTTTGTTCAAGGACAACACAACTAACTCTAGTTGCCATCAATTATGGAAATAATGTCCTGTTCCCGCTCTTTTTGGGATATATAATTTCTTTTGTCTTTTTCATATTTATGATGCCTAAAAAAGAATAAAAGAATGTTATAGTACAATGGAAAGAATGAGTGTCCCAATACAGATGCACTAGTTCCTGGGAGGGAAACTTTCCTATGCTCAATGCAAGGTGACGAAACTGGTCAATGACACCCAAAGGAATGTTCTTTCCACGAGTAAAAAGGTGTGTGAAGTTGGAGAGCCTAAGTGATTGCAAGGTTGATTTTATAGAATACATGGTCAAAAGGTGGCTTAAACATGAGTCCAAGCGAAGCCAACTCAAGGCCAAAAGGTACAAATGGTCAACATGCAATGCAGCAGTACAACTTAACACAAAGGAGCCTCTAGGGTATAAATCCAAAAAATAGTGAAGAAGAAGGAGAATGAGTCTCCAACGCACAAGTCATGGTGGGACTAAAGAGGACTCCTGAGCCTACTCAATATAGCAGCATGGGCAACATATGCTAGTGATGATCTAACTAAGATGCCCATGTAAAGGTTGGCTTTACCATCATATCATGATTTTATAAGTCGGCGAATGAAAATGGTTTGTGACTCAAAACATGATGGGGTCAACCCTATGACAAAACATTGCAATATGGAGGCTAGTATGCAAAATGCAGTGAAAAGTGATATTCCCTAACCTATATGCTAGTAAGAAAGTGATACCTGCCATGATGGGTTTGTAGTCATGGGGCCAAAGAAATTTCTCAAAAAATTTCCAAAGTATCCTGTCAAAACAACCCATCCCAACACTCCAAGCCAAAAGTTCAAAAAGTCCACCAAAGAAAAATCAACTTTAGAAAAATTAATTTTCATTTTTCAACCTATGTAAGGACTTTTGGACTCACAAATTCTCATTTGTGTTTTGGGCAATTAGGTGAAGGAGCTGTGGAGAAAAACCCAAGCGAGCTTCCTCCATCAAATTCAACCGTTCAAACTGCTTCAAATCTTCTAGGTAACCTTCTAATTGTACTTTTGATAAGTTTTGATTCTTTTTAGATGTTTTGTCATAAATTTGACTGTAAGGAGTTATTTTTAAAATCTTTGCTATGTTTACATGTGATTTGGATACAGGTGATCCACATATAGGGAGGCCCTATACGCAACTGTGTTAATAACTAACCCGCGTGTGCGCGAGTCTAAAATTTTAAACATGGATTTAATGATTCAAAACATCATTTCTTGCAAGATGACAATTACATGGCGTGAAAGAGAGCATAGTGCCATTGATAACCAAGTGATGGAGGATCAAAATGCATTAGATCCTTGAGAGGATGCGATTTGTTAAAATTCTTCAAAATGTCGAACATGAAGGAAAATACTCAATTGGTTGAGTTGCTAATCCACTACTGGAGTGCAAAGAAGATGCGCTCATGATTGATCAGATGCACTGAGGATTGAAATAGAGGATATATATTTCATTACAAGTCTTTCCCGAAGGGGAGAGGGTGCACTCAACCGGAAGGACAAGAGGTAGTCTCATTTTAGAAGACTACGTTTGCATATACTGTCCTAGAAACCCCGAAAAGGTTGGAATTCAGATTCCAATCAAGAATGTATATAGTTTATCACTGAAAATCCTACTATTTACCATAGCCAGGGTAAACGGTTTTGTTGCTCTACATCAGGCTTCGCGTGTTTCCATGAGCCTTTCAGTGGATTGTCTCACTACAGTCGTTGATTGGTGTGCACCTCTACTAACCAACATGAAGAAACAACTTACTTCCATCTAGAAGGGTCAGACGAAGAATTTTGTATGCGGAACAATCTTATGTTCCTTCTTTTTTGAGAGAGTACCTGGGCTTGGTCCCAAGGTATTATCCACCATCAGTAGCCCAGGAGATCCACGGATGGATAGGTGGGCTGACTTGATGAAACAAATAGGGCACCATGAGGTCCCTAGGACTAAATTTGATGATGATTTTTTCCTTTGGTGGGAACAATGGTCATTGCAGTCGAAGACAACCCTTATGCCGGAATGGAATTTCGAGGAGATCCAGATCTAGTATTTCCACCAGATGCAACATGGGGTGCCATAGGTATAAATGATTTTTAATTTTTGAATTTTAAGATTTTTTGGATTTTAAATATAAATTAATTAAAAAAATTATTTTTTATGAGATAAAACATTTACAAAATTATTGATCATGACACAGATGTTGGACCAGTGAGACCTAATGGTCTTCCTCGACATAGGCATAATGGAAGAGATGTTCAAGGGGCTACAACAGACACTAAGAGGGTCCACAATGTAGTCCTGAGAAACTTGGTGAGATTGACTCACCAAGTACCCATGGTGGCCATAAAGGACCTACCAGAGGAGATGCGGCAATGTGTGGTAGGAGTACCACGGGATTGGGTGCGACTATTGTAGCAGGTGGATAATGCCATTGTTTTCTTTCTTTATGGTCATCCTGAGTAGGATCGTTAGATAGATGATTAAATATTTTTTTATTAAACATGATGATGGGCAAAAGCCCAAATTTTGTAGGACATTTTTTCCTGATTTTGTATATTATTTGGACACAAAAACTCTATCATATACAGACGGTTTTATGATGATCATATATATAGATGATACTTCGATTATTTTTTATGTTTTAATGTGATGAGTTATTTATATGCCAATCCAATGCTTGATTTAGCAATAGAATCTGTTAAGAAATTTCTGATCGTGGAATATGAAAAAATGTGATGTAAACAAATGATCTTTGCAATAAACGCACTCTTAGAAATTGGCAATACAAATAAGGATCTCTTACCTGATAGATGTTATTCAGTGGAGATACCACCAATTGTGAATCCAAATAAACTACTAACGAATTAATATCAAGAGATATTGCCTCAGATAGTAAACTAGTAACAACGGTATATTTAGAAATATTATTTGAAGTGGGACTGATACATACTCCTCTCGAAATCATCAACTGGCCAGATGGATAATAAATCACCCAAGTCGCAGAAGCAAGGTTACGGGTTTGTCTACTGGCACCATCGGCGAACCCTAGATATATCAAATCGTACATCAATACCTACCAAAGCATATAAAAAATATCGACATCACTAAACCTGATAGATAGATATGTACAACCATACAATATATACAAACAAGCAAATGCCCAGCTGAGGCATAAGCAAAGTACTTCTTAATGTAGAGCCCATTTCTGGACTTCGCCAACTTGTTTGGATTCCTAGAGATGTTCACTAGAATAGTTTGTGAAATAACGGACATATTACCTTCAGCAAATAACTGTGTTGGAGCTAAAGGGTTTAATACTGCATGAGCATCACTAACAGAAGGACTGGGCAAACTTGATTCTACTTCCTGCAAATGAGGGAGAAAATACAAATGATGGTACAAATAATTCCATGGTCTTTCAATACCCATCATTTCTTCTATAATTTCTTCTTCAGATGGCAAGATAGTATCTAAGCAATCCTAAGAAGAAGTCGAATCTAGAGTCCAGGCCAGAGCTTGTTGGGAACAAGTCCCCTAGGGTATATTTTGGGGTTAAAAGCCTAAGTTTTGGGGCTAAAGGCCCAAGTTTTGTGTAAATGAATGTAAAGTCTCCACATTTAGTCATCGTGGAGCGTGAATATGTAAAGAGTCAATAAAGGGTTTCCCCCCTTCTCTTGTGTAAAAGCATGTCAGCTTTAAAGATATATCCATGGTCAGCAGACCATGGGATTGTATAAAAATGAGGTCTTAGAGGAGTCTAAGATAGTTCAGTTGAGTTCAATTGATATTTGATACTTGATGTTAATGAATGTAATGGGTCTGTGAGAGCTAAAAGCGAAGAGTCTTAGCATAGGAAGAGGCTTTGCAACTGAGTGTGCAGAGGCCTAGGGTAGAAGTCCACAGCTGAGTGCATGGACCCTTGCAGCTGTGTGTGCAGGGTAGTCAGAGTTTGTACTAGATATTTGAATCAATAGTAAAGAGGAGTATTCTGAAATTACCTGTGTATTTTAGTTCTATTCATTGCATGCGATTATGTTATGTTGAATACTAGGTTCATGTTTTAATGCTACTCTAATACGCGAATCTATATGTTTCTCTATTTTATATGACCGCAAGTAGAGATATATGTTTACATGAAAGATAATCATAATGCATGTTGAATTTAACTAATACTTAAGAGAATCTAAGTAGATACAGAAGTAAGAGTAATTACAGAGGTGCGTAAGTGCCTAATCTATCTATTTAGGGTCCATGAAGGATGATCGAAGGCTTTCACGAAGACTTTGAGGACGAATAAGAGAAGTAATTTGATAAGCCCTAAAGGGCTTATGAATCTGTGCGAAGTAAGGTTAGGGCTAATAACCGACATCACAACCATCTCAGGGTGCAGAAACTTGGTTCCTGCATTCCCCCTTACTGCTTCGGGTGAGACTTCAGTCCGCGGTCCGTAAATTGACGCCGAAAGGGCCAGTAGTGTAGGGATTTTCTTGGCTAATTAACACTGAACCTGGGTCAGGACCCATCAAGCCAAAAAATGATTCTGTTGTTGGGATTGAGATCTACATAGCGAGAAGGAGATTGAAGACTGGTTGGATAGAAAGATACACGAACTCGTGGTGAAAGAAAACTGGAATCCTCGATTGGTGAAAGAACAGTGGTTGGACAAATATCTATACATAGAGATACATGAAATCTTCTTTTGTTCCTTCCTGGTTGAATTATATGAGTAGATCGCGAAGTTGGCAGATGGCCAAGGGAGGTGGAGGCTTGATGGTCTGATTGTCTGGACCCCAGAGTTAGTGCGGAAATTGGAAGCCTCTGGAGATAAGATTATGCATGTTGTTGATCATTGGCTTGACCGTATCATAGGAGGATTTTTGACAGAGTTTGCGGTCGATACTTCGGTCAGTTACAACGAAGAAGAGCGTTGCTTCTTCAAGGGGCGCGAGGCAAGTATTTGAAATCATTAAATACTTGGATTAAAATGCTCTTGTGTGAAAAGTGGGTTAGGAAGATACCTTGATGTTTGGGGCTATGCGAAGTGGAAGGATTTTCAGGGACGAAGGAAGAAAAGGCCCTAAATATAGCCTGTTGATTGAGCCTCCTGTAAGTGACGACAAAGGAGCAGCACAGGCTTCTCTGTTGAGCATTATTCAGTTGATAAGACAAGGCTTCCCACGAATACCTACATTGCCTCCATTGTCACCTCATCCATCCACACCGCCTCCATCCTCACCTCATCCATCCACACCGCCTCCATCCTCACCTCATCCATCTACACTGCCTCCATCCTCATCTCCACTGCTTATCCCCTCACCACACCGCCGCCACCTCCACCACTGTTTAACATGCCAAACTCCATAAAACTACCTGTGTTCAAGGGTGTAGGCAATGAAGATCTGGACCAGTTTTGGTTCGTCGTGAAGGCTGTATGGGAAGCTCAGGGTATCATGGATGATCAAATAAAGAAAGCAACATTGGTTAGTGTTTTGTAGGACCACGCACTAACATGGTATATTAAGTACTACACTAATAATTCGACGTCCGCGTTGGCCGATATCCAGACTGCGCTGAATAAGGAATTTAGTAGACCTAAGTCTAAGGCATAAGCAATTATGGGATTCAAGGAGATCATGATGAAGCCTGGAGAAATGCCTTGGGATTTGGATCAAATATTGAAGTGTATGATCCATGAAGCCAACATGAATCTCACTGATGGGAAACACCACGAATGGTTTGTGGCCTCGCTCCTGCATCACCTAACGGTTACACTATCACAACAAAAGATTGGGACCCAGGTGGAAGCTCTGGAAATCACAATTAGATTGCATGAGACACCAATGCAGGATGCTAATCTAGGGGTTCAGCAGATTCATGCGCAGTTGCAGAACCTTTGCCTCGAAATGCAAAGTCTAAAGAAAGACAGAACAACTCAGCCAAAGGCGCGTGAAGAAGTGTGGTGCCTAAAGTGCAAAAGCTAGGAGCATGACAAAGATCATTGTCCTATTTTCACAAATTATGTTGCATCAGGGGGACCAATGCCTCTAAGTTCGGAAGCTACAGCAGGGCCAAGTATACGGCCCACACTATGGTGTGATAAATATTAGGTAGATGGGAAACATGAGACAAACAATTGCCATTTGCAGCAGAAATTCATACAGACACCGCAACAGCTCTTCTGCAACTTTTGTCAATATGTCGGTCATGATGAGCACAATTGCCGAAGTTATGAATTAATGATGGACAAAACACATGCATACAGGGTGCAGGAAGAAACTTAGCCTCTAGACCAAGGCTCTAGAGGAGCGTGAGGCGAGTATCAGGGGTGTGGAAGAGGCCGAGGTGGAGGAGGACCTAGTAGAGGTTAAGGGCGGATTATTTATTACAATTGTCAAGGACCAGGACACTACGCGTGAGATTGCCTAAATCTGACGTGGCTGTCATGCCACTATTATACTTAGTTTGACCGTGTGATGGAGGATTGCACTATATTGTTAGCCAAGATAAGTGAGAAGGGGGTGCAGCCTCAACAACCGACTCAGAACTTGTATATGATGAGGGCTGAGCCTCGCGAAGAAGACCCCAAGGTAAATATTGTGTTGCGCAATAGAGTGACTACTAGTGAGGATAAGGGGAAGCAGCCTAAAGAAGGCGAGTGGGTTTGAAAAGCACTAGAAAAGGAGGTCGGGTTTGATCTAGAATGCACAAAAGAAACATTTATGGAAGCAAAGAAAAGTTTCGCTAGACCTCTACCCTAGGGAATCAATAGAAACCAGTTGAAGAAATGGACCCATCCATGATTACCACATTCTTGGAGACCTGCATGAAACTACTCCACGATAGTAAGGTTGTGAAGAGACTGTAGGAACTTATCAATAGGTGTGTTGGCAAGGAAAACACTACTGACGAACTGTGCGTAGTCAGAAAGCTTGGTAAGCATAAGGCAAGGATTGGACGTGAGATGAGACTCACAGCGCAGATAAGGGAATACGAAATGGACCAAGTTATCTTGGACCTAGGGTCCAACGCGAATTTTTTGCCGAAACAGACATGGGAAAGAATGGGGAGACCTGCGCTACAGTGGTCTCTGATTCAGTTAAGGATGGTGAATTAGCAGAAAATCATCCCAATGGGAAGGTTGCAGGGGGTAACAGTTGATATCGAAGGCACGAGCGCACTAGCAAATTTTGAAGTAATAAAGATTGTTGATGACAACAATCCCTACCCCACGCTCCTTGGGATCGATTGGGCCACTGACATGAATGGGCTAATCAACCTGAAGAAGTGAAAGATGATATTTGGGAAGAAATCGCTTCATGTAGTGGTGCCACTAGACCCTGTAGAAGGATGGCACTATACTGAACCGGTCAGTGATTATGAATGTGATGACGATTTGGACCATATTTGCAAGATAACGAATCGAGAATAGGATTGGGTGAATCTGACAGCATACGGACGTATTGTATGGGACTGCGAGAGCTCCTGCACATTAGATTCAGACTAAGAACTGGAGTATTGGCTAAATCGACTGCATGAAGTATCTACATTGTTGTAATATAATGACCAAGTCGTTGTGCTGTGTATCATCAGAGGTAAGAAATCTGCCTTACTATGATGGGTTAACTGATGTTGATCACTTTTTGGATGTATTTGAAAGGGAAGTGCCAGAGAAGCACTGCTTCCAAGAATTAGATTTAGCGTTGCGCGCTACACTCGCAAGATGGTGGGGTACACACAAAGATAGCTTTGATGATTGGCGCAAATATAGAAGGATGATGAGGGTACGCTTTAGCCACCCGAAGGTACGATTAACAGAAAAGTATGATGGGAGAAATGATTCGCATGATCATTTGGCCAAATGGACCAAAGTTTACAAAGAAAAGCCTCCACCGAAATGGGTCCATATGTTTTGTCATACTAGATGTTATACCAATGAATTTGTACTTGGAGATGGAACTCTGCCATGGTACCGAAGAATAGGATATTTTGCGCCTGGGATTTTTTATGATGTTTAGTTTTGAGGATGGATTTGAATCTATCAACGAAGTGTTGCAAGAGGTTAAGACGGAAATTTTCAGGATACCGCAGGATCCTCTAGATTTCATTCAACCTGGTTCGACCACCCAGCTGAGCCACGCACTAGAGTACTACAATGTCATAGCAGAAGACGAAGACGAAGACCCAAGGAAGATTAATATTCCAAAGACTAAAGGACACCACGAAGTTGAAGGACCCCACCTAGAGAACCCAGACATAACTGAGTCGCTCAAAACCAAGCAGATGAACATTGGCATGGAGGAAGAGCCAAATTTTTTCAATATTGGGGACTACCCGGACAATGCGACAGTAGATAAGGTCGCCGAACTACTCCACGAATATCAGGATCTATTTCCCACAAAGTTTTCAGATCTGAAAGGGATAATAGCGGACTTGGGTTTCATGAACATCACCCTAAAACTGGACATGAAACCTGTGAGGAAAAGACCTTACCACCTCAATCCGAAGTATAAATAAAGGGTCCGCTTAAATTTAGACAAGATGCTTGCGGCAGGTATTATTGAACCCTATGGAAGAATCTGATTGGGTAAGACCAATAGTAGTTCAAGAAAAGAAGCAGAAGGAAGAAATAAGGATATGTGTAGATCTCAGGAAATTGAATGATGCCTACATGCAAGATCCCTTCCCAACTCCATTCATTAATGAGGTCCTGGATAATATTGGTAGCCGGGAAGGATATTCATTCACTGACGGGTTCTCTGGATACCATCAGATCAAGATCACACCGGAGGATAGAAGTAAGACGACCTTTGTGACTGAATGGGAATGCTTCCAGTATACGGTGATGCCTTTTGGGATGAAGAATGCATCGGCGATCTTTTCACGCGTAGTCATCGCGACATTCAAGGATTTCATTCATAAATTCCTGGAAGTATACTTTGACGATTGGACTGTGTTCGAACTGGTGCAGTGCCATGTAGAAGGTATGTGCTTGATGCTAGATACATGCCAGAGGTACCAGATTGCGCTCAATATGAAGAAATGTTAGTTTTGTGTCCCTTTGGGATCTTGTTGGGCCATGTGGTATGCAGACAAGGCTTGATGGTATACCCTGCGAAGATCACGGTCATAATAAATTTGGAGGCACCAAGAAGTGTGAAACAACTGCATGCAACGTTGGGGCATATAGGATAGTATAGGAAGTTCATCAAGAGCTATGCTCAGATCACTGTGCCGATGGAAAAACTGTTAAATAAGGACGTTACATTCGGTTGGAATGAAGAATGCCAGAAGAGCTTGGATGTGCTAAAGCAGAAAATGGTCACCGCGCCAATCCTAGTTTTCCCGGATTGGAAGAAGGAATTTCATGTGCATGTGGACGCGTCATGTATTGCAATGGGAGTAGTACTAACACAGGCCAGTGAAGGAGACTTGGATCACCCTATAGCGTTCATATGTAGGAAATTGTCCAATCGTTCATAAGTAGGAAATTATTCCACAATCAAGCGCGAAGGACTAGATATGGTGTACATGCTCCAGAAGTTCAGGCATTATTTGTTGGGAGGACATTTTAAGATGTATACAAACCATTCTGCATTGAAATACCTGGTCAACAAGTCTGTGTTGGGGGGGAAGATATGCAGGTGGTTTTTGTTGGTCTAGGAGTTTGATTTTGAGGTTATTATGAAACCAGGATGCTTGAATGCTAGACCAGATCATCTTTCGTACATTGAAATTGGAGAGGAACCTACTAATTTGGAGGAGGGACTACACGAAAAGCAGCTCTTTACAGTATGCATCGTGGACAGCCACTTTGAAGATATTATACACTTCCTGATGATAGGTACGGTTCTGGAAGGATATACAAGCCAACAAAAGAAGGAACTAGTGGTGCGTGAGACAGACTTTTCTATCATTGCAGGGCACTTGTACAAAATGGAATCAGATGAAATATTGTGACATTATGTGCCAGAGTTTGAATGAGATAGCATCCTCATTGTGGCTCATGGCAGAGCTGCAGGAGGTCATTATGCAGGAAAAGCAATAGCGCAGAAGATTCTACGCGTTGAGTTATGGTGGCCAACCTTACATAAGGATTCAAAATTGTATTGCAGGGCATGCGATGCATACCAAAGGATGGGCAGACCCTCACGTAGGGATGAGATACCACTGAATCCACAGATATCACTACAGCCCTTCAAGAAGTGGGCGATTGACTTAGTAGGACCAAATCAGCCTCTAGGCAAGAATACGAGTGCGTAGCAGATCATCACCACGACTGAGTACTTAACCAGATGGGCAAAGGCATAGACTGTGAAGGATTATACAAGCACGAAAACAGCCAAATTTATCTTTGAGTACATACTGACATGGTTTGGTTATCGAAAAATTCTAACAAGCGATCGAGGTACACACTTTCTCAATGAGACGATCAGTGCGATGACAAAAGAGTTTTAGGTTTACCATCAGAAAAGCACTCCATATCATCCGCAGGCTAATGGGACAGTGGAATCATTTAATACAATATTGAAGAGTGCACTCACAAAGGTTTGCAATGCTCAAAGAAACGACTGGGATGTTCATGTGCCCGCGTTGCTATGGGCTTATAGAACGACTTGCAAAAATTTGACTGGACAAACGTCGTTCATACTGGTTTATGGCATGGAAGCTGTGATGTCGATGGAGTATATTGTACCTAGTCTATGCATAGTGGCATTCACAGGAATGGCAGATCGCGGAGCCTTGGAGGAGAGGCTCGTGCAACTAACAGATCTTGAGGAGGATAGATTTCTAGTTGGATTCCATCAACAGGTTCAAAAGGAGCATGAAAAGGCATGGCATGAGTGGCACATCAAACTGTGCACCTTCAAGGTAAATGATTTAGTTATATTATATGACAACAAGTTTGATAAATTTCCAGGAAAATTTCGAATGCATTGGCTGGGACCCTATGTCATCAAGGAGAATACCAATGGTGGATCAGTTCAGTTGGTAAAGTTGAATGGAAAACCATTCCCAAGGCGGGTGAATGGCAGTCAATTGAAGCCATAGACCGGCGATCCAGCTAGATGACTACATGGTGGAAGCACAGTCGTAGCACTCCAGGCAGCTGAAAGGAGGTGCGGGAATATAAACTACATTGCCCAGGTTGGGGAGCTACGCAATTGGGGAACTACACGAATGGAGGAATGTCACAGTGTTAGCAAAAATGCGCAAGAAGTTGCGTATCCAAGAACGGACTATGCAGGGAAACTAGAAAGTGACCATTATGGTCATTGTTCATGACTTGATAGTGGGAAAATGGCTAAATGGAGTGGGAGGGTGGAATTTAAGTCAAAATTTAAGGGCAAAATCTATGAAAATCTGTCGCCAATCTAGAATTTATGAATGAATTTTGGGGCGAATGGTCGGATTTGAATTTGAAAATGCCTATAAATTACAGGCGGCTACCTAGCAAAAAACACTTGGCATTTTGAGAATTGAGGTGTTGAGCTCTCAGGCGCATATGAACCATGAGTACTTTGAATCTTTGATAGCAAGTTCAGCATTTGAGAAGTTGCCAAAAGAGACGCAGGAGTCGTTTTCTAGTATTATGTCGGTGCCCGCAGAAACCTTGAGTGCAGGAGAAGGAATGGCAGCTGAGGGAACTGCCCCAAAAGTAGGAATGGTAACTGAGGAAGTTGCCCCAGAGGTTGAGAGCGTCGAAGTATTGGTAAAAGTGCATAAATCACTAAGGATGCCTAGGTTGAGGCCTACGCTGAGCAAAGAGGGTCCAAAATCAAAGAAATATAAGCAGAAAGCGCCACAACCGGTGCACGCATCACCCAAAAGGAGCCCACAGAAGGAAAAGCCCATCATACAGGAGAAGGGAATGCTAATTGACCTTGAAACTGAAGAGGATGTTGAGGAGATCCCTATGGATGACAAAGACATTGACATGGTGGAGGAGGATATTGGCATTGAGGGGTCAGACCCTATCTCTATGATGCCCAAGTACATTCCTTCGCGCAGGGGCAAGACAAAGGTTCTAAAGGAAATTGATGAAAACAAGGTCGCGCTACATACACCCTTGTTACCAGACAAAATCGCCTTTGAAGGACTGTGCCTCAGGCACATCCCCCTGTTAATATTGGAGGATTGGGACTTGGATGATACAGAGCACTTTCCTCACTTAGCTACAGATCAACTTATGCACCGCATCTTCTACAAAGACTCTGGTGTGACCACGCTGGAGCCAAGAAAGTGAGTAAAAGTGGTGGATAAGGCTAGTTTGTTAAACATGCTATGGGTACCACATTACAACCACATGCCCATAACCATGATAGTGATCAAGCAGCTACTGTGCTTGGTGCATGATGGGTGTCTATGGCTAGAGGAGCCGATACCGATCACTGACATGCTGATCCATAGGATCACTTGACTGTCGCATGCAGGAGAAAATCTGGCCATGGCATTTGGAGGAAAGGCAGGTGAGCATGACCTCACTAAAGAAATGAAGGATAAATTTAAGCTCACAAAGAAGTTGCGTAGCTACTCCATCACTAGCATAACCAACACCGTGGTCAAGGTAGTTGCTCAGATCCTGGCAGGAAATATTATGCGGAAGTGTCATGCAGATGAAGTGTCGGCACCAGTAGTGTCATTAGCAGCCCAGTGCATGGTGGGCATACAATTCAACTAGGTGCATTATCTTTGCAGTGATTTCCTCGTGAATTGCAAAGAGGTGCAGGATCAAAGCAAAACGTTTCACTATGCATGGTTTTTGTTATCCATAATGTTGGTCGTGTGGGAGTTACCAGAGGATAGTCAGTTTCCTCCAGTTGCGTAAGACCTACCAAAAGCGATGAAGTTGACTTCACTCTGGGCTATGAAGGACCCCCAAAGGGTCAAGGATAGCAAGGTCTTTTGGATCTTGATGGAGATGAATATTCACATGGCCATCAATCACAAGCTATGATTGTCACTGGCCATTTATGATTAGATGGAAAAGTATGTGGAGTTGAAGGTGAACTTCCACCGGGTCTCCATGGGCGCGTGAAAGGATCTTGAACAAAAGTGGTATGACCTTCCATACCTGGCCACAGACGAGGCGATTATAGCAGTCCTCGACCGCTAGATAGCAAATTGGCGCACCGCTTTGGACTTGATAACTGGGTCTAGAAAGTCCACATCGCAGCAAAAGCAAGAAGAGGTGAAGCAGAAGATGGAAAAACTAGCAGAAAAGAGGAAGGAGGCTGAGGACAAATCTAGGACAGAGTGCGCTGCCGCAAAAATAGACAAAGGAAGATGAGGAGCACAACTCTGATAGGAGTCAAAAGTCACCTTCCCTGGAAACAGAAGAGGAGGAGGAACAGCAGACAGGGCAGGGAGGAGCGGACCCAGAGACTACTCCATTTCAGATTAAGCGCAACAAGGAATCAAAGAAAGTAGGGCCACGAAAGAAGTCCAAGGCTAGTAAGACTTCCCTCAACCCAATCACCTTGACAGAAGGTGATCTGAATGACATTGGTGATATGATGAGGGATGCCACCACAGAACTTCTACAGCAATTTGAGCAACAGTAGAAGCAAGCCTTGGGTGCCATTTAGACGGGTTTGCGCGAGCTGAAGATCCAAGCATCACAAGTGCAGACCAGTGTGGGTCGCAGTTGCGTGGCGTCAACTAGCTTGGCGCATGGGACAGATGAAGTAGCAGAAATGGTTCGCCCCAAGGACCCTCGGTTTATCACACTGCCAGATGGAGTGCTAAGTGCCGAAGCAGAAGATGATCAGGCCATTGTCCGCACCCTCCAGAAGGTCAAGTTAAACTTGCTCGTGCTTCCAAGAGAAGCCCTTCACACCTTGCATGATGGTGTGATCACAGAACTTCAGGCTCGGGAACAACAAGCATTGAACGTCATCAGTGAGAAGAAGGTGAACAACGCCCAAATGTTTTCTGAGAAGACTTCTACCATTGAGCTCTTTAAGGCTATCACTGCGAAGGATGAGCACACTACCAAGGTAGTGGCAGAGGCATGTAGGTCTGTCCCTGAGCTGGATATTCCTGAAGATGCACCAGTGGATGAACGAATTCAGAAGCTCGCTGCCGGAGTGTGCGAAGCGAGATCAGAGTTAGCCAAAGTTCAGTTGGAACTTCATTATAGCACATGGAAGAGATCGATGTTCCACAATAACCTATCGATGATGCTATTGTTACACGAGAACCAGTAGTTGAGATAGAACAACAGGAAGAGAAAGGGGATCAACAGTAGAAGCAAGCCTTGGGTGCCATTTAGATGGGTCTTAACATCATCATAATTTTGAGCAAGCACTCTCTAGATTTCATCAGTGTGTTGACTATATTAACAAGTCTGGTGCAGGTTAGATAGGACTTAGATTCAAGTTCCCTCTTATTTGGTTTCCCACCTATAAATATCAGCATCCATACCATATTACTAATAAGATTTCAGAGGGAAAGTTGGTTATTCTCAAGGATACATAGCCAAAGGTGAAGACATGATGCAGGAGCATGAGGCTTGAAGATAAAAGACTTCGAATTTTATTCCAAAAATACAAAAAAGTTTTACAAGCAAAGGAGTGGGATCCTTTAGTTGTCACTTTACAAAGCTTTCTAGATAGGATTTAAGCTAGAATTCAGGGATTTGAACTATTTTGTAATTAATTCAAATATTTAGACTTAGTTGAGATTCTCGAGGAGAATATCATGCAAATTAGGTATCATCTAGTATTAAGCAGATTCGATCCATTGATTGAGGATCTGATTGTTGTATGTAATGGTATTTATGTAAGTTTTGAATTAGTGTAATGGGATTTGGCTAGATTTGGCTGAGGAGGATTTGACTGTAAAATTTGAAGACTCTCTATATTTCTATGTATCCTGTGCATGAATGGTCAATCCCAGAGGTTTTAAGTTTCCTTGAAATATCTATGAGTGTTGTTAATTTCCAGTTTGGACCCTTTAAAACTAGATTTTATATAATCTTGTGTTATCATGTTTAAAACTTCATTCATTGTGTATTGAGTTAATTCGAATGTATTTCAAACCCACAGCGTTTAGTTAGCGATATCATGAATATAATTTAGACATATTTTAAACTTGGCGGAAGCACTAAAACCTTGGCAGAATGAGGAAAACCCGACAAAATTTGCAAAAAACTCAGGAAAAGGTCTTAACCGTTCAATCGACAGATCTAATAGATCTAACGGTTATCGCGTGCCAACAAGCGCAGGCATTAAAAGAATAGAAAAGTGGTCTTAGAAGGTGAAAGTTGTTTCTCGCGCGGTCTCAAGGTGGTAAGTTGTATTTTGAAAATTCACGTGATTCCACTTAGCAGTTGACACATAGCATGGGAAAATTGCTTTTCTCACATGCTCTCGACTTGTTAACCATCGCGCATTAATCCACGCAAGATTATGCATGGACCATTGGATCAAGTGGGATTGATCAATGGTGGAGATCATCTAGCTAGTTTGTGAGTGGGGAAAGCGACAACCATCAGATTGAGTGTTGAGATTGATGATGGAGAATTAATGTGATAAAGGTTTGTGGAATGACAAATGCAACAGGGTTATAAACTGGAGTTTTAATTATTTTTGATTCCGTGGGAAAAGTGAAGGTTTGCCTTATTTCAGGTAAATTCAATAGTTTTGATGTTTTAGCAGAATATCTAAAAGTAGAGGTCGATGACTGATATTGCAAAGGAAACTTGAGAAGAAGTCTCGCCTGAACTAGAAGAGATTGTGTCTGGTTTTGAACGATTATCATTAACACCTGCACCTAGACCACGAAGACATGGCAGGAATTTATAACCTCACACAACTTCACTCTCAGCATGCCAAGGATCAGTGGCATGAGTCTACACGAGGACATGCGGAAGCTTAAGCTAGGGGAAGATGTTCGATCACAGAATTGTCATCTTTTTCCTACTTATGTTCCTATTTATTTTACTCATTTTTTACTAGCATGACCATATCTTATTACTGTAACAACCCTTATTCACTTAAGTATGTCCTTTTTCACTTGTCACTTTCTTAGTCCAATTCTACTTATAATTTGACATTATAACTACTCTCTCAGGCTACTTTTTATCATAAAACTAATATGTAAGTTGTTTCAGGTTTGAATGATCTATCAAATCTTATTGTTACAAGATTATATTTCAGTTCCTTTAAAGGCTTTGTGAGTTATTTTTGTTACATAAACAATTTTCCTAAGCATGTGCTACCTTTCCTAATCAATTATCAAGGTAAAACCTAGCGGTGTGTCAAAGTAAAAAGAAACATCTCATCATTCGGACATATGTGTGGCGCAGCCAAATCATTTGGTTGAGATATTTTGTAACTTTATTTGTAATTAAAGGAAACTATTATAGTTACACCATTTCCATGGAAATTGTTGTGTAGTTGTTAAGATATCTTTTTATTTTAAGATCACATGACAACCAAAATATTCTCATGATGATATTCTCAATGTAATTAAGTTCCATAAAAGAGAAGATTGTTTTCCTGCGAGGGCTAGAGCGAAGAATCAATGAATAGGTTTAGAAGGGGGAAAACATCAAAGCTTTGTAATCCTAATACTTTTATTAATGAAAAATCTCAACTTTGTAGTTCAATAATTTCCTCTGAGTAGCCCCTATTATTTTTAGTGCAATAACCCCTACTAAGGAGGAAGGATGCTCCTTCTTAACATGGACCATTGGTTAGTTAGAGTAGAATACTTAATTGCATAAATTCTTCTCAATTATGTGATTGTTGTCAGTGCTACCATTATATTTAATTTCATGTGTAATTTAATTGATTGTAGTAAGCTTTGGATGGTGTAAAAACATAAGTCTTAGATCGGTCCCTCATCTTCATGTGGCAATGAATTATTTTCTTTGTTGTTACAGTTTGGATTTCACTTTATTTTATGTTTGGATCGAATGAGCGATTTTTTTCAAGAGTGTTGTGAGAGTGGTTGAGTGACAGAGTAGCTTATTCTACAATATTTCCTCGCACTGAATTTGTGTGGTGTGTGTAAAATCTTTGATGATTTCTTAGAGTGAGTGTGCAATGACTTTTGGTTGAGATTATTTTATACTAGTCATCATTTTCCTTAGCGTAGACTTTGCGCAACAGTCTTGTAAAAATTAATCCTACCTAGATCAATAATTAAATTTAAGATGTATTTGTTGCTCCAATTTAAAGGAACCATTGTTTCACTTGATAATTTGGAACTTTTTCAGAAGGTCTAGGGTTTGATGATGTTGTGACTAGGAATTCTTGATATTGAAATGAAGAAGTTAAAGTATTCTTTGGTGCAAAAGCAGACTTGTTTCCCTATAGTGGTAGAGGTATATTTTTAAGGCAAGGTAATCTTAGAATTTGTTTCCTAAAAGCAGTTTTTTAATTGACTTCACATAGTAGTTTGATCAATTTTGATGTTGCAAGATCAATATACACCTGAAGCATATGTGAGATGACATTTTGTAGTTTAATGATTCACCCTTAAGTTTGCATGCTATAAGAAGCATATTCTAATGAGAAGTCCTTCTAGGGTTGTATCCAAATGTGAGGGATTAACAATTTTATATATATATATGATAATTGAGCAACGTTTTTGAAATAGGGTATTGGAATAATCAATACATTTCTATTGCTAGGGTTTGTTCACATACTTGTATGACAAGTAGGGGAGCCTAATTATTGTATATATACTTGTCATTGTAAGAGTATTGATGTTAAATGATATCAAGGTTTGTTTAGTAGAAGTAGTATAATGCAGTTGATCTTCATAGAGACGGAGTTTTGCTATATTAGGTTGTTTATGTTCATGCTAGGATACATGTTAAATTGGGCTAGTTGACAGAAGCAGAAGATTGTCAAGTTTATCAAGCTAAGGTTGGGTGCAAAAGAAAAGTTTGAGGAGACAAAAAGTTAACATACTAAGAGTTTGATTATTTATGTTGGATGTATGTTGGTGATTGATGAGTAGATGTTGCAGCACAGTTCCTTTTGTATTGATATTGAGCACAGTTAGATCCATTCTAAAAACATATGAAACGTGGTTCATCGGTTAATCAGGGTGGCAACGTGGGCCAATGTAGGAGAGTGGCGCCTCCTTCGGGTTGGAGCCTAAGAACACTTCAAGGCAGAATGGTGGTACTAGGGAAAGTTGGATCTTGCATAGGGCATTGGAGAATCCTTCCAGTTGCAACTGGTAAATAGGGTGTTGGAGCATCCTCAGGTTGGAGCATGTAAACCAGGGAATTGAAGCATTCTTCAAGTTGGAGCTAGTAAATAACGGGTTGGAGCCTCCTTCAGTTGGAGTTGAAAATATTGGAATTTGGAGCTTCCTAATTGATGTAAATGTTTTGAAGACAAATATTAAGAAGTTTCCAGTGTTTTTTTCTCCTAGAACGGTTTCCACCTAAAAAGATGTTGTCTATTGTGGTGTTGTTTATTGATTTGATGAATGTTTATGTTTATCTAATGAAAATGATAACTAATACTCTGTGACATTAAAAATTAACTAATTAGAAGGAAACATTGCTTCTTAGTATTTCCAACAATTGGTATCAGAGAAAGTTCCTTCAGTTGCATCATAACAACTGGAAGGGAGATCTTGGAGTTCAAACATGGGAAATTCAAAGAAGAAAGTTGCCATATATTCAAAAGAATCAAAGGAAGTATCCAATGTTACAGATAGTGAACTTGGTTATCTGAATCCTGAGTTTGATGTGTTAATTTTTCTTAGGGTCGATTTTTCTTTACTTTAGATAATTAAATTCACCCAAAAACATTATAAAATTATTACAACATATGCAATTATGTATAAATAACAACATCATCAAAAATGTAGTGGAATAGTAAATAGGAACATTAGAAGAAAACCATGCACATAAAGAGACACTAGGATTGGTCAGAGACTAGGGCAAAACCCCATAAGGGGGAAAACTCGGAATTCTTCTTCTTCTATTAGATTTCATCAATTGTCCAATTGTGATACAAAGTACAATAATATGAGACATTATCCGACATATCAGGCTACCTCATACCTAAAAATATCTTTTTCATAAATTTGTTTGTGAAAAAAAATTAAAATAATAATAAGATTACTGGAAACATTAAGTAGTTACTAAACCATCACTATCATTGTTGCAATATACTTAGTTCTCACTATTGCTACAAATCTGGTGACATGCTAATTTGAGTCAGGACTATAAAAAACATATTATTAGAGTAAGAATATAATGATTCCAAACACATGCTTCTCTATAAGTTCAAATATATATTTCTTATGATGTCATATATCTAATTTTGCCAAACCAATGGGTTGCGGCCATATATACCAAAACCAATTATCAAGGGGAACTATGTCTATTACTATACAATATAACTCTCATTATTTTCTTTGTGAACATATTATTGTGCCATGTGAAAGGTATCATAGTGCCATATATATTATGCCAGGAACCATACTATGAGAGCGATGCAAGTTACATACAATAGTGCCAAAACGATGAAGCCCTTACAGTGGCCATACCATACTATGAGAGTGATGTCAGTTACATACAATGGTGCCAAAATGATGAAGCCCTTACAGTGACCATACAATACTATGAGAGTGATGCAAGTTGCATACAATCGTGCCAAAACGATGAAGCCCTTCTAGTGACCATACCATGTTGGCATTATGATACAGGTGTTGTCCTTGATGGAAACTCACATAGATGACAGTTCACAGTGCAACAGGTTAATAGCAAAGGATTACAGATCAGACTCCAGAGACTGAAGAAAGAGAGTGGTTTAAGAAGTATATGTTGGTTCAATTTGTCCAAGTAGCGTGTACATGCAGGTCCATAGAACAAAAAGGGCGTATACGATACAGGCACTTTCACAAAAGGAAAAGCGCGTATGAGATGGAAATCAAGGTTTTGGTCCGAGGTATTGGTCTGAGGTATTTGGTCCAAGGTATTGGTTCAAGGTATTGATCCTAAGTGGTTTTGATCTGTGGTATCGAGAAAGGCCTAAAACTATATAAGGAGGAGAAGATCAAATGGATAGGTGTTCAAGTAATGAATATCTTATGAAGAGT
This sequence comes from Pinus tabuliformis, assembly GCA_031772625.1. Taxonomy (NCBI): domain Eukaryota; kingdom Viridiplantae; phylum Streptophyta; class Pinopsida; order Pinales; family Pinaceae; genus Pinus; species Pinus tabuliformis. The sequence goes on along the minus strand of CM062819.1, from coordinate 561,430,836 downwards.
GAGATCAAAAGCAAATACACATGTTATGGGTTTCTGGTCCTTTGCTTGATCTAAACTAAGGATGAACCTTAGTATCATAAGACCTTAAATGAATTATCATTATGTGGATTGATCATGGATAGTCTATATCTGAATGATAACGTATGATTTGCACTGTAAATATTTTGTTCTGGGTATGCCTGAAGTCTGGAATAGTTGTGATGTTTTAAGTTAGTATTTGTAGATCTGTACACTGGTTCACTTTGGTGAAAGCACGTATACACACTAGTTTGGCACATCTAAGTAGAATATACATTATGAAATGTGATGTTTGAAGTTGCATTTAGTTCTGGTTGTTGACGCAGAGTCATGTGTTCTGGTGACTATATTCTGGTGACAGTGTTCTGGGTTCAGATCTGAGTATTGGTTACAGTGATCTTCTTGTTCCAGTTGATTGGTTGAATTTTATTAAGTTTGAATGAATGGTTGATTCAGTTGTGTCAGAGGTTCAATGATTGTTTGATTCAGTATGTCATAGGTTTCAATGTTCATATTGATTGATAGTGATTTGCTTCAGTGATGATGGGTTTTTTGTGATTGGTTGTATTTCAGTGGTGATTGATTTTTGAGCTTCAATGTTACTGATGGGTCTAGTATGAAATTTTGATGAAATGAGGCCTTCAGATTGTGGTGTTGCGTTCTAGGAGTATCCAGTCTGAAAATTTATGAAACGTGGTCCCTAGAGGAAGAGATAAGGTCGTAGTCTTCTGTAGGTCGGCGCCTACATACTGGTAAACATATCGGCCAGTAAAAGATCCAGGGGGTTGGAGCTCCCTTCCAGTAGCAGCTGGAGAACAAGGGAAGGTTGGAGCCTTCTATAGGACGACGCCTACATACTAGTAAATGGATCAGCTAGTATAAGAGCCAGGGGGTTGGATCTCCCTTCTAGTAGCAGCTAGAAAACAAGTGAAGGTTGGAGCCTTCTGTAGGTTGGCGCCTACGTACTAGTAAACAGATCGGCTAGTAAAAGAGCTAGGGGGTTGGAGCTCCCTTCCAGTAGTAGCTAGAAAATGAGAGAAGGTTGTATCCTTCTGCAACTAGGTGCCTACGTACTAGTATGAGTTTGCATCAATACAAGATTGTAAACAGGTTTTTCTTATATTAAAAGAAGACAGCAACAGGTGGTTTTTGTCCCGCATGGGTTTCCACCTTAAATCTTGGTGTTCATGTGTGTGGCTTATAAGTGATGATTTATTCTATTATTACTGCACATGGTTACTATTTATATGGTTAATGAAGTACTGATGCACTAGTTAAAGATCAACATATGATGAATTAACTAAATCATAAGTTTGTTGGATATACGTTGGTTTCTTTAAAGACAGTTATGTGTACACACGAGTTACCTTCATTGAAGTAGCGTATATAAATTTGAGTATGAAAAGAAAAAGTTATTGATTTGTAAATATTGATTCACCCCCCCCCCTCAGTATTATTTCCAACATACCATACTATCAGGCTCTTGTTCCCATAGCTACTTTGAGAGATACAGTTGAGGGTTTTTTAATGTATCAACTCCAAGAGAGAGACAATCGATAAGTCCTATAGCGTAGCAACTACGAGAGAGACCTGTAGACATGTGCGAGAGCAATAACCTTAAATCCAATGAACTTCAACATCCAAAAATATCCAAATATACTATCTCATCTCCAGTACCCTTTGAAGAATAACCCATAGGGCATTTATATTTATTTTTATAGGAGAAAAATGGTGAATCATGGAAGAGTCGATTTGACTATTTGAAGCCACCTTAAATCATAATTTGAAATATGAATTTTTCCCTCCCTTATTTTAAGCCAACCCATGATATCATAAAATTTAATTTACTAAGAATAATAATAATTCTTTTGAGAAATTAAATTCCTTTGAGGTAGAAGGATTTCTTAAGAGAAATTCTTCCCGATGTTGCTACAATTTTGACACTCCCTCTCAGCTAGGGAGGAATTTCCATCTACATCAGAAATAGATATACAAGAAGGTGTCATCTCAAATTACATAACACAATATACCAGCGAAGAAAGTTGCATCATCATCACATCTCATATCGTAAGGGAATAATACACAATCAAAGGTAGGGGAGATCAATCCTCAAACCCTACTAATCTCCAAGTCAAATAATATGACCTTCATCTCATTTATATCAACAAAATATCCATCTCATCATATCTTAACTTTTGATGATCAGCTGAATAATCTTGATCTAATAGAAGAAGAAGAAAAATCGTCATAGGGGAGCATATGACTTCCATCCTATATCCAATAATCAATATGGTCATCTGAAACATCATTGTCATCAATTCATATCTCATCCTGGCTCATTTGTACTCATCTACAACTGTTGAACAATATTGAATTTGAAAAAGAATGATCTAACATCATAAGGGAGCACAGCACATTCCACAACAACATCGAAGATCTTAGGTCAATCCAAAAAAACATTAGGTAGACCTACTCAACTTGGAACCACTGCCTACCACCCGAGAAATTCTATTAGTGAGGAAACAATGCTACAACCCAGGAAACTATTCCAGTGGGGATACAATGCAACAACCCAGGAAACCTCTGCCAGTAGGGAGACAACGCTACAACCTAGGAAACTCTTCTAGTGGGGAGACAATGTTACAACCCAGGAAACTTTGTTGATCTTCCCAACATGACCTTTAAGAATCAGAAGTAGAACACCTACATCTCTAGCTTGAGCGGGATGCCACTTACCATAAATAGTAAGGATCATGCCTAACTCAAGCAACCAACACCCCTTTTCCATATGGGTGGGAAAGACATATGCCAACTGGGGTATGCTCTGCATAGACCAAGATAGGGGAGAAACATCTCTGACCCTATGGGTAACAGATATGGGTGATAACCTATTGTCCAGAGATCCCTCAACCCAAGGAGCCCTACATCTCGATTCCTCACCCTGGGAGCTCAGATAGGGGGAAAGAGTTGGCTCAATGTCCTTAATCAGCCTAGACCCTTACTTCAAGAGGGTCACATCCATCAATGCTTCTTCATCCTTCCTCATACAGAGGCAGCAACCACAAGCCTAAGCTTGTCTCACACAACAGCATCGTCTCAATTTAAGATATATTTGACCCAACTACATATGTGATTCTTTGCCAATCGAAACACGCTTTTGTTATCACAATATCATTGTCATATCAGAACCTTCTCATGTAGCTCTCCAAGGAGATTCCTTAACCAAATTTCATTGTAATTAGCCATGCTAGCAATAATGTACTCAATGTTCTCTTCCAATTATCAGTGTATCCATGCAAACTCATATCTCCAGAAGATCTTTCATCTCGAACTCAATGGCCATCTCCTTCTTAATGATAAGCCTCTTCGATCATCACTATCTACCTATCTATCATAATATAGTCATGCTACAACAAAAATGTTAGATCACAAACTATATCATGTTCTTAGTCATATATCACGACAAGCCATCATCATGTCATCAAACATTCATCAAGGGTTAGTGTCATATAGAGTATCTTTATACTTCAAGGATCATAATCATAATATCAAGATAGGGCATCTAACAAAACCTTACCAAAAATCAACAAGAGTATGAAGCTTTTTGTCATAGTTTCATCGTGCTTATCACAAGCATTAACAACAACATCAAGCTACCATATATAAAAAATAGTGTGATGACCTTCTTTATGAAATCCATCATCACTAAAATGAAAGATTCTAGCCAAATATCACGACCACCAATATGTACCATAAATTAAACTTATATTATTTTCATACATTAGGGCTTACATTGACATCCATACCTTGTAGTATTCGTGCAGCTTTACAGCTTGCAACACTTAACACTTTGTCAGCTTTCCACTAGCTTTTCTCTTCTTGCACCAGATTTATTTGCCTGCATATTAGATGATCCTCTTGAAGGATCCACTTATCACATCTCATCAGGAGGATAGAAGTAACCATATTCAAACATTCATGCAAGAAACAATAATCAAATCATTAATCATAAAGAGATAACATAAATCTAAAAAGGTACTTATCTTTAATGAGAGGAGTTCAAACCCCTCTTGAACCAGCCTTCAAGGGTCCTTACTATCCATTGTCCATATTTCCATCGACTTCATCAACAAACAAGTCCATTAACCACGACACAAGCTTAGAACATATTCACATTAATCATGTTTTCAAAACTGCAAAACTCAAGCCATCATTTTATATTGGGGTTTCTTCCAAACCCTAACCTCATGACACCCGTCAAACCCCAATAACCATATTTTTGAGGGTTTCCTTCAAAACCTGGTATTATTTTAGGTATCCTCCATCTTATCTTGCTTCCATTAATGGTGTCTTCTTATGGGTTGATTGTTATTTTTCTTTAGATAATTTCATTACATTAAATTCACCACACAACATTATAACATTATCACAACATATGAAATTATTTAGAAAGAACAACATCATCAAAAATGAAGTGGTACAGTAAATAGGAACATTAGAAGAAAATCATGCACATAAAGAGACACCAGGATTAGTCGAATACCAAGGAAAAACCCCACAAGGGCGAAAACCTGGAATTCTTCTTCTTCTATTAGATTTCATCAATTGTTCAATTGTGATACAAAGTACAATAATATGAGACATTATCTGACATACCAGGCTACCTCAAACCTAAACAGATCTCATTTGCAACGTTGTTTGTGAACAATATTAAATACTAATAAGATTACCATCAACATGAATTAGTTACTACAACATTACTATCATTGTTGCAATATACTTAGTTCTCACTACTACTGCAAATCTAGTGACACGTTGTTATAAGTCAGGACTATACAAAACATATTACTGGAATAAGAACATATTGATGCCAAACACATGTTGCTCTATAATGTCAAATATATATTGCTTATGATGTCATATATCTAATGTTGCCAAACAAGTGGGTTGCGGCCATATATACCAAAACCAATTATCAAGGGGAACTTTATCTATTACCATACATCGTAACTCTCGTTACTGTCTTCATGAAAATATTATTGTTCCATGTGAAAGATATAATAGGGCCATATATATTGTGCCAGGAACCATACTATGAGAGCAATGCATTAGGGAAATTTTGAAGTCTAAAATGGGCCTCCTAAGAAAATAATAAATTGATAACTAAACCAATAAAATAATATTTATGAATTTGCAATTCACTTTTTACACCGCAATGCATTTAACTATGGTTAATTTCAATTGAAAAGTTATACCAAAATAAAATTAATAAAAAAATTGTATTGATGTGACTATAAATAAAAATGACCTTTTAAAAAAAACCATTATTATTGAACAACTAATGCATTTGTCTTTTGTACTTAAATAAATTAAAATGAATTATAAATATAAATTCATAAATTCTAATTTGTATAATTTACTATAGATTAAAATTATATTATTTAAATTATACAAATAACTTAAATAATAACATGTAATTAATATAATACATAAAAATCAAATAATATAATACAACAAATGTAATATATTATTTTATGTATTAATTTTATATTACATATTTAATTTATAACCTAAGAAGAAATAATATATAATATAAAAAGGAATATAATATATATTCTATTACATTTAGATTATTTTTCATAATATTATATATAATAATATATAATATTAATATAATCATAATGAAAAGAAAAAGTATTGAAATACATTTAGTTTATATTTATGAGTAGGTATTTATTTATATATGTATAAATATTAACTTATAATTAATTTGAAATTGTAATATTAAATAAAACGAAATATATATATAGTTTAAAAATAAATATATAAAAATATAATATTTATTGAAAAGTGTGTAAAGACATGAAGATTGTATAGGATATGCATTGTTTCTTTCAAAAAATATGAAATGACAATAATAATATTTTATTCAAAAAGTGTGAAATGACATTTATTATGAGTACTTTACTTTGACTTTAAAGTACTTAGAGTACTGCCATGGTTAACCATGAATTTTAGGCAAGAGCTAACCAGCCTGCCATAGGGCATTAAATGCCCAGTTATATGCAGGCTGGATAACCCGATAACACACCCGCGCGGAGACTAGATAAATAAGAAATGGGTGTGCGCGTGTTATCGGGTTATCCAACCTACATATAACTGGGCATTTAATGCCCTATGGCAAGCTAGTTAGCTCCAACCTGAATTTTTATCCACCATTGAGAATCTGATAAGAAAGTACCTTTAACTCAAGCAATGCCACCTCAACCATGGGAGATGATGCCTTCCCTAAAATGTTATTGGTTCACATAAAGTGAATTTTATTGTACATTTTCCTTAGAATGCCCATTCTTTACCTCAAAATTCCTCTAATGGTCAGTTACATATATTGGTGTCAAAACAATGAAGCCCTTATAGTGAGCATACCATATTATGAGAGCGATACCAGTTACATACAATGGTGCCAAAACAATGAAGCCCTTAGAGTGAGCATACCATACTATGAGAGTGATGTCAGTTACATACAATGGTGCCAAAACGATGAAGCCCTTACAATGACCATACCATACTATGAAAGTATTGTTCCTATAGCTATTCCGAGAGACAGTTGAGGGTTCTGTAATGTATCGACTCCAAGAGAGATACACTCAATAAGTCCTATAGTGTAACAACTCCGAGAGAGAGACATGTAGCCATGTGAGAGAGAAATAACCTCAAACCCAATGAACTTCTACATCCAAAAATATTTGAATAGACTATCTCATCTCTAGTACCTTTTGAAGAATAACCCAATAGGGTATTTATAGTTATTTCTATAGAAGAAAAGTCTTGAATGACTGTTTGAAGCTGACTTACATCATAATTTGAAATTTAATTTTTTCCCTCTTTTATTTTAAGTCGACCCATGATATCATAAAATTTAATTCGCTAATAGAATAATAATAATTCCTTTGATCAATTAAATTCCTTTGAGGTAGAAGGATTTCTTAAGGGAAATTATTCACAATGTTGCTCCAATTTTTAACACGATGAAGCCAAATATGAAATATGGGAATCCAAAATAAACAAACACAACAAGAAGAAATTGCTAGATGATGAAAAGAAGAATAATAACATTGGTAAATTAAAGATAAAGTCAAAAGAGGAAGGTGAAGCTCCATGCAATGAAGGAACATGCTCCAAGTACCCAAAGAATAAGATTGATATCAAGATCCCTCAGAGGCCAAATCGAAATGGAGGACAAAATATGGTCAAATATGTTGCATCTCTAAGAAGCAATGTTGAAGCATTCTGGGATAAGGATCAATGAAAGGTTGTACCATGTCCAAGAAAAAATGTATAAAAAAATATCATCATGATAGGAACACTCATCCAGGTACACTAGCATGTTTAATGGTTATTGTTTCTCATGTTCTAATTTTGGGCATATAGCCAAGGATTCCAGAATGTATGACAGAGAAAATTATCAAAGACATGATCAAAACCAAAGAAGTAAGTTTGCATGATCACAAGACAGGTTTCAAAATGGCATTACTAGTAGAAAGTATATGTCATTTGCTCCATCATTCAGGCCCAACTATGGGCATATAGCTCAAAATTATAGGTACAAGACCAAATCTTCCATGAAATACAACCCTAACACCAGGTACAAGAAGGTATGGAGAAGAAAACAAGTGCAAGAAGACCAAGCGAATGAGAAAGTCTCAGTGGTCATGCTTTCAAGTTTTGTAAATTCGAAAGGTCATGTTGAATCTCTAATGGAAGATGTCAAAGTTCAAGATGACCTGACCAAAGATTTGGTTCACACGTGACTCTGAAGAATCCAACTTGTTGAGTCCCTGTGAATGTTGATGAGGGGGGATTCCTTGTAGAAGTCGTTTCACATTTGAATATCTATCCTTTGATAGGTTAACAAATCACAAATGTGAAGAATTCATTAGAGCAGTGATCAACATCCAGTGGAGTAACAATTTTGGTTGATTTTTCAGAAGGACTCAGGTGGAATCAGTTGTGGAAAACCATGTGAAGAAAATAAGTCAAAGAAAGAAAGGATTAATGAAGACAAAGAAAGGAATTTCCTCAAGGGGGTAACCCTTTGGCATTGATGTCAAATAGGGAGATAAATCAAGAAAAGAAGATCAGAGGCATGGAGTCAAGGGTAACAGTAATCACAGGGGGAGTATGTGTTGTCATTAATAAGAAAGGGGGGTATTATGAATAGTGTTGTCGTTGATTCCAACAATGGTTCTTGAATGATCTTAATATATGTCATCAAGTACATCATTTGGAAAATTAAATTGACAACAAGTCCTAGAAGGATGATAGGAAGCCCTAGAAGCCCCGCACTTCTTCAGGATTTTGAGGATGAAGGTCAACTTAGTTTCTTCTACAACCAACTTAATTGGATTCTCCTCATCGTAATGATTCTAAAAATATCTGGCACATCACAAAGGTCCTCATGCTTTGAGAGATACACCTGTTTAAATATAAAGCCCCCATCTTGTGGTCAAGATCCCCAAAAGTTGATGAGGTGGCATATTTTGGCTCAAATAATGCTTAAGCCATAAGGCCTTCCATTAAATATTAAATTAAAATTTATTATGGAAACATAGGTTATGGAGGGTATCAATATTCTCAAGAAAAATCTATGAAGGGATTTTAGGCTCAAACATTTGAAATTTAAAATTTAAATATCCCTCCAATTCTAGTAACCCTCTATTCGAATTCCAACTTATCCGCTCCTCTTTGAAATTTGGTTAGCCCTCCTTATAAGCTATAAAAGGTTTCTTTCTCTCCCTCAAAAGGAAAGAATTCAAATTCTATTCTTGTGAGAAGTTATATGAAACCTCGGAGCCTAGTGGAGTCTTGAAAATCTTAAGGAGGTCTAAAATTTGTTTGGTATCTAAACAAATCCTCTTCGCTAGTGAGTTTATCTTTTATGATCTTTGTAAAAGGGTTTCTTGGTTGGGATGCATAGGTTTCATTGACATAAATGAAGTAATTTATATTTTTATTATCAACCCTTTGTAACAACACATTATCTAAAGGAGGTTCCCTGTCTCTCAAAGGTACGCATCTTTGGCCGCTAGTCTCGTGAGAAATCTTTACAATATCTTTGAATCCTTACGTAGTCTTTAGTATCAGCAAAGAAGGAATATTTGAAGCATTTTTTCTTGATACCTTTTGTTGATGGTAATCCACATTTCCTATAGGCTACCTGACCTCCCTTTTGAATGGTGTTTGTACCATTCTGAGGTTGGTTCATCTAGGATTTTTGACCCTCCAAAGAGCACAAGTCTAAGTCAAGGAATCATTGTTGAAGTTTTGTAATTCTAAAGTTAATCCAACAAATTTATCATTGTAGTTTGGGTAATAATTTTTTTTATTGATCATGGCTATTATTTACAAACTAAGATCTTTACCTAAAGGCATTTCACCTCTCTTCTGAGGCAGAACTTGGAGCAACTTTCGTCCCCTTTTGGGTACAAACCAGAACCATTGAGACTCTTTCTAAGGACAAGTCTATTAGTTAATTTAGACACTTGTCGATATTTATCCCTTGCACTCCAAATTGAAATATCATGAGTTGTTACAGGCCTATTAGGGCACATTTTATCAACAGAGACCTAAAGAGATGGTGTGGTCCCATGATAGAGTAATTTCTTAGCTCATATAAAGATGATTTAAAGTGTTCCTTGAAGACCAGAAGGAAGGAAATTGGTGCAACCTCTTTTGAAATGATGTTCAGCCTATATTGTTGCAAACCCAAGTCATTCTTACTGCCATACCTAAGGCTTCGAAGAATTGTAGACCATTACACCTTGATTTGTGACTATCACTTAAGTTGCTAGAGATACTTTCATCCTTATATTTCTACGACATAATTCATCAACCTTTTTAGAAGGTGTAGGGTTTGCAGAAGTTGTTATTTTGCATTCTTTATATTGAAATGAAGAAGTAAAAGAATTCTCTAGGGTAACAATAGACTTGTTTACCTACAGTAGCAGAGGTACATTTTTAAGGCAAGGTCATCTCAGAATTTATTTCCTAAGATATTTTTTGTAATTGATTTCACATCAGTGGTTTGATCAGTTTCAAAGTTGCAAGATCAATATACACTTGAAGCATATATCAGTTGACATGTTACAGTGTAAGGATTGATCTCTAAGTTTTCATGTTATAAGAAGCATCTTCTATTAAGAACTTATGGTAGGGTTGTATCCATATGTGAGGTAATATGTGTGTGTGTGTGTGTGTGTGTGTGTATGATAATTGAGCAAAATTTGTGAAATAGGTTTTGGAAGAATCAATACATTGCTAGTGCTAAGGTTTGTTCACATACTTATATGATAAGCAATGCATCCTCATTATTGTATATATACTTTTCATCATAAGAGTATTGATGCTAAATGATATCAGGGTTTGTTGAGCAAAAGTAGTATTTGACCTTAAAAGAGACAAAGCGTTGCTATATCAGATTGTTTATACTAATGCTAGGATACATGTTAAAGTGGGCTAGTTGACATAAGAAGAAGATATTCAATTCTATGAAGCTAAGCTTTGGTGCACAAGTAGAGTTTGAGTAGAGATCAAGTTAACATACTACGGGTTCGAGTATTGATAAGTAGGGTAAGTTGGGAGTTCTTATCCAATTAACAATGTAGGGTTTGACATCCACCTTTGATGGAGGGATATGATCAAAGGATACGTGGTGAAAACTTCAAAGTAGGGTAGGATAAGACCTAAATGTTTTATCAAGGGTAAGTAGTTAAAACAACTTCTGGAAACTCCTAGAAAGGGAAGCTTTTAGAATCCCGATGATTCTCCCAGATTTCTAGAACCAACATAGGTGCAAAGGGGAGAAACCTGTCGGTGACTAATGCAAACCACAATGGAGCAACCTATAGGTGATCATACCCCAGTAGGCATACAAGGAGCATTGGTCCTAAAAACTAGCTCAGATGATGCAGTCTAGGGCTAAAATTCTAGGGGATGAAGAGAACATGCTTAGGGTTTTGTGTAAGATGGTGACAAGGGGGAATAGGATGTTGATTGATCCCATTAGGAGGATCAGTGATTGGATGTGACAAAATGACCTATAATAGAATTCCTTCTAAAGAGCAAAGTCAGAGGCGATGATTGATGATTGAAGTGCTTTAGCTTGTAACAAGTCAGAATCAAGGAAGACCAAAGAGCTTCATCTGTTACAGTACATTTACAACATGACATCTTTGTTTGTTGAGGGAGGCATACTCAACTCATAAGATAACATAACATGTATAATGATCAAAATGCGTGTCCATGAATGCAACTGGTGGACCCATGACTAGATGAATGTTTATATGATCATGGCCATCATGCATTGTGATCTTTATATAACTCCTAAAATCGCAGCCTAGATGGATGAAACTAGATCTGGGCTCTTCTATCTCTTTCACCCAACCAACCAATGTACGCATCCGTGTGAATCAATGAGTTGGAGTCGAACATGGTAGGCACCATATGATTACCAGCCAATGATGTAAGTCATCAACAGGCGCTAGAGAAACCACCGATGATGTTAATGGCTGTCAAGGTACTATTGTACAATTCGTATAGCGTGATTAAATAAGTTGATGTAGAACACCACACATAGCCTTTTGGTTGAAGGCCATTGATGTAAACCTATCATTGAGAGTGAGAAAACTTTCCATTTATGTATGCAAGCACCAAGGTAACAAAGGTGTGTTTCTAAGTCAACTTCCTGGATGATGTGCTGACGTTGACAGGAAGCAACCCATCGTAGGAGGGCCTTAATGTATCCCCCATAAACAACACGAAATGGGTATCATGATTGAGATAGAATTATCAGAATGATGCTGACATGGAACTGGATCAGGAAAGTAAAACATGAAATGAAGGCTTAAGAGTTATTTTATCAGAGATCAACTAAATGGCTTCTCTTGAACACATCGACGACACTGAATGGAGTTGGTAGCATTGACCCAAAACCGAAATGGAGGCTTTGAAAATGGTATGATAACCAAAAGACAAGAATATTACCCAAACCAATAGCCATGCAGATGAAGTGGAAGAGTGTCGTGTTGAAGAGTGACTCACTCCATTAGAAAAATCGAATCCCTTATTTTCCCAATTTCCCCACCATACTGGTCAATACCTCTTTATTTTTTAACAATCTTGAGGAGCATAACATATGCTTGATCTATAATTTCATCCTTCAGCCAAATCCATCTGATTATATTTAACAAATCCAGAGAAGGAGTGGTTTAGCCCTGTCATGATAGACAAGTCCAGCGAAGGTAAAACTCAACATATTTTTCATGTTTAGAGAGTTTGAAAAAAGAGGTGAAAAATAAAACTCCAAATGTCCCTTTTGGTATGTAGTCCCTTAGGTCCTATTACCCACCACTTTGTGGGTGATGTTTCAAGGGGAAATATTTCTCCATGATGAGCCACAACTGACAGCCAGCAGCCCTTGGTGCCTCCTACTAGCTCGTTGTGCCATTTCGCTGCCACCTTAGCCAACCATGTGATCCTTCACCCACCTATATTGATCATATGTTTGAATGTGAGCCTCCTAAATCTAAAGGTATGTCTTGTGATTTGGTAATTGAGTATTGGGTTTACTTATCATGGATACTTTTGGGTATGAATTGATGGGCGGATTTGATGGAAAGAGTGGTCTTAGTTTGTTCTCTTGTACCTTTGATCTCCTTTTGTTGTTACTCTTGGATCTTAGTCCCATGGGATCTCCTTTATTGACCATTTGGTTCTAGGGTGGTACTACTTGGGAAACCTTGACTTTGGGTGTGTGGTCCTGCTCCTTTACTCGCACATGTTACTCCCTTTCCACTCACTATACCCCATTCATCATTTTTCCCACCTAGGTCCACATTGCCATTCTACATTCACATAGGGCTAGCCTCACTATCCCCTTGCCCCCACCTTGGGTCAGGCATAGAATGATGCCCCAGAGGTTGAAGCAATTAAAAGAAAAAGAAAAATCATAATTGCCCACATTTAACAAGAAATTGTACCACAAAATGGAAAAGATGGTCAGGACAAAATAATCAACACGTGGGCAAAAGCCAATGCATGATCTCTACCTCAATCCATGGCCATCACCATGGTTCCATAAGCCCTAGATGAGCCTCCTTTATCATTCATGAACCCATGATTGTCCCAAACCCTTGAGGGCAATGAACCACCCTACCTAAAAGGTGGTAATCATTGTTATATCTTACATATCATGATCTTGTCCTTTGAGCCCCAAGCAGTTAACTAAATAAATTCATAAAAGGAAAAATGCATATGAAGAAGGGTGGAAAGATCAAGGTCGGGGAACCTCATGTACCACGATTTCTCCCTCCTACACATTACATAACTGGGTGTGGGCTTCCCCTTATCTAGCTACCGCTATGCCCCACTATGTGGCCCAGGATTGCCCCTCTCATTTCCTATGTCATTCCACTTATTTGTCACTTCCCACCCCCATTAGAGGGATGTACCTTGGACATACTATCCCCTTTAAGGGTTGAAACCATTTAATAAGGTACTTGGCTAACCCCCTTTGGAGCTTGGATACACTAGCACATGCCAAATCCCACTACGGAAGGGAATGCCATTATGAAGTGCCCACATTGTTATACATGATTTGTAAGTTATTTTACCTGATTATTGTAATGATTGGTTGTACTGGAAGCCTAGGGAGATGCATTGGATCTTATGTAAGATTACAAGTGGTTTCCATTTGGGTTTGGTCTCCCTATATGGGATCCTAACCCCCAAAGATCTACATTAGCACATGTAGGGTGTTCATAGAGATCCATTGGCCTCCACAACAGCAGACAACACTCCATGGATCTTCATGGATGCTCAGAGATTACTAGCGGTCCACTTTTGGGAAGATGGTGATATCCTTGGTAAATTATGCCCAGCGGGCCCCCACACTCTTGGAAGGTGTCCCATGACTTGTACGATGTCATGGAAGCATTCATTCAACCACTTGGACCCTTGCAGAGGATCAACAGGAATCTCTGATTCATATAGAGACCCATGGGGTCATTTATGTGCCCTCAAACCCACTGGAGCACCATAAGACTACTACTTGGAGAACAAGGGGCCACACCCTTGTCCATCATATTCTAAGGAATTTATTCCTCAATATGGAACTTATGGATATTATTATGCCTTTGGAGGGCCCTAAGACATGCACATATTATTATTTGGCCTCTTGTGAGGCTTATTTTTACACTTGTGAGCTAGTTTGGTGGGCTTGTCACTAATAGGGGTTTTATTTGCACATTATTTTATTATTAGGGGCTAATGTAGGCCCATCGGCTAATTTGAAATCCTTAGGAGGTTATATATCTCTGTGTGTGTGTGTGTGTGTGTGTGTGTGTTAGATACATTCAATTGGATCATTGTGAGGGCTTGGGATCTCTCTAATCATAGAGAACTTCACATTTTTTCCATGGAGGATATATTTTGGAGATGGATGAATTTTGACGTATGGATTTGGGTTATTTATCTTGCCTTGGAGCTTTGTCTTGTAAATAAAATGCTAGTTGGATATACTCTATAACATTGTAAGTAAATTTTGATGTTATTATTCTTGTTGCTGCATACTGCTAAAATTAGGACCAGTTGTTACACAATTGAAATGTGGAATTGAGCATGTTTTAGCTAATTTAATGCATGGGCCAATATTATATGAAGGAAATGTCCTATATATTATTTGTCTCAATAATCTTGCATCGTTTTCTTTGAAGTATAAATGCTTGAAGGTCACCTTTCCTTTATTTCTCTCAACATTAGATGAAGTTGACTTTCTGGGCCTCCTTGATAAAGAAACCAAGTTATTTCTCATCACCATCCTTGACTCCATATCCCCAAGTGAATTCGGCACTGATCCCTTAAAAGGGGTGATCATTTTAACCCTCTCGTTACCATTCTCCCATTTTTCCCAAATTCTAGCCCCATCAAGTCACCTAGGACATCAATTTCCCAGGAATTGACCCAAGGAAAAACTTCGATCTCCTATAGGCTACTGCACTAGTGGGTCCCCTCCCTCTCCTCCAAATTTGAGGCAATTATAACAGTGGAATATCCAGGAATCCAAATCCCTAGCCAGAGGATCGAATTTTTCCTAGGCATCCCCAAGGTTATACCTCAACATGATCATTTCAACCTTTCGAAGTAAACGTTCTTGTTTGGTCCTTTCCTTCACCTTGTCCAGGATAGAAAAATTATTGGTTGCTACATTCCATCCCCGAACCTAGACTGGGTCCACTTGGCCCTGTGTGGTCCCACTTCCCAATAAAAATTATTTGTCAAATACCATTTTGGAATCCAAGTTTCCCAAGGATTATAAGGATTGAGAACCTTTCCTATAAGCCTATTCCTTCTCCCTCAACCCTCCAATCCTCACCCGTTACCCCTAGTTGCCTAAGTCCCTTGCTTAAAGAGCAAGCAAGTTCCATTCTTCACTCCATCCTTGGGAAGGGGTTACCAGGGTCACTTCTCAGCTATCCATTGACATATACTTTACAACCAATCCCTACACTACCAGGACTCTTCCCATCAGTGAAAGTTTGTAAAGAGTAGGGAGACTTAGTTATGGTGATAGTGGGCTAAGCCTCCACCATTACCCTTAACCTAGTAGTTGCCCTCTTAGGAACCCCTTTTAGGTCCCTTGTTGGTTTGAGTGGTAAAAAAAATTCCTCCATTTTCGGGGACGAGACGTGTGTTTTGTTCCCTGTACAACATATTGACACATCATTATTGGCGACTCCATTGGAGGAACGAAGTCCTAGTTCCTCATTGAAATTCAAGGTCAATGTTTGTAGGGTGAAGCAGACATTTGTGAAGGCATTTGAATTCACCCTGGTGACTCCATTTTCACATTATATGCATGATCATGAAAAATGGTTGAAGAAAGTATCCACGACATTAACCCCAAAGAAGAACAAGACCTATGGGAAATATTGGATTCGTGGTTTGAACTTTGTGATCATTTGATAGAGCACAAGAATGAGGACTTCATACTCAATTTTTATAACAAGAGCATATAAAACCTCGACAGCATAAGAAAGGAGTATGAATAACGGCCCACAAATTATCTCTTCTTCGAGCTTGCCTATTATACTGGTGTATTTAATTCCTTGTCTCAAAAGATCAAGGAAAAATATGGCTCACTACCAAACGAGGATTTGGATGACAAGGATGACCAAGAAAATGAGGATGATGAGAAAATATTGGTTATGGAATTGGGTGCGAATAGAAGTGAAGTGAAAGACATCTCCTTTAAGGATGACAAAGAGTTGGATCCTGACATCCTCCAAATCACACAAGAAAGAATGTATGAATATAGTAGATCATACAGGGGGTTATTAAGGGAATGTAAGTCTAATGAAGTATTATCTTGTTTATATGATGAAGAGGGGAAGCCTCATAAGATGAAATGTGAATATAAATAGAACCCTAGTAATGCTCTCCTCCTTGAAGCATACTACCAAAATCATGTAACAAATACCTTAGTCATTGTTCTTCAAGAGGAGAGAAGAAGAGAGGTCACGCTTGTCAACAAACCAACATGAAGATGACCTTGTGGATCTTAGCGATGAGCAGGGAGATGAGTCCTTATTGGAGCTGCAAGATGGACACATGATTTTAAGAGTACATTCATTGAGGAGAATGAAATTATGGAAAGTAAGGATGAGACTAACTCTACTTTTCTCAAGGATATCACTCCTGATGAATCTCCTTTTGAAAACCTTGAGGAAGGTGATCCCGTGAGCTCCTTGGAAAGTGAAATTGGAGATTATTTCCTCATTGAAAAGGAGAAGTGGGAAATTTTTTGGCCCCAATTTTATTGTGCTCCCATTTATGATACTGACAAGGGAGATGAGATCGAGATTGGTTTTTCCTTTATCTCGAACATTACTTGTGATGACATATCCATAGATACCTTTGGGAAGGAGAATTATTATTTTCCCTTGCATGAAGAGGGATAGTTGGAAGTGATTGATTCTCCTTTTAATGAAAGAAAAATCTTTGATTCTTATAATGAGGAAAGAAATGAGGCTCCCACCAATCCACCTCATGACTATGTATTCAAATCACTTCAGCATTTAAACTGTGAGGAAGGAAATCTTGTTGAATATGACACTTCACCCTCCCCTTTTCCTTTACCTCTTGTTCATCACCTTGAGTCTTCCTCAAATAATTCCCTCGTCTCTTTTGATATGACCCCTAGTGGCAATGACCCTTTCCCCCTGTAGAATATGGTGTCAAGGAAGAACCCTTCATTGAATATACTTTATCCCCTTTCACCCATCCTCAGGATCATGATCACTCCGTAATCTCCCCTCCCCAATATGACCATCACACTAAGAGACCTATTTGTTTTAATCCTTCTTTCTCACACCCTTTGTTCCCCTCTCATCACAAACATGTGACATCCTCAAAGCATGATATTACGAGCAGTGATTGTGATGAGGATTTCTAGAGAGTGATCATTCATTCTTCCATTATGTACCTAGAAGGAGAGCCCTGGACCTCTATAATGACCAGTTTTCTTTCTCCTAGGACCTCCCTCTACCTAGAATGGATATCATATTTTCCCGCCTCCCACCCGCTTCATCTGCCATGTGACTATGTCCACATTTAACTTGGGATTTTTTGCATGAGTAATCATAATGACAAGAATATGAATATTAAGTTTTGACCCTCCAAAGCGCACAAGTCTAAGTCAAGGAATCATTGTTGAAGTTTTGTAATTCTAAAGCTAATCCAACAAATTTATGACTGTAGTTTGGGTAATAATTTTTTTATTGATCATGGCTATTATTGACAAACTAATATCTCTATCTAAAGGCATTTGGCCTCTCTTCTAAGGCAAAACTTGGAGCAACTTTCATCCCCTTTTGGGCACAAACCAGAACCATTAAGACTTGTTCCAAGGACAAGTCTAGTGGTTAATTTAGACAAGTGTTGATATTTATCCCTTGCACTCCAATTTGAAATATCTTGAGTTGTTACAAACCAAGTAGGGCACATTTTATCAACATAGACCTAAAGAGATGGTGTGGTCCCATGATAGAGTAATGTCTTAGCTCATATAAAGATGATTTAAAGTGTTCCTTAAAGACCAGAAGGAAGGAAATTGGTAGCAACCTCTTTTGAAATTATTTTCAGCCCTATATTGTTGCAAACCTGAGGCATTCTTATTGATATACCTAAGGATTCCAAGAAATGTAGACCATTACACCTTTATTTGTGACTATCACTTAAGTTGCTAGAGATACTTTCATCCTTGGATTTTTACTGCATCATTCATTAACCTTTTTAGAAGGTCTAGGGTTTGAAAAAGTTGTTATTTTGCATTATTTATATTGAAATGAAGAAGTAAAAGTATTCTTCGGTGCAACAATAGACTTGTTTGCCTACAGTAGCAGAGGTACATTTTTAAGGCAAGTTCATCTTAGAATTTGTTTCCTAAAATATTTTTGTAATTGATTTCACATCAGTAGTTTGATCAGTTTCAAAGTTGCAAGATCAACATACACTTGAAGTATATATCAATTGACATGTTGTAGTGTAAGGATTGACCCCTAAGTTTGCACATTATAAGAAGCATATTCTATTAAGAACTTATGCTAGGGTTTTATCTCGATGTGAGGGAATATATGTGTGTGTGTGGGGGGGGGGAGAGAGAGAGAGATAATTGAGCAAAATTTGTGAAATAGGGTTTTCGAAGAATCAATACATTGCTACTGCTAGGGTTTGTTCACATACTTGTATGAAAAGCAATGGATCCTCATTATTGGATATATACTCTTCATTATAAGAGTATTGATGATAAATGATATCAGGGTTTGTTGATAAAAAGTAGTATTTGATCTTAAAAGAGACAGAGTGTTACTATATAAGATTGTTTATACTAATGCTAAGATACATGTTAAAGTGGGCTAGTTGACATAAGAAGAAGATAGTCAAGTCTATGAAGCTAAGGTTTGGTGCACAAGTAGAGTTTGAGTATTACTACGGGTTCAAGTATTGATGTTAGATGTATGCTAGTGATTGGATATCAGATGTTTTATCGCAATTCCTTTTGTATTGATATTGAGCACAGGTGGATCTGGTCTGAAAATATATGAAACATGGTATGTCAGATGATCAAGGTGGAAGGGTGGTGCAAGGAAGGATACTCGAGTATCCTTTAGGTTGGAGCCTGAGAGCACTTCAATGTGGTAGGGTGGTGCTAGGGTAGGTTGGATCTTGCATAAGAGTATTGGAACATCCTTCTAGTTGCAACTAGTAAACAAGATGTTGGAGCATATTTCAGGTTGGATCCTATAAACCACGCCATTGGGTGTCCATCCATTTGGAGCTAGTAAATAGAGGGTTAGAGCCTCCTTTAGTTGGATTTGAGAATCTTGGAACTTGGAGCTTCCTAATTGATGTAAATATTTTGAAGACAAATATTAAGAAGTGTTTCATGGTTTTTCTCTCGAAACAGTTTCCACCTAAAAATCTATTGTCTATTGTCTTGATGTTTTGTTGAATGGTGTTGTTTGTTGATGATCAATGTTTATGTTTATATAATGATAACGATAATTAATTCTCCATGGAGTTAAAAATTAACTAATTGGAAGGAAATTTTGATTCACCACCTCTTAGTATTTCTGACAGTAACTTTTCCAATCCATCCTTCCTAAGGGTTTTTAAATGGAATTTCATTGTTTCATTTATTAAAAGTAACTAGCTAGGAAAGGTTGAAAATATGACTAGTAGGTAAATCTTTGCGAGCCATGATTTCAATATAATCAGTTTAGCTCATATTTTTGTAACTTGACATTACTTCGCTTGAAGTTAGCATCCATATCCTCAACAAAGTTGCCTTAGTAGCATGTATACATATTGTTATATGAGATTTATGATTGTAGAAAAAAGTATCTCCCCTAGGTCAGTGACTAACCTAGAACAATAGAGAGACAAGGAACTCAATGTTTTCCTTAAATTAAATAAATAATGCAGTGAGGCCTACTTGGAATCCTTCGCACACTTCGCTCCTTATTTATCTTGGAATCTCCAATTCCAGCTCCAAATGCCAAAATTAGAACCTGCATAGTCAGATAACATAAGCCAAGAAACTACGAGATCTATGCAGTATCTTCTAAACACTTAATTCAATAGATCAACATGGTATTGAAATATATCAAATAACAATATCACATATAGGAAAACAATGAATTATTTGCATTAATATAAATGGAAGGAGATTACAACCATAAGTAGCAGTTGATATTGTAAAAGAGATCCTCCAAGTTGTTGACTTGTCCTTTCCTTGTTGTTATGCTCCTATACCAATAGGTGTCATATTTCATGATTGACTGGTAAAATGCCAAATATGTTCATCCTTTCCATGTTGCAAAGGTTCTATATTTTGAAAAAAAATCCAAAAAATTAAAAAATGAAAAGAGGGTATGCCCTAAAAGAAATATCAAAGGGAAAAAAGAATGAAATGGTCAAAAAAGAAAGAAAATGAACCCCAAAGAAAAGACCAGGAAAGTGTGCTAGTCCAAAATGCCACTACTATTCTATTTTTGCAAAGAAGTTCAATGTGTGCAATCAGTTGGTTCTTGCCACACTTGATGGATGGCCAAATAGCTTAATCTTGGCCAGTCCATGTTTAAATTTCCTGTTTTAGAGATAGAGAACAAAATCTGTCCAAACAGTTCAAGCTTGGCAGATAAGTAGTTAGGTAGAGAAGCAAGGGTGCTCAACAGCTAAATCTGAGCCCCTGGAAGAAATAAGGGCAGACTTAGATAGGATGGCAGTTAAAAGAAAAGAAGAGAGTAAGGGTTTGCTAGTTTAAATGCACCCAAGGAAAAAGGAAGAAAAAATGTTAGGTGTAATAGGCTGGGTAGGCAGTTTTGATGTTGCAGAAGCAGATTTATGAGCAATTGTGTCTTTTAAAGGTGATTCATCTCATTTGATATCATAAGCGCCATGGCAAGGTTTGGCTACAAAACAGATGAAGCATGTCTAACTTCCCCTCACTCTTCTCCCTGAAACATTTACTAACCTCCCCACAAGGACATTGAGATCTGCTCAGTGCTCCTAAAACACTTCATTTCATGAAAAAGACTAAGTGAAACTCTGTTTTTACTTAGGCAAAGGAAGCCACATTTCTTGTGTAAAAAATCCTTTTCATTTCCCTAAACCTAAGTTTGCACTCTTTAAACTTAGCACTTTTGGTTGAAAAACATATCTCCCATATTAACATATTAACCATAATATATAAACCGTTATATTTTCCCCATGCCTGTATTATATATAACTATATAAAAACCCCAAAAAATATTTTAAATATCCTGACCCCCCGCTAATTATAGCCATATTTTAATGTTTTACGGGATTAATGGTTCATCCGGGGCCATTAACAGCCCTCTGCGTACACAGCACTGGAATTTATTTAACCTCTGGTTAAATAAATAACCAAACCCGCCCGATAACCAAAGGAAATACCCCGCAAAACGTTTAAATTCATTATTTAATTGCGCGGGTCCCGCGCCGTAGCCCTCCACCAACTCCGGTTACCGCCAGCCATTCGATCATGGCCCACAGATCGGACGGCCCACAGCAATATCGCGACCCCTCCGCGTCCGATGTTTAGCGCCCGGGGGATGGTGGTTTTCCCGCCGTACCTTGGGACAGGTGGCGGCCTCCCGCAGTGCTCGCTGCCCTCCCCTCCGATACCACCTTTGCCCAAAAGCGGTGCGGGGCCCAAACTGCTTACCGCCCCCCGCTGCCTCCCTGCTGACATCATCCTCGCGTCATCAGCTGACGTCACAACCACGTCAGTGCCATGTCATCACCACGTCACCCCGCTACATGACAAATTACTCTGTCATGTTGACGTCATCCAACCAAAACATGCCAAAAGCCTGCCAAAGTCAATTTTTTGTTAAAAAAGACGTGAAAACGTCATTTTCACTCATTGTCACTTGTTTCCTCTGCGCGACCATTGCATGCCATTTTACGTCCAAGGCAGCGTTCAACCATACAGTCCACCACCAAGTCAAAAAGAGTCCACAGTTCGGTCTTCCAGCTCGTCCCGCGACCTGCAATCCGCACAGTGCACTGTTAAAAACAGGTATTTACCTCAATTTTACTTCCAAACCCTGTTTTTTTTAGCTCTCCTCTGCAAAATTTTCCAAAGCACCCAAATTTGAGTTAAATTCACCATACTACCTTCAACAAGCTCACCAGAACCACTGTTTTTGCCCATTTTTACCAAAAAACCCCACAGACTTCGTTTTCCTCTGTAAATTTCACCCAGTGAGTTAAATTCAAGTCGACTTTGGTCTGCAATTCCCGGAGAAAAGTCCCAAAATTGTCATTTTACCTACTTTTGCTACAAAAACCCAAATTCCAAGTTGGAAAATCACAGAAAATTGAGCAATGGAAGCTCCAGTGGCCCTGAACATTGCTCCCCTCAATGCACCTCATAAGGACCTGGAGTGGTTGCCCTTGGCTGATAGGGATTTTCAAATACAGGACTTAACTGGTGACAAAAACCACCTCCAAGCATTCTGTGAAATTAGGAACAGTCACCTAAGCAAAACTGATCTCTATGGGATATGGGAATCCAATCTGCCCAGATACTACCTCCCCTCAGTAAATGTATTCCCAGATGTAATCCACCTATGTTGTGCCAATTATGAACCTACTCAAAGAGCAGTTATGACCCCATCTAGAACTGTCCTCTTTCATATAACTCCTAAGTCCATAAATGAGATGTTGCACTTCAAACCTACTTAGCCTCTAGCTCCTCTTTCCATGGGACATTTGCTGGAGGAAGGCTCGAAACTATCCAATGCGGAAATAGGCCGGATTGCCAAGTTATTTATGAGACCAGATTGTCAGCCCAGAGAGCCACCTCCTTTTCACCATGTCTGGTTCAATGAAGCTGGAAGATTCATTATTGATATGATATCTTATGTCCTGGGATTTAAGACAAGTGAATATGTTGATGAGACCATCTTAGCTTTGATGTCCATGTTTATTCCAGGACATCCTCCTGTTGTCAAATTTGACTTTGCTACTTTCATTGTCAACAAGATCCATGACCAATTCATAAATCTAGACAGAGAAGGAGTCTTCAAGTACACATCATATATATATCATCTGTTCTTGTACTATCAAACAGATAGTTTTCAGTTTCCCATCAGAAAATTGGATTCTAAAGGAGAAAGGAGGTTTGTGATCTTTTGGACCTCAGTCTTCCATCAAGTCCATAACTCTCCTTACACTTACTGTGAATTCATTGATTTTTTTATACATCCGGTCTCTTCTCTGCTGATGAGAACTCCTCCTCCTAGACTCTCTGGTGGCATGTATAAAATTTTACATCTCTCCAAAAGCTACAAAATAGGTGACTGGTACTTCTACCAGAATCACACTGAGATCGGGATATATGGCTGTGAGCTGTGCCCCTATAAACTACCAAAATATGTGCCTATGAGACTATTTGCTCTTGAATATTTCAGGCAATTTATCAACTCAGATTTGACTCACTTTTATGGTGCCAAGAAAAAAGCTCAGCTGAAATTAAGAAACCAGTTAGGCCCCTTCATCATTAACAAAAAAGAAGCATGGCAAGATGCTGACAAGATATTGGGTGAACAACTCAAATTAAAAAGGAGCTTTTGGTGGGTACCCTATGACCCAAATGGATTCATCTGTGAAAGAAAGGTAAAAAATAGGCTATCAGCCTATAATCATTGTAGGATCCCTGAAATAGAGCAGTTTGCTAATCAAGATGAGTGGGTAGAGGGCACATTAATTGAAGAACTCACTGAGGAAGAAAAGATGGAACAAGCAATGAAAAATCTTGAAAAGACTCTTGACCTGGACTCTTTTGGACAGGTGTCTTTCAAATCGCCTCAGCAAACCGGAGTGGGCACATCATCTGCTGGAACTTCACAGCAACCTACCCAAGAAAGCACTACACCAGCTGCAGGGACATCAAAGGGCAAAGAAGTGTTGGATTCAGAGCAGCACATAATGACAGATCAGCCAGCATCATCAAAGCAACAAGGCCAAGGGAAAAATCCTCCTGTCTAGACCAAAGCACCAGAGGTACCAGCATTACAGACTCCTCTAAATGAGGAAAAGGGCAAGAAAAGGGACAGAGAAGAGACCACACCTGTAAGTGGACCAGCAGAGCAACCAGGGGCAAAAAGGCAAAGAATAAATCCTCTACCTGAAGAGGAAATTATTGAGGAAATCATAGAAAGTCTAAGAGGCGAGAGGGCAACCAGCCCACAGACATCCCTAGTGGTAGAAACATCCACCAGCTCTCATAGGCAGGAATTGGAGAAACAGCATAGTGTGGAAGTTTCCTCCACAAGGCCACAAAGCAAGCAAGGTTTTGATATCAAAAGAACATTCACAGACATCAAGGCCCAGAATGAGCCAATAAGACTGCAGCTTTATGATCAGTTTCTCAAGATGACCCCCGCCAAACAGCAAAGGTTAATGTCTGCATATGACATTAAAGAAGGAAAGATGATCTTGAGCCACTTTAAGCCTAAAGTGCAGCAGCCACAGTCAGCAGCTGACTACATAAGAACAAATCTGGAGGTCCTTGCCAAAGACATTCATCCTATGGACCAGATTGAGTTGCACAAGCAAACTGGAGAAATGGTCTACTCTACATTGGCAGACAAGGCAATGTTGGCTCACAAATTGCAAAACTCATTGAACAACACATCGGCCCAACTTGATTTGGAAAGGGCATCTTCTTTAGCCAAGGACAACAGGATAAAGTCCTTGGAAGAGATTATCATTGAGCTGGGACATGATCCCAAGGATGCTAAGGGAATAAAAGCATTGATGAAAAAGAAGGAAGAGGACATTGCTGCCCTCAGGAAACAATTGAAGCTGCCTATTACTATGCATCCACAAACCACAGAGGTTGTGTAGGAAAAATCAGAGGAGGACATGATGGACTTGCTGATGAGAATGAATCAAAGACTAAATGAGACAGAGCAGGAATTGGAGAAAGCATTACAGGAAAAGTAGGGAGTGTCGACCTCCCAGCCATCTCAAATAGCTCCAACAGTTACAACTACTCTTCCCATGGTTACAACAGCAGTGCCTCCCACTGGCCCAGCATCAACAGCACCCGGTACTTCAGCAACAACAGCAGCAGGCAGCAGCACTACCATGACCACAGAGGAGTTAATAAAGGCTATGGAGGATTTAAAACTCCAAGTATCAGAATTAAAAGAGGCCAAAGAAAAATTGGCAAAGCTAGAAATAAGTTATGACAAATCTAAAATGACTGTGGCAGAAAAGACAAGAGAGGTGAAGGCATTAGAGAATAAAGTAAAGGCATTGGAAAAGGACCTCTCTTTAGATAAGCCTCTAGGAGAAATCAAGGGCATTTTGTGGGCTAACATCAGTGAATCCATTAGTAATATTTGGAGATCTATTCAAATTATATATGAGTAGATTGACTTGATAGCAGCAGCCCAGGTAGAAATTCAAAGGGCCAGAAATTTATTAGGACATATGCCCGAACAGGCCAACAGGTTAATACAATTTTTGAACACTAAGACCAGTGAAGAACTAGTAGCACTGGACATCAGAGACAGGACAACCACCATTCTAACAGTCAAAAGAGTTTTGACCATGAGAACCCTGATGCAGAATTTGGAGAGGAAGAGCCAGGATATGCAAGTGGAGGTAGATTCTTTTGTAGAGAAATTTGCAATTTTGCAAGAAAGGGGCTTGCCTAGTCTGGTGGGAAACAATGAACGCCTTTTGAGACAAGCTGAGTACTAGCTCAGGTTGAATAGACATGTTGCTGATCAACTGAATGCATCATCAAGTACTTCAGCAGAGAAAGCCCTTCCATCTGGCCAAACTCTTTACAACAACTTAGAAAATCTATTTTATATAGAACATTAAGTACAACATCTTTTTTCAGTCCAGCCTAACTTCTACAGGTACACAGACACCGATGAGACTTTGAGAAAGCTGCTGAGACATCAGTTACCAGAAGAGCAGTGGTGGCAAAGTATGTTGTAAATCCTGTAAGCGGGTTTCAAACTTTTGTTTTTTCCCAGAATACAACAGATATCATAAAGCGGAGAAAAGTAACGGGTGAGAATCTCACGGGGCTGCAGTCTATTAAATCAAAATTAAATGCACCCAAAAATGCTAAGCCAACAGCGCGGAATATTAGTGGAAACAGCCACCGGCTGACTCACCAAGCTTACGGTCAACGCATCTCACCAACTGAGCAGTTAGCACAGCACCACTTACTTCTGTATTTATTTCTTCATGTTCCCAAGATCATTTACTTCTCCTATAAAGTAGGTAGAAGAAGTTATTACTAGATATTATCTCTTTGAGATATTTTGTAAACATTTTTGTACAAATACCTCCCCAAGCGAAGTATTAGGGGTTGGTGATACATCTCTCAGACTACGTTGTAACTCTGAAAATCTTCTGAATAATAAAGCTGTTGGAATGCGTTGTTGCTGAACTCTCTAGATTTGGAATTGATGGCAGAGGACTATGTTACAGAATTCTCGAATTATTTCATGAATCAATAAGTCTTTTTAACTCATGTTTTACAGTTTGTTCGTTTACTATATCATATATGTTTCATGATATGAATAACAGGGAAAAAGAATAACCCAGAACTTGCTTGACTGCACTCTGTGTTCAATCTCTGTTATTGTTAATGTTTTCTTCATAATTAACATAAGCAGGAATTCTTAACTGCTTCTGTTTCCCCTGGTTCTTACATCTTGAATATAGCTAAGGAATTCTTAACTGCTCCTTAGCAATAATCTTCACTTTCCCCCTGTCAGCATGTTGAAGGATTCTTAATTGCCC
The DNA here is from genome assembly GCA_031772625.1 of Pinus tabuliformis. Lineage (NCBI taxonomy): Eukaryota > Viridiplantae > Streptophyta > Pinopsida > Pinales > Pinaceae > Pinus > Pinus tabuliformis. The sequence continues at coordinate 561,403,896 of CM062819.1, read as the reverse complement.
TTCACCCCCTGACTCCATCCCAGCTGATTCCAGCTTACAGATTGTTCCATGGTTGATTACCTTGCTCTGTAGTACCTCCTTCTGTCAAAGAAACCATATCCAGCAGTTCATCCTCATAGACTCCATTAGCCCAATGGACTGAACTTCTCAGATTTACACCCATGTTCTATTGAAAATCACCATCCAAAAATCAAACAAACCTTTGTACTTCATAACTAGCCTAATATACCTTAAAACAAAGCTAAATCATAAAGAGAGAGCCCTCTCTGGATGCAGATTGGCTAGAACCTGCATCTAAAAGATTGGTCTGTGGTTACCTCAGCCGTATTCCCTTTTCTTACAACTTTTGGGGAACAACCTGAGCGATAACATCATTGGCAACTCTGCTGGGGAACTGAATGATTGTTTGTTATTGCTACCCATTTTCTAAAAGCTACATATGGAGCCTGAAGTTAGCCAGGTAGCCTTTGAAACTGTTTTGTTATGCAATTACAGGAGTAAATAAAAGCTGCTTCAGTCTATCTCCAGTCTAGTTTTAGGCTTTGAACAGCTGTCTCAAAGACTTGATCAGTTTCCTTGTTTCAAACATATCTGAAGGAAAATTTAAAGCCTCCTATATTTCAAAAGCTTCCTTCAAAATATTGTTAAAAGTTGTATTCTTCAAATATTTCCAGAAAATACCAAAAAATATAGTCAGAAGCTGGCTCCAAAGAAGAAAATCCATTACACTAGATCAAATCCAGATCCAAATCCTCCACCTATCTTTGAAAATCCTAATTTGATCCCTAAGAACCTTAGAAGCCGAGATAATCAAGAAAATTCTGCTGATTTAAACCTTGACACACCTCAACAGAACTCTATCCAAACTAAGCTTACTGCTGGAAAATCACAAGTCCTTTCTTCCATTACCACTGCTTCTCCTAGTTCACCATCAATAGTTCAAAACATCTTTTCCACTCCCCTATCCACAGCATATATTTCCACTGTTATCCCTGTTCTTCCAGCTGTTATACTTTTCTCTATAAATATGGAAAACCGATATGCTCCCCTGCAGTTGTCTGCAAATCCAAGGGCTATGCCTCAAGATTATCAAGGAAAAATTACCTATTTTGATGGTACTGGCACCTACACAGCTCAACAACATACTAAGAAAATGACAGATTATTTTGAGAACTATGAAATTGATGTTGATGATGTGAGAATGAAGATCTTTGTTCAGAGTTTAACTGGTGATGTTAGGACCTGGTTTAGGGCACTCCATGTAAATACTATTGCTGATCCAGAAGCCCTTTATCAAACTTTTTTGAATAGATGGGAAAAGAAGAAATATCCTTTACACATCCTATCAGAATATGAAAGCTTGAAAAGAGGCCCACAAGAAATTGTTCAAGATTACTGTGCCAGATTTAATAATGTGTACAATGCTATTCCTCAGAATCTCAGACCTCCACCAGACTTGGCCTTGATCAAATTCCCTGATGGATTTGATTCTGACATGGCTTACCAGCTTAGGGAAAGAGCTCCTCCAAGCTTAGAAGACATGCAGAGTATAGCTGTCAGTGTAGAGGCCAATCTGATTTCTAAACGAGCTCGAGCTAGAGCTGAAAGGAGGACTCCCTTCAAAGAAGAACCTTCTGCATTTGAGCAAAAACTAGATGCAATTATTAAAGGAATGGATAGACTGGGTGATAGAGTAGAAACAATTGAGAGGAAATCCTCTTGGGAGGGTCAACCAAGTAACACCGGAAGAAATCCAAACTTCAGGAAAAATCAGAATCCTAATACTGGAAAGGCTGGTCCTGACCAAAACATTAGACCTCCATTCCAGGAAAACTATGCTGAAGCTTCAACTTCTAGTGAGCCAACAAAGGACACTCAAATTAACTTAATGGGTCTAAACAGTGAACAACAAATCTTTTTGACCCAGGATGATCAAGAAGCTCACACCTTTAATCAATTTCAAACCAAATCGGGGGAATCATTTGATTTTAGAGAGGGATATGATGCAGTTGTCTATGAGGTTCACAAGCAGTACAAATTGAGGAGCAGAACAATAGATGTTCCTGAACCCAACAAGCAGAAAGATGCCAAGCAGCCTAAAAAATCAAAGGTTAATAGCCTCCCTATACAACTCCCTGCTAGAACAGACCTCAACCCAAAAGAACCCACGGTTGAGGACATATCAGATAGCCCACCATCAAGCAGTCGGCCCTCCACTTCCTTTCCTCCCAAAGAAAATGCAAAGGAATCTCCAGAAATTAATTTTAAAACAGATTCAGTTCATGACAGCACTCCTCATAAAGAAAAAAGCATTGAAAACGCAGCAGAAAAATAATATCTTGCTGGCCGAAATGCAAAAGTCCAAATAGAAACACCTTTCAATCTTGAAACCGAAATAAGCAAGTTAAAAATAGCAATTCCATTGTCCGAATTGGCTAAACATGATGTCTATAGAGAACAAATCAGCAGATCACTTCAAATTTCAAAAAACAGAGATGTAGTAAATGTCCTAGATGACCAGCCAGAATTCATTTTTGGCCTTGAAGTAAATGGCAAATCAGTAGATGGAGGAGTTCTTCCTTTCTATGTAAGTCTGAATATTCATAAAAAAGTACTTCACAATGCAATGTTTGACTCTGGAGCTTCCCATAATCTAATGCCCAAATCCGTGATGGAAAAGTTGGACCTAGATATCACTACAAAGACTTGTTCTCTTTTGATTCTAGCCAGGTCAAATGTCTAGGCTTAATTAAAGATTTATGTGTATCACTAGTTCAATACCCTGCCAAGACAATTTTAATGGATGTAGTGGTAGCTGATATCCCACCAAAATATGGAATGCTTTTGTCCAGATCTTGGGGTGAAAAACTCCAGGGATCTTTGCAGTTGGACATGTCCTATGCTACCATTTCAGTCTTTGGCCAGCCAAAGAGATTGTACCGGGAAACTTTGATGAAATATGTGGTCAGCAGCCAGGAGAAACCCCAAAATTTTCCCATTTATTCCATACATTCTGATATGGACTCTTTCATCCTATTCAATGCTGAAATTTGCCCTCCAACTAATGACAAGGTTTTAGCATCAGCACACAAGGAAAAAGCATAAATGAAGAATCTATTACTCAAAGTCTAGAAATTGTTGAAATAATTGATACAACAGACACACAAGGGAAACCACATGAGATTGAAAATCCAAATCTGCCTACTAAGCAAATTTTTAAAACTCCTGATGCTAGCTATAATCAAGAAATCCTATGGTACTTAGAGTTTGATGGATCAGTGAATAAACTAGGAGCAGGGGTATGGATTTGGATACATAACATGGAAAATGATCATGCTGAAGGACACGCATACAGGTTGAATTTTAGATGCACAAATAACATGGCTGAATATGAAGCCCTCCTGCTAGGACTCAAATTGATCAAAAGTCTAGGGGCAGTTAGGATATCAATTTTGGGAGACTCTGATTTGGTTATTCAACAAATGAAAGGAAACTTTCTCACCAATGACCTCAGGTTAAGAGCTTATAGAGGGGCAGCAATTGAAATACTCAATACCTTTCTAGAATCACAGCTTGCCAAAATTCCAAGGAAACATAATTTGCATGCTCACAGTTTGGCAACATTTGCCAGCACTTGTAAACTGCCATTTGAGCCTAATCATCATTTTACTACTGAAATTAAACACAGGCCAACTGTACCTGACAATGTTAAAAACTGGCAGGTGTTTGACAATGACACTCAGATTAATAATTTCCTGACTTTAAAAGAAGAATTTTCCAGCACAAATATAGACACAAGCACCATTTGTGAAGATCATCAAATGGACAAAATTGAAACTCATATTTCAGCTGAAACAACAAATCAAATATTACATCCAACAAACTTTACCAGCAAAGAGTTGCAAGAGCTGAAAGAAACAGACCTTGATGAAACTGTTGAAGGAGAGTCTGAAGTGATTGATTTAAAGGATAATTTTTTACCCACAGGATTAACTCCTCTGGAAGATATTTTTGACTCTAATGATATTCCAAGAAAGCCCAAAATGCAGCCATTAAACGCAGAAATTGAGGACTATAACATAGGCACTCAACAGAATCCTAAAATGATAAAATTGTCTAAAGCTTTGCCTCCTGACCAAAAGTTGAAATATATTGAACTGTTCAAAGAATTTCAAGATGTTTTTGCATGGAGCGATGAAGATCTTAAATCCTATTACACTTCTGTGATTCAGCATACCATACCTCTCAAAGAAAATCAAAAACCTTTTAAGCAAAAACTTAGAAGGGTCAATCATGTACTCCTTACTCTCATTGAAAAAGAAGTCAAAAGAATGTACGAAGCTGGAATAATTGCACCCATTAGATTTTCATAATGGATCTCAAATTTAGTGCCCACTAGGAAGAAAACGGGAGAAATAATATTGTGTGTTGATTTGAGAAATCTGAACAAAGTCTCTTTAAAGGACCACTACCCCTTGCCTAAGATGGACCACATTTTATAAAGGGTAGTGGGTGCCTCCAGAATTTCACTGCTAGATGGATTTTCAGGCTTTAATCAGATTCTGGTCCACCCTAATGATCAAGATAAGACTGCTTTTACAACACCTTGGGGAACTTTCAAGTATGTAAAAATGCCTTTTGGACTTAAGAATGCAAGGGCAACATTTCAACGAGCAATGGACATAGCCTTTGCAAAAGAGATTCATGATTTCCTGGTCATATATCTATATGACCTTACTGCATTTTCCAAATCAGATCAGTAGCATTTAGAACATTTAAGACAGGTGTTTTTAATCTGCAGAAAATATGGCATATCACTACACCCAAAGAAATCATTATTTGGCCTACAAGAGGGAAAACTGTTAGGTCACATAATCTCAAAATATGGCATCAGAATTGACCTAGACAGAACACAAGGCATTCTGCAAGTTTCTCACCCTAGAAATATCAAAGAACTTCAAGCTTTCCTAGGGAAAATTAATTTTCTAAGAAGATTCATACCCAACTTGGCTAAATTGATACGATTGCTGAAAAATATGCTAAAGAAAGATTCCAAAGTCAAATGGATAGTAGAAGCCAAGCAAGCCTTTGAAGAAATCAAAATAGCTTTAACAAAAACACCAGTCCTTACAAGCCCAAAATTTGATAGAGACTTTATAATATTTTCCTTTGCATCAGAACATACTATTGTTGTTGTCCTATTGCAGAAAGATGACGAAGGATGTGAAAAACACATTGCTTTTTTCAGCAAAGCGCTTAGAGATGCACCACTTAAATATCAAATCATGGAAAAACAGGCTTATGTACTTGTAAAAGCTATTAAGGACTTTAGAGTTTATATTTTATACTCTCATGTAATAGCTTATGTACCAAATACTGTGGTCAAAGATATCCTAACTCAGGAAGGAATTGAAGGCAAAAGAGGCAAGTGGATAGCTAACATTTTGGAATATGACATTGAAATTAAACCAACAAAGCTGATAAAAGGACAAGGATTAGCTAAACTTATGACTGAAACCAATTTTCAAGCCCTTGATATCAATGAACTAGATAATGAACAGGAGATGGCGACTCCACAGATCAATCAAGCCTTTTTACAATCACCTTGGTATGTTGATATAATTTATGTATTGTTAAACCTGCAGGCTCCTCCAGGGTTATCCAAAACTAAAAAGAGATTCCTGAAAATGAAAGCTTCAAAATTTTGTATTGTAGATACTGTTTTATTTTGGAAAAATCATGAAGGCATTTTACTAAATTGCTTAACAAAGGATGAAACTGACAAAGTGCTGAAAGAATTTCATGCAGGGGACTATGGTGGACATTTGTACTGGAAGTCAACTGCTGATAAAATCCTAAGGGCTGGATTTTATTGGCCCACCCTGTTTGTTGATGTAAAGAAATTTGTAATTTTTTGCCATAAATGTCAAATCTTTGAAGGCAAGAGAAAGCTTTTACCTCTGCCCCTCAAACCAATTTCCACAATGGGGTTTAGATTTCATTGGGGAAATTCACCCTCCCTCTTCTAGCCAGCATAAATGGATTTTGACTGCCACAGACTACTTCACCAAGTGGATAGAAGCCATCCCCTATAGACAAGCTAATGATTCAGTGATCATGCAATTCCTAGAAACCAATATCCTGTCTAGGTTTGGTTGTCCTAAAAAGATTATAACTGACAATGTTGCTGCTTTTAAATCCAAAAGAATGATCATTTTTTGTCACAAATACCATATTACCTTAGGCCACTCCACAGCCTATTACCCTCAAGGTAATGGTCTAGCTGAATCATCCAATAAAATCCTGATCAATATCATTAAGAAAATATTGGAGGAAAACAAGAAAAACTGGCATAAGAAGCTTATCAATGCACTTTGGGTAGACAGATTGACTACAAAGAGATCCATTGGAACAAGCCCCTATGAATTGGTTTATGGCATGGAGGTTGTATTCCCTTCATCTTTGGGAGTCCCTGTGATAAAGTTGCTGCAAGAAGTGCAGGCAGAACCCAATGACATTCAGAGAAGAATCAATCAGACTATTCATTTACAGCAGACTAGAGAAGAAGTGTATCAAAGATCTCAAGTTCTACAAGAAAAACTTAAGAAGATATTTGACAAGAGGACAAAGGCAGAGGATTTTTTCATAGGAGACAAAGTACTGAAATGGGATTCTAGAAGGGAAGATAAAGGAAAACATGGGAAGTTTGACTTCCTATGGAAAGGACCTTTTGCTATTCAGGCTTCACAAGGAAACAACACCTACTTTTTGAAAAGCCTGGATGGTACAGAAGCAGAAGATGGGCCAGTCAATGGTCGGATGCTCAAGCATTATTTTGATCCACTTTGTTGATATGTCAGGACTCTAACTTGTACATAAGAGTGTTTATTTTCTGCAGTTTATTACAGCAATAAGATAGGAAGGAATATCTAGGAAACTTTGAGAAAAAGTCAAGGAACTGTGCCACCTCTTTGTGTTACCTTTTTTTGCTTCAAACAAAAGCTGAAGAAGAAGATTTGGGAGCTCTAAATATCAGAACAAACATTCAGACAATCTATCCAAAACAGAGCTGCAATTGTTTGAATAAGCTTATGAGAAATGTATATATGTTGCAAAGGTACAATTGTGTTTACTTGCAGCAAAGGGGAAATTTCAGAATGCAGCAAGAATTGAATATAAGGCCATCTGACCTATTGTTGTTGGCTTTTCAACAGGAAAAGCCATCCCCAAGTGGAGCCAGTGTTATGCTCCTATACCAATAGGTGTCATATTTCATGATTGACTGGTAAAATGCCAAAAATGTTCATCCTTTCCATGCTGCAAAGGTTCCAAGGGCTTTGTGCAAGATGTTGACAAGGGGGAATAGGATGTTGATTGATCCCATTAGGAGGATCATTGATTGGATGTGACAAAATGGCCTATAATAGAATTCCTTCTAAAGCACAAAGTCAGAGATGATGATTGATGACTAAAGTTCTTTACCTTGTAACAAGTCGGAATCAAGGAAAACCAAAGAGCTTCATCTGTTACAATACATTTACAACATGACATCTTTGTTTGCGGAGGGAGGCATACTCAGCTCATAAGCTAACATAACATGTATAATGATCAAAACACATGTCCATGGATGCAACTGGTGGACCCATGACTAGATGAATGTTTATATGATCATGGCCATCATGCATTGTGATCTTTGTATAACTCCTGAAATTGTAGCCTAGATGGATGAAACTAGATTTGGGCTCTTCTATCTCTTTCGCCCAACCAACCAATGTACGTATCTAACCATGTCAATCAATGAGTTGGATTCGAACATGGTAGGCACCATATGATTACTAGCCAATGATGTAAGTCATTAATAGGCGCGAGAGAAACCACCGATGATGTTAATGGCTGTCAAGGTACTATTGTACAATTCGTATAGCATGATTAAATGAGTTGATGTAGAACACCACACACAACCTTTCGGTTGAAGGCCATTGATGTAAACCTGTCACTGAGAGTGAGGAAACTTTCCATTTATGTATGCAAGCACCAAGGTAACAAAGGTGTGTTTCTAAGTCAACTTCCTGGATGATGTGTTGATGTCGACAGGAAGCAACCCATCGTAGGAGGGCCTTGATGTATCCCCCATCAACGACACGAAATGGGTATCATGATTGAGATAGAATGATCAAAATGATGTTGTATGGAATTGGATCAGGAAAGGAAAACATGAAATGAAGGCTTAAGATTTATTATATCAGAGATCAACTAAATGACTTCTCTTGAACACATCGACAACACTGAATGGAGTTGGTATCATTGACCCAAAACCGAAATGGAGGCTCTAAAAATGGTATGATAACCAAAAGACAAGAAGATTACCCAACCCAATAGCCATGGAGATGAAGTGGAAGAGTGTCGTGTTCAAGAGTGACTCACTTCCATTAGCAAAATGGAATCCCTTGTTTTCCCAATTTCCCCAACCATACTGGTCAATACCTATTTATTTTTTAACAAGCATGAGGAGGATAACATATGCTTGATCTGTAATGTCGTCCTTCAGTTGAATCCCTCTGAGTATATTTAACAAACCCTAAGAAGGAGTGGTTCAACCCTATCATGATAGATGAGTCCAGCGAAGGTAAAACTTGACATATTTTTCATGTTTAGAGATTTTGAAAAAGAGGTCAAAAAGAAAACTCCAAATGTCCCTTTTCGTAGGTAGTCCCTTAGGTCCTATTACCCACTACTTTGTGGGTGATATCCCCAGGGGAAATTTTTCTCCATGATGAGCCACAATTGACAACCAGCAGCCCCTTGGTGCCTCCTACTACCTCGTTGTTCCATTTCATTTCCACCTGAGCCAACCATGTGGTCCCTCACCCACCTATATTGATCGTATGTTTGAAGTTGGGCCTCCCAAAGCTAAACGTATGTCTTTTCATTTGGTAATTGAGTATTGGGTTTACTTATCATGAATAATTTTGGGTATGGATTGATGGGGGGATTTGGTGGAAAGAGTGGGCTTAATTTTTTCTCTTGTCCCCTTGATCTCTTTTGGTTGTTACTCTTGGATCTTAGTCCAAATGGTATCTGAGAAAGAAATGATCTCCATTATCATAAATGCAACTAACTGATGAAAAATGTAACCTCATATCTACTGATGCAGAGGAAGTTATCCCATTCATCAAATTATGGTCTCTCTGCGAGGCAGAAGAAGAAAGGATGAAGAAAGAAAGTGAAAAAAGATCAGATAGAAGGGAACAATTAGTGACAAGACAAAAAGGAAAATTTGAAAAGTTTGGTACTCCAAAGAAAAGTAAGAAAATGGCTAAGGAAAGATGTTATGGTTTTCAAAATCTTGGGCACTATATAAAATATTGTCCTAAATGCAAGAGGGACAGGGAAGAAGATTATTCTACTAAGGAAGTGAAAGAACCTGAGAAAAAGAGGCTTAAGAAAGAAGAAGCAAAAATATCTCTATTATGATTGAGATGATCATCTTCACTAGAAGGTACTTTTAACTTGTAAGTTATAGATAGGATAGAGTGTAAATAAAGTAGAATGCATCAAATTAGAAATAGAACCATGATAGAAGCATTAGAAGTAATAGATTTGCAGAAAATATGTCTAGTACAAATTCTATTGATTACAAAGAATGGGAGCTCTTGGAAAAACCTCATTGATACTTATAGAAAGAAAGAGAGGGCATCATCGACTGGGATCATCATAGTCAATAAAGAAAACATCTGTTGGGTGAGGATATGAAACATCCTCAAGTTTCTCTGATGGAATCCTCATCAAAGGATTCATCAATCTAGAAAGGAAGCAAATATTTCATCAAGAATTCCAACTCATGGTATTCAAGGGATGATGGTATGATGACATAACAGGAAAGCAGGATAAAGTTCTTTCGAATGAAGTTGCTACAAGAATTCTAGATGACCGAAAGGAAGATGAGGTATGTATGCTTACATAGGATATTATGAAATTCATGTCATATGGTTGCAAATAATATGGATCACTATCTTGGGAAATATGATCAAGAGAAGAAGGAATCTCTTCCTCCGAAAGATTGCAGAAAAAGCATAAATCACACTAGATGAAATCAACATAATATGTTCTCATATGAATCATAAGAAATATGACTAAAATTAAGGAACTCTTATTGGAAACTCATGGGAATGAAATGTGTGAGAAAATATAGGAAGAGATCGTGATAATATGCAACAAGGTAGAATGCACTCAACATCTGAAGTCCAAGAAGATTTGACTAGAATATCTCCCAGAAGGATGTGAAGACTCTGATGGAAGTCAAAAAATATAGAGATCCTTGACAATGGATATCAGTGGGATATGTGTCAATTTGCATGCAGGATGTTGATACCTATAGGAATATGGCATGGTGAAAGATCATCACAAAGGAAATTTTGATTTAAAATGTTCATTTATATGGCCTTATGTAGAACTGCGAAAGGGAAATTTGTCGATGAGTTCCAGGCAAACCATATAGTAGGATGCAATGTCCTTCCGAAAAATATGGCATGAAAGCATAATGACACAAAGCAAATCTAGATGGAAAATCTGATGGATCACTTTCTGATGAGTTAAGGACATGACTAACTCATGGATAAGAGTGATGGATGATTTGTGCACTATGTAGAAGTTCCCAAATATGAAGACCCCTTAACGAAGAAGAAATTCATGACATCAAAGTAAGGAGCTCTTCAAGCAGCTGTTTGTTTCAGGATATCCACATGAGGAGATACGATAGGTCCCTGGTTAAGAGGGATCCTGAAAAGAAGTTTCTTACTTATAAGAAACTTGGAAAATTCCTAAGCAGAGAGCTTAGGTACATTCCTTTGTGATAGGAATGAGTACATTCCTTTAATGGAATATGTCCTCCTAGTTTGAAAAGCGGAGATAGACATGTCATTCTAGCCTTCACCTGGGAAACAAAATGGAGGATTATGTAAACATTTGGCATCTGATACTCTTTGGGGATGAGATAGGGCATTCCATGAAAGAGTAGTCATGGAGGACCGATATTATTTGAGGACTTGGGAGTCCAAGATAAGAATAGTCCTCATGGAGCATACCCTAATAGAACCTGGGTGGGGTATGTTTTGAGATAGACAATGATGAGGGTGTTTATAAACCATTAGTCTCGCCAGCATTGAAGCTTAGATATTGTGGAGAGGTGGAGTTTTTATTTAAGGCCTTGCTATGTAACAATGTTGATTGATATGATGCTATAAAAATGAGTTACAAATATGAATTCTTATTATGAGATATTATTCAGATTGAGAAAGTCCAATTACCATTATGAATACCTCCCTAGTTAAGAGGGAGTGTTGAAAAGTGTAACTACATTCGGTCTTTATAATGACATGTAGATATGATTTTATTTAATGAGATGTAAATAAGAAAAAAAAATTATTTTATTGACTTGCTTCATGGGTTTCATGAGTAAGGTATTTTTTTTTTGAGTCAAGACTCCCATTGAGAGTCTTTAGGATTTATTTATCTTCTAATCATAAAATGTTAGAGTCATTGTCATGTAATGAAGTCATGTTACACTTTGTAAAAGGTCAATATTGTCTATGTAAAGTATCCTCCAAGAACTTGTCATATATCCTCTTCAAGTCAGCCTAAAATGATGAAGGAACTCTCTAGAATAAGTCATCCTACCTCCAACAGTCATTTCAACCTAAAGGACATGTGGTGAGGTGTATATATACACACACTCATCCTCCATTATAAGAAAGAAACTCGACAAGAAGAAGTGTGAAGGAAAAGGGAAAAAAAAAGTGTGAAGAAGGGCCAAGATAAGTGCGAAGAAATGAGGCTACAAAGAAGAGTGTGAAAAAGAGAGAAAGAGGTTTATTTTGGGCAATGTGAAGGAAGATTCTTCTGCCCAATATGAAGGAAGTTTCTTCTGGGCAATGTGAAGGAAGGTTTTCTTCTCGACAGTGCAAAGATAGGTTTCTTTTGAGGCAGCAAAGTTTCTTGTAGGAAAGAAAAGGAGAAGGATTATTCTAGGAAGCCGAGATAGAAATCTAAAGACCGAGTTTCTCTAGAGGAGGCTAGTGAAAAACTAGAGCCTGAGTTTCTCTAGAAGGAGTTGAGGGGAGTAGTTCGAGATCAAGAAGAAAGGCAAGGAAGGGAAGAGGTAGAGCATCAAGGTTAGTTACAAGGTTCTTGGGAGGATACTAGAGTCAAGGTTTTGTGTCATGGTCTTGGTACTTATCAATTGAAGATCTAGAAGAAGAATTTTGATTGGGTTTTCCTCTCAAGAGGTGAGAGGTTTTGGCCTGGATAACAAGATTACATACTATGTCACTTTTCTTTTATTGTGCATATTGGTAGTTGTCTTGATGAGCATAACACATTAATAAGTTGTTGACAGTGTTGGACCCGCCAACATTAAGGGGATCTCCCCGATATGAAGTGCCAACTAGACCTCACATCGTTTGGTGTAGGAGTCCCATCTAGTACGATGGCCCACTTGCCATTTTCTAAGAGATTTGACTTAGCTCTTGTTGTTCAGCACATGAGAGTGTTATGCTTATATCTTCAAAAAGCAAGGTGAGTATGCCTGACGAGTGTGTAATGTAACTTGTGTTTGGGTTCTCTTACTATAAAAGAGAGGGTAAAAATGAGCATCTAGATGAGATGTAGTAGTACCATCCAGGGAGAGACACACACAAAACAACAAGGGTCTGACCAGAATCTAGTGGAGTAGTCCACGGTAGATGTGGTAGTTGTTAAAACCAAAGTGCAAGGGAAAACATGTACACCATCCAGCAGAGTAGTCCACACGGAGGTGGCGGTCATTATAATTAAGAAAATTAGAATGGTTTGTCTAATGTCTTGTGGAGTAGTCCACACAGATGAGATAGTAGTGATAAACAATAACAACACATTTTCAACAATGTAAGTACTAAAATAACCAAATTAGTTCAACTATCTTAGTACAGGTTAAGCAAAAATGCATTAAAAATATTTAAAGAGTAGTCTTACAAACATCTACAAAACAAGCGTGAAAACGTGCTATCCTGAAATAGGCTTCTAAATTAAGAAAAAGTCCCAAGATACATATGTACCCCATACATCACTAATCCCAGTAGTGGTAGCCACTCCTTGCTCCTCAAAGAACAGACTAAAAACTCTCAAGACTATGTGGGAGGAGCCAAGGTAAAAAGTCCTTGCTCATACAATGGGAGGGGTATATATAGCGAAGGGTGATGTTTGACCCTGGTGACTCTTGGACTACCCTCCTGACTATTCAACTTCCCATGACTTTTCAACTGGCATGACTCTTCAACTTCTGCGTGTGTCCATTGGACTTCACTTTACATTATATTCAGTTACAATGGATATGGCCCATAATGGTGATGTGGCCGAGACAACTCATGACACAACTTGACATGACACTGTTGACATGTACTAGCTAACTATGGTGTCCATGTTGTGCTACTAAGTGATGGATGTACTCTTTGTGTGTTTTTTCTTCTCCTATGAATGGCATAGCGTTGTGGGGCTTCGATGGTCTTGGTCTTGCTTGATGGTTCAATACATGTGTTCCTTTCGCTTATTTCTTGATATGCTTGGTATGTTCATCCAAATGCAAGCAAGTCTTCTAGCATGTGAGCTACTTCTTCATCCCGTTCATCATCTCGCTATGATCTACCAGTGTATCTGTTCCTGCAATTCACTCATGAAAGGACGAAATCAAATCCAAAACCTCCTAGTCTAGCATGATGCATTGTTCTCGTGTTCCGAGTGACAAGGAGGGATGACAACTCATTAAGACAGCGTAGAGTGTAGCTTAGGATGGAATGAGGCATGCCAGGAGGACAACCTGCATTGTCAAGAAAAACTGAATAGTGATCACTAGGTGGCAGGATTGCATAGTAAGATTCACTAGTGTCATCTGCAAGGTGGGACCCTAAACAGGGTAGCTTCAATGCATTTTTTAGAGGGAATACAGAGCGAGCGGTAGAGGGACCTGCTGATCAATTCTGAACAATTTATAGAGGGAAGACAGAGAAGGGATGCAAAGGGACCTGCTGGACATGACTATGCAATCTTTGGGAACAATGCAGGACAGCTAGCAGGGGAAATACCAGACATATCTGCGCAATTTCTGGAGGCAGGGAAGAGAAAGGAAACAAGGGTCATCTGGGCAATTCTGTGCAATTTTGGGGAATAGTTCAGAGCAATACAATAGAAGACTAGCTAGGCATGTCTACATAATTTTGAAGAATAATGCAAGCCGAGGTCTTAGAGAAGTGCAACCTCCCCACAGGCAAGGAGGAGGGTTGATGATTGTAGTTTAGAAATGTGTAGTTCAGTTGGACATCGAGGTAGTTTTTATGCAATTCTGGGAGGAAGACAGGATGCTCACCTCCGGGATTACACAATGCAGCTAACCTGGAGGATAGCCTCAAGCAGTGCACAATTTGGGGCAGCAAAGCAGGGTCACTAAGGGTTGAGACAGTGCAGTGCAGCTCAATCAAGGTATCGTGGAAGAGGGTTGTCCAATCGGGCAGATTTTCCGGAAAATGGCTAAGTGTCGAAATAAAGAAAACTTGTGCAGACTGACATTGCAAACATAAACTTAGCATACTCGATGATGAGACAACATAGAACACCATGAAAACAAGACAAAACATGCCCTCAGTGAGATTGTCTTAGAGTTGAGAGCGAAAAGTGTGACACTTGTGATAGACCTTCAGACGATCATGTTGACACTTGCACGACATTGTTTACAACTTCATGTGTGAGTACGATGGATGTTTACATAGTGAAGACAACCTAAACACACAAAGACAAACCTTTAAACTCACAAGAATTAGATCACAAGCATGGCAAAGCAATCAACATGCTGAAAGATGACCGTCAGTCAAACAAGCAAAAGGTGAAAAGACTTCACAAGAGCTCATGGGGTGAGCTCGAGTGTTTGCAACCACCAAAGGAGAAACCATGGAACGCTCCAAAATTTAGATGTTGGCCAAAATTTTGGAGGGTGTTTCAGTCGCTACAACACTTGGTGGCACACTGGTTGAATACTAGCTTCTCTGTTTTGGTTCATTTTCAATGCAGGGCCTTGGCCTTTCAGGAAGTATTGATTCATTATGCAGATCACTTCGGCTTCCCCACTTACCCCACAGACAGACATTGTCCACTTTGTACCAACTCATTGTAACACAACACAAAAATTTAGCCAAATCACAGTGTTTCAAAGTGGGAAGGGTAATTTGGCTCGCAAGCTTAAGATTTTTAGAGTATAAGTTTTCATCTCTAGTGTTGCTCTACTACCAGCGGGCATGGACAGTACCCCAGTGGAGTCACGCAGGAACAGAAACATTGTTCCACCACCAGTAAGCCTGGACAGTACCTCGATGGAGTTTCTTGCTTCACCTATCTGTGTAGGATGCCTTTCTCTTCTTTTGCCTTTGTTATTTTTTTTAAAAAGGATTGCGCATAGGCACTTATGTATTTTTGGGGCAGAAGAGGGATCTCGACTTATTAAGAGCAAAAGAGTTTGTTCCTTTAGAGAAGCATGTAAGACCTCTAATTCAGGTTTTCTCGTTTAGATTTCCCCTTCTTCATTTCTATTAGTTGGATAAGCTTGAACACATAGAGAAGAAAAATAAGTATAGGCATGAGGTTTCTTAGACTCAACACGGGTTCATGGTTTGACCAAAACTTTCCTCACAAACGAATCATATTTTCCATTAAGACTTCATCAGCGAAAAGTTACAACCAATCACAAAGAAGGTGGACACAGGACTGGCCAAGCGCTACAGTGTCATAAGACTCTTTGAACTTTAGCCACATGCACATTCAAAATCCAGAACACAGTGCGGGAAAACACTTATTTACAAAACAAACAACTAAACAAAAAATCAGAGCAAATCAAGAAAGAAAAGAACAAAATAATAAAGCAAAGCAGAAAAATCAAATAAAATAACATAACAACAATGAAAGAAACATGTACACGGTGTGGGACACAGCCCCTAAAAATAACATTTCAAGTCTTGGCCATTGACAGGGAGAGTGTCAATCTTCCCGTCAAGTGATTGTAAATGATACGTGTGTTAGCCAAGCTTCTTGTGAATAGTAAATGGGCCAATCCATAGGGACTGAAACTTCATATGTTTTCCTTTATCTTCATGGGGTTTATCCCACTTCAAGACTAAATCACCCACAACGAAGCTAGTGTTCCCTACAGAATTCTTGTCAAACCATCCCTTGATACTGTTATGGTGAAGTGTGAACATTTCTTTTGCTTTCACCCTTTCTTCCTATAGCTTGTGTAATGTGTCCATCATATGCTGAACCAATAGACACAGCTTGCCTTGGGATTCTTGGGATAAATAGAGAGTAGGAAAGTAGATATTTGGCAGGAGGATGGATTTTTTTCGTATACCAGGAAATAGGGGGAGGTATTCGGAAGGGTTTGGGTGTGACTCGGTCATCCCATAGAGCATTCACCAAAGCAGAATTCCAATTTCGATGTTCGGAGTAAGTGGTCTTTTTTATGATGCGTATAAGAATTTTGTTTGTAGACTTGGCAAGACCATTTCCCTGCGGGTAGTAGTTAGTTGAATGCTTTAACACAATACCATTTTTTAATGAAAATTCATAAAGATTTAATGAAGAGAAGTATGTTTCATTGTCAAAAACAAGTGATACAGGAATGCCAAACCTCAAGATGATGTTCTGTCTTAGGAAGTTGATGACTTCCTGGGAATTCACTTTTTTTTGCGGAATTGCTTCGATCCACCATTTTAAGTAATCTATAGCAGTTAAGATGTATTTCATTCTTTGGCTACAAGTATTTCTTAACTTTCATTGATGATTTCTCCAGACGCACTTGGGTATACTTCTTAAAACTCAAGAGTGAAGTATTTAACATGTTCTTGGCCTTTAAGGCCTTTGTTGAAAAACAATCTGGACATCAAATTCTTAAGCTATGATCTGATAATGGCGAAGAATATGTTAACAAAAAATTCATCAACTTTTGCACTGAGAATAGAATTCAAATGCAAGATATTGTTCCATATACTCAACAACAAAATGGTGTAGCTAAAAGGAAGAATCACACCTTATAGGAAATGGCTAATTGTATGCTTCAATCTAAAGGAGTTAGTCTTAATTTTTGGGCAGAAGCAATTAACTGTGCAAATTACATAGAAAATAGCACTCCTACTAAGGTTTTAAAGAATATAACTCCAGAAGAAGCATGGAGCTCAATTAAACCAGATGTACGTCACTTTCATGTTTTTGGAAGTGAAGCATGGGCCCATATTCCAGATGAGAAACATAAAGCTTTAGAACCTAAGAGTGAAAAATGTATTTTTGTTGGATATTTTGAAGATGTCAAAGGATATAGACTTATTCCACTTAAGTCCAAAAATGTTATCATTAGAAGAGATGTAAAGTTTGCTGAAAATATATCAGCATACGAGCCTAGTTCGGCAGATGTGCCACCTCTCTCTATCCCTTCTATAGATGATGACAGCGAGGATGACAATCCTCCCCCGCCATCTCAGGATCCTCCTTCACCTCCTCAACTTCCAAAATGGGTCCCTGCTGCTCGGGATGCAACAGGTGCTCTTGCCGGTGATCCTACATATCAGTGACGTACACGTTCTCAGTTCGATAGAGCCTCCTCTTTACTGGCTCAAGCTTTAGCGAATTATGATCCTAACACCTTTGCAAAAGCTTCAGGCCATTGAGATTGGGACGTAGCTATGAATGAAGAATATCATTCATTATTGGAAAAAGATACATGGGATCTTGTTCCTCTTCCAAAGGGACAAAACTTGTTAGATGCAAATGGGCTTACAAAACCAAGTATGGACCAGATGGAAAAGTTGATAAACATAAAGCGCGTCTTGTTGCTAAGGGTCTTTCACAAGTTGAAGGCATTGACTATACTGAAACCTTCTCCCCTGTTGCAAAAATGAACTCTATCCGCCTTGTTCTTTCCCTTGATTGCTCTTTCAAATGGGAAGTCCATCAGATGGATGTTAAATCTGCCTTCTTGCATGAATAAATCTATATGGAACAACCTACTAGTTTTATACAAACAAATGTCAGCATTGTATGTTGGCTTAAGAAATCCCTTTATGGTCTCAGGAAAGCCCCTCGGCTTGGTATGCCAAAATGGATAGCTTTCTTTTAGAAACTGGTTTTTCTAGGTGTCATTCTAACATTACTGTCTACACCAAGAAAGTGGGCAAGTCTTTTATCATTCTTGTTCTTTATGTTGATGATCTTATCCTTACTGGTAGTGATCCCAACCTTTGTATAAAATTTGATGTAGGTTAACCCAATAATGCAATATAAATCAAAGCAGAATACTATAACATACTTCTACTATCAATTTGTGGAAGCTTAAAGATCGAGCTAAACAATATAACCAGAAGAAGAAGAATCAATGCACAATACACATGAAAATACTTTGGGGAAGCCTCAGCTAAAAACCCCACTATCTGTATTACCACACAAGGTGGAAATATATAAGAAATATACAAAGCCTTAGCTCTCACAGCTAGCCAGCTCTCAGTACAATCCTCACAAATGCTCACAGGAAATCTTGGCTTCTCTCAATCCTTCCTCTCTGCCCTCCAAGCTCCTATTTCCTTGCGTTGTTCCTCTGGGATGATTCTCCTGTTACCAAGTGGAACACTCTCTCACACACTGTCAGAACTGTGCAATCCTCAAGGAATGATTGCCTTGACTGCATGCATGAGTTTTATTTATAAGAAAACACATGCAACTGATAGTACACTCTCCTTGTCTTTAATCTCAACTGGGTCTTTCTCAAAATAGGCATGCATGAGTTTTTGATGAGGGAATCTTCAATTAACTGGAGTACACTAGTTGAGTGCATGCATGCATCAACTAACTATTAACTAACAATTAGTTCCTCAAATAGTTTGGAACTAATTTAACTGGAATTAACTCAGTAAAATGAGTTAACTAATTACAACTCAAATATAACTCAATATTATCTCCTTAATTTAAGGTATAACTCTTGCATGACTTCAGAAAGACTTCTAACTTGAATTTCTCCAACTAATTAATTTAGAAATAATTAATTAATTATTTCCAAGTAGTTGTTAAGACTAAATTCGATTTTAATTCACAATTTAATTAAAGGACAAATTAAATTGGAATATTCTTGTTGTCATATTTCAACAACCTTATAAACCATGTGATGTCCAGCCTTAAAAAGAAGTTTGAAATGACAGACTTAGGACACTTGCATTATTTTCTTGGTCTTCAAGTCTTGCAATCCAAGGAAGGTATTTCCCTTTCCCAGTCCAAGTATGCCTATGATCTTTTAGGCCACTTTCACATGGAAGACTGTAAGCGAGCCCCTTCTCCCTTTCAGTTTGGAGTCAAACTTTCAGTCACTTGTACTTCCCCTGAAGTTGATGCTACCTTATACCGTCAACTTGTAGGAAAAATTTTGTATCTGACCCATACTCATCCTGACCTTTCCTTTGTTGTTGGCCTTATTGCTCAGTTTATGAAAACCCACCTGAAAGTCATTGGAAAGCAGCTAAAATAATACTTCGTTATGTTTGAGGTACAGTTCAGTTTGGGATTCATTACAGTGTAGAAGCATCTCCTCTATTGGTTGGTTTCACTGATTCCGATTGGGCTGGTGACCCTAATGATCGGAAGTCTACTATAGGCTATGTGTTCACTCTTGGTTCTGGACCTATTACATGGTCTTGTAAGAAACAAAGTGCTATTTCTCTTTCTTCAACATAAGCAAAGTATTGTGGCATCGTAGAAGCTAGTAAGGAATCCCTATGGCTTCATCAAATCCTATCAGAGTTTGGTTTTCAACAGCAGCATCTGACTACACTTTGGTGTGATAATCAAAGTTCCATTCAACTATGCAAAGATCCAGTCCATCATCAATGCAGAAAACACATTGAACTACACATGCACTTCATCAGAAATCTCATTCATGACCATGTTCTTGAAGTGCAATATTGTTCAACTGATGATCAAGTTGCAAACATCTTTACAAAGGCTCTCACAGAGGCAAAGTTTACTAAACTTTGATTTATGGTTGGAGTTCAGGAAGTTGTCACTAAGGGGGGATAGGCTCTAATGCCTCCTTCCTTCCCCTATTGTGTCATATTTGTACACCCTTCAATCCTATCCCAAGTTGTTCTTAAGGGGGGATGTTAGGATATTCCGACACATAGGAAATAGTTAAGTATAACTTGGTCTAGTGTAGAGTTAGGTAAAGTGTGTTTCTTTACTATGTACATTTGTAACTTACAATCTGACGGTCATGATATGTTCTAGACATGAAGTGATCTGATGGTTCATTCTCTCCTCGGTATTACGACACTTGATCCGTGGCTTAACACTCGATTGGTCTATGATCTCTATTTAAGAAGCATGGAGGTTCATTTGTAGGGTGACCATTCATGGGAGAAGCTTATGTAAAATTTCTTTCTTTTATTAATAAATTGCCTAAAGTGGTCATGTTGGCTCAAGCCATGGACTGTTTCCCTCTTTGATAGTTTTAACCACGTTAAGAATAGTGGTGTATTGATCTGTGATTTGTTTGTGAGTGGTGTCCTTTGGTGTTCTATCTGAGGAACTTACCCTGTAAATTCCTACACACTTCAACTCTGATACCATGTTAATTTTAGGCAACAATGGTATGTTCTATGCTTTAGAGCAATTTTACTTCAATTTATTTATTAACCCAGTATCAATATTTAGATTAGCAGTCACATCAGTGTGATAGTAAAATGTAGATAGAACATAAGCATAAACAGTAGAAGACAAGCCAAGACAAGAGGACACAAGATGTGGCACCAACTAGGGACAAACCCCAATGTGGGGAAACCCTTGATCAAATATTCTTTTAGTATTCAATAGTTCAACAAAGAGAGATAGTACAATTTACAAATCTGATCATGTTAAAATTGGAAACTAGGGCCAAACTCCAAGAGGATAACCTTATTCATAGCTGATAATATTTTATCTAGATTCCTCTCGTCAAGAGGTGTAGGATTGATCTAAAGATCATCCAATTCCGATAAGTATTTATGGAGATATGAATTTATTTTGATTATGGACAAATTGTCAAAGTCGGCCAGCAACTTATGTAGGCTCAGAAGCCCAACAGACATATCTATTCATCATCAAAATTTGCATATAAATACAGGATGTCTCCTCCTCATTTGGACACACTTCTCATCCATCTCTCTCTCTTCTGCGCAGTAAAGAGTCTCTCTCTCTCTCTCCTGCGCAAATAGGTCTCTCTCACACGTGGGAAGGAAGGACGCAGTTTTCTAAGGGTTTACAAACTACAGATTGGAACTTTGACCAACGTTGACCAACATTCTCTCTCTCTTGACTACGCAGTAGGTGAAGCTGACTCTCCTTGGAAATCCACAATTTTTGGCACAAGAATCAAGGTGATCTGACCTTCGGTTTGGAAGATATTGACTGCCCTAGTTTAGGGCTGATGTCGCTGATGCCGATGATGCTGATGCCAATGACGCTGATGCCGGTGATGTCAATGATGCTGATGGCACTAATGTCGATGATGCTAATGCTGGTGATACTGATGGTGCTGATTCCGGTGATGCCGATGATGCTGATGCCAGTGATGCCGGTGATGTTGACGCCGCTGATGCCGATGATATTGATGCCAATGATATTGATGTCGATGATGTTGATGTCGATGATATTGATGCCAATGATATTAATGCCGATGATGCTGATGCCACTGATGCTGATGTTGTTGATTTAGGGTTTGCTACTGCTGATATAAATCAGACTTTTGTACTATTTCTCTCTGCTGAATTTTTGAAGATAAAAGAAGATTTGATCAAAGGGTTTCCCCATATTTGGGTTTTTCCCTGGCTAGTAGCCACATCTTGTGTCTCTTCTCTTGGCTTGTTTTCTTTTGATTGTTTAATGTTCTATCTGCACTTTACTTATGTACATGTGATTGTTAATCTGTGGATAATAATAAGAAAGATAAGTAAACTGCTCTAAGCATAGAACATACCATAATTCAACATGGTATTAGAATTGAGGTGAAGACAAAGCCCAAGCAAGGGCAAGAGCAATCACTGAAGAGAAGGTTGGCAAGACTATCTAAAAAGAACTATGGGGTCCTCAAAACTCTTCCCCGCCGAAGACAAGCTCCGTGAGAAGTCTAACTATCATGGATGGAAGATGTCTCTCAATCCGACTTTAGAAGATCAAAAAGTGTTCGACCATGTGAGAGGCAATATTTTTGAGCCTCCATCAAATGCATCTGCTACTACCAGGAACAAATGGAAATCCAGAGAAGTCAAAGCAAAGAAGACCATCCGGGACTCTATCGACAAGCGCTTGGTGGCCTATGTTTATGAGTTGAACACCTCCAAGGAAATCTATGATACACTAGTGAGTTTATTTGAAGTTAATGATGCAAATCAAGTTCTGTTTCTTAGAAATACGCTGAAGGAAATTAAGAAGGGAAAAGATTAAAATATGTAAGAATATTTGTTAAGAATCATTGAAATCAAGAACGAACTCCTATCTATTGGGGAAGTAATTCCTGACAGGGAAATGGCACTCACAACTCTTGGAGGACTACCATTTGAATGTTATATATTCAGGACTACTCTTCTCCACAATAATGTAATTCCTAGATTTGAGGAATTAATGGCAAGATGCAATCAATAAGAAGAAAGGATGGAAAAATAGGAAATGCCCACACTTAAAGGTCATCCCACTGCCTTTTCTTCTCATGCTAAAAGAAGAAACAATTATGAGGCTAAATCCAAGGAAAGGTTGGAATATGAAATATCCCGTGAAAGGTGTAGGCAATGTCTCTCTTAAATTAAATCAAGGTAATAAAATCCACCTACATGATGTATTATATGTACCTAATCTCAAAAAAAAACCGATGTCCATTTCAGCAATGGAAAAAAAAGGCTACAAGGTGGCTTTTAGCGATGGCAAGGTATGTGTATGGAAAAACAATATTAAAGATACCTTCACTCTTGGGTTTCAATTTGATTCATTATATCAGGTCGAAGGAAGTCCGCTAGGTTTCATGTCTTGTGACACATCTCTTCAGTCTGAACTATGGCATCAGAGGTTTGCTCACCTTCATTATAAAGCTCTACCTGATGTAAGAAAAATGGTGATCGTGATGCCCGAGTTCAGAATAAAGCAAGAAGGTGTATGTCCCAGTTATGCTGGAGGAAAGCTAAAAAGGGGACCATTCACCCCAAGCCAAAGAAAGACCTCTGATATATTGTAGTTAGTTCACTCAGACATATCTGGTATGATGCCTATGAACTCCTTGGGAGGATATTCATATTACCTCACTTTTGCAGATGATTATTCTCGCAAGACTTGGATATATTTCTTGAAAAAGAAGGTTGAAGTGTTCTTCTAGTTTCAACACTTCAAAGCCTGGATCGAGAATCAAACCAAAAAGAAGATCAAGATCTTAAGGACTGATAATGGGACTGAATATGAATCTAATGAGTTACATGAATTTTGTAAAGAGGCTGGCATTAAGAGGGAGACTACTACACCATACACTCCTAAACAGAATGGTGTGGCATAAAGGAAGAACCATACGATTATGGACGTTGTCCGTGCTATGCTTCATGATCAAAGACTTCCGAAGTTTCTATGTGCAGAGGCTGCAAACGCCACCATATATATACAAAACCGATGGCCCCATCAAGCATTGGGTTCCTAAACTCCTGAAGAAATGTTCACTGGTAAGAAACCTTATATATCTCATTTTAGAATTTTTGGAAGCCCTGTATATTTTCATGTGTTGAAAGAGAAAAGGAATAAATTGGGTGCATCTGGAAAGAAAGGAATCTTCGTGGGCTATAGTGAAAATACTAAGGGATATAGAATCTATGTAGCTGATCAAAGGGAAGTCGTGATTAGTCACGATGTCACCTTTGATGAAGATATGGCTCTCAGCAAGGTGAACAATCTTCCTACAATGAGGAGCTTTGAAGAAGCTGACACCAAGGAACCGAAAGAAAAAGAGTATGACGAGATATTTGCACCTATTTCCAGATATACCACCATCCGCTCAATCATAGCCCTTGCGGCTTCACAAGGATGGAAAGTACATCAGATGGATGTTAAGACCGCATTCTTGCATGGTTCGATCAAAGAAGAGGTCTACGTGGAGAAAACTGATGGATTTGAGATTTATGATCGAAAATCTCATGTGTGCAGTTTGAAGAAGGCCCTCTATGGGTTGAAGCAAGCACCTTGGGCATGGTATGAGAGGATTGATAGCTACTTGATGAAGTTGGAATTCACTAGGAGTGAAGCTGATCCCATCCTTTAATTTAAGGTTGAAGATGACAAACCTCTCATACTAGTGTTGAATGTTGACGACCTCTTTCTAACAGGTGTAGACCCTCGCTTCTGAATTTGAAATGAAGGACCTAGGACTGATGCACTATTTCCTAGGATTTGAAGTTTGGCAGAAGCAAGGGGATATTTTCCTATCTCAAGGAAAATACGTGGTGATGATATTGGAAAGATTCGGTATGGTGGACTGCAAGCCCATAACTACCCCGATGGAGCTTGACTTCAAAAAGTTAAGCAGTAGTGCATCTGGACCAGTTTTATGAAATGCCACTGAGTATCGTCAACTCTTCGGAGCATTAATGTTCTTAGTGAACTCCTGTCGAGATATATGCTTTGCAGTCAACAAGTTGAGTCAACATATGGTTGAACCTCACCACATACATTGGATTGGTGCCAAGAATCTGTTGAGATATCTTCATGGCACAATTACTTACGGGTTAAGATACACTGTCGGAGATGTGAGACTACTTGGGTATATTGATGCTGATTGGGCAAGCAGTGTGGTGGACCGAAAGAGAACTTCCGAGTGTTGTTTCTCTTTGGAATCTGCTTCGATATCCTAGATGAGCAGGAAGTAGAAGTCAGTGGCGTTGAGCACCGCCGAGGCAGAGTATATTGCTGCTAGAATGACCTCCTGTGAGGCAGTCTGGTTGCAAAAGCTCTTCAGTGAGCTATTTGGATTTACATTGGATACCACGGTGATTCTATGTGATAACCAGAGTGGGATCCATTTATCAGAAAATCACGTATTTCATGATCGCTCTAAGCATATCGATATTAGGTACCACTATATTTGAGATATGGTGCAGCAAGGAGCAATAAGGATCCAACATATCGGTACAGATGAACAGGTCACCAACATTCTGACAAATCCCCTAGGAAAGGTCAAATTCCTGACTTTCCGAGAACGACTTGGTGTCATTCAAATACCCTCTGATGAGGGTCAAGTATGATGTACTAAGCTCTGGGAGCTCTAGGGGGGCGCAGGGTACTTCTTGGAGTGACATATGACCACAGGGTGACTCACCATCCCTTGTTGGTGCACTTTGTACGAGGTAAAAGGTTCAAGCTTCCCCTGTGACACCCCATGGTAACTATGGAACAGGATGATTAGTTCTCCTATGGGCCAGGATGATTCGTTCTCCATGGTGACTATGGAATAGGATGATTAGTTCTCTTGTGGGCCTGGATGATGTGTTCTCCATGGCGATTGTGGAATAGGATGATTCGTTCTCCTGTAGGCCAGGATGATTAGTTCTCTGTGGAATCCACTGGACAAGATGATTCACTTTCCTATGGATAGGATGATTCACTCTCCTGTGGATAGGATGATTCGCTCTCCTGTGGACAAGATGATTCGTTCTCTTGTGGGACAAGATGATTCGCTCTCTTATGGGACAGGATGATTCGCTCTCTTGTGGACAGGATGATTCGCTCTCCTGTGGATAGGATGATTTTCTCTCCTGTGGATAGGATAATTCTCTCTCCTATGGACAAGATGATTCACTCTCTTATGGGACAGGATGATTTGCTCTCCTGTGGACAGGATGATTCACTCTCCTGTGGACAAGATGATTCACTCTCTTGTGGGACAGGATGATTCACTCTCCTGTGGACAGGATGATTAGTTCTCCTATCGAGGCATCCTACCCATGTAGTCTGGGACTCATGGGAAGTACCTCTCATCTGATCAATGAGCAGGGAAATGAGGATAGGGACCATAGTAGTATCGATGGATGCATTGTTGTATCTACCATACTCCCTATGCTAGGATGACCTTCATTGATCTGGGATCAATGATACTGGTCTGGGACCAGTGAGAGTGGTACCCACTATGACACTAACTTCAGGTCAGTAGAGGACTGGTCTGGGACCAATGGTACACACTCTGAGACTGACTTCGGGTCAATGGAGGATGGTATGATACATCCTCGATCACTTCTTCTTCTTCTTCTTCATAGTTTGAGCAGAGCATAACAGAGCAGAGCAGAGCATAGCATAGCAAGGCAGAGCAGAGCATAGCAAGGCAGAGCAGGGGTCAAGTTGTTTAGGGCAGTGCATTTGATGGATGAATAGTAATGACGGTCAGATGAATTACAGTTGGAGTTCTCCCTAGTTGAGAGGGAGTGTTAAAAGTGGCAACTAGGGCCAAACTCCATGAGGATCAACTTATTCATGGTTGATAATATTTTATCTAGATTCCTCTCGTCGAGAGGCATAGGATTGATTTAAAGATCATCTGATTCTAATAAGTATTTATGGAGATATGAATTTATTTTAATTATGGACAAATCGTCAAAGTCGACCAACAACTTATGTAGGCTCAGAAGCCCAACAGACACATCTATTCATCATCAATGTTTGCATATAAATACAGGATGTCTCCTCCTCATTTGGACACACTTCTCATCCATCTCTCTCTCTCTTCTATGCAGAAAAGAGTCTCTCTCTCTCCTACACAGATAGGTCTCTCTCTCACACGTGGGAAGGAAGGATGCAATTTTCTAAGGGTTTACAAAATGCAGATTGGAACTTTGACTAGCGTTGACCAACATTCTCTCTCTCTTGACTGCGTAGTAGGTGAAGCTGACTCTCCTTGGAAATCCACAATTTTTGGCACAGGAATCGAGGTGATCTGACCTCCGGTTTGGAAGATATTGACTACCCTAGTTTAGGGCTGATGTCGGTGATGTTGATGATGCTGATGCCAATGATGCTGATGTCGGTGCTGTCGATGATGTTGATGTCGGTGATACCGATGATGCTAATGTCGGTGATGTCGATGATGTTGATGCCGGTGATGTTGATGATGCTGATGCCAGTGATGTCGATGATGCTCATGCCGCTGATGTCGATGATACTGATGCCGATGATGCTGATGCCGCTGATCTAGGGTTTGCTGCTGCTGATATAAATCAGACTTTTGTACTATTTCTCTCTGTTGAATTATTGAAGATAAAAGAAGATTTGATCAATGGTTTCCATTGGGGTTTGTCCCTGGCTAGCCACCACATCTTGTGTCTCTTGTCTTGGCTTGTTTTCTGTTGATCATTTAATGTTCTATCTGCACTTCACTTATGTACTTGTGATTTCTAATTTGTGGATAATAATAAGAAAGATAAGTAAACTGCTCTAAGCATAGAACATACCATAATTCAATAGATCATTTATAACAACAGCAAAAGAGCCCTAACCAGAAAAGTAAACTTTTGTCAACAAGGCAGATTTGAGCCTCAGCAAATTGGTCAACTTCAGTCAACTTCGGCCTCCAAACAGCAAGATAAATCAGCCCTCAAAATAGTCAAATTTAGCCCAGTCAAAGTCTGGTCAAACAACACACCTGTTGTTAGCCCTAGCTACAGTCAATGCTGGGTCAAACTGTCCAAAAATTTGGTCTCCTAAAATTTTGGTCTCCTGAAATTTCGCTCTCCTGAAATTTCGGACGTGTGGAGAGAGAGAGACCCAGAAATCCATACCCAATCAATGAGGAGAGAGATAGAGAGAGAAGTGTGAAGATGGGTGTGTCCGAATGAGGCTAAGTCATCATGTATTTATAGCAAATGTAGAGGATGAATAGACGTGATTGTTGGGCTTCTGAGCCTACATAAGTTTGTTGGCCGACCTTGATAATTTGTCCATAATCAAAATAAATTCATAACTTCATTTGTACATGTCAGAATCAAATGATCTCTAGATCAATCCTACACCTCTTGGAGAGAGGAATCCAAGAAAAATATTAGTTGTCATAAATAAGATGACCCACATGGAGTGTGTCCATAGTTTCCAATTTTAACACTTTGGCCAAAAATATATCTTATTGTGCTTGGCTATCTTCTATTGTGCATCATTGTTTACCGTTCTATCTATAATTTCTTAACTGTTACTGGGGGTGAATGAAATTAAATGAAATTGAATGAAATTGTTTTAAGTAATTATATCAGCATAGCTGTGGAAAATTAACAATTGTAGTTGTGCAGCCTTAGGAACATGATAATTAACAGCCTATAAGATCATATTTTCAATGATAAATATTCATTATATCAATGTATATTCATATATTCCTTATGTCATTGTCAACGTGAATGCAAAAGTATATTCATTATAAATGACATACTATGTATGCAAGTGATTTCCCTTATCTTGCTACCATACCCATAAATACTTAAATTCACTTTGTGATTTAGTTTAAATTTTAGTTATTGTAGCTATGTAGTTGTTGACCACACTTTATCAACAAGTCCAAGGAAGCAAAATGCAAAGATGTGAAGAATTTTTTTCAAAGTTCAAAGTCATTAGCTAACACATTGTAACCCAATTTCTGCAAGTTATATTGTAAATGATGCTAGTATGACCATTCAATTATGTAACAACATCTAGGTAAGCCTCTGATTATGGGAAAGGATTTCATTTAGGAAGTTTTTGAACCTCACTGATTATGTGTGTTTCTAAATATGGATAATCGACAGAGTTTTTCTTCTAGCTTAAACCCCAAATCTAGGGTGGAATTCATTGACAAAGTCTTAGGTGAGTCCTAGTGTTATATCGAGCCTTTGTATAACTGTGTTTAGGAATAATCTAACACATTTGTATAAATTATTTTATTACAAACCACTTGGTCTATATTAGATCATATTGTGTTGTAGAATTGGGTAAATTGTTGAAGATACGAGTCTAAATGTGTTTTCCCCTTTCAAGGGTTGATATTGCAATGATCTGATGTTAAAAATATTTTGGTGCATGGTCCCTCATATTTAAACACCATGACTAAAATAGTTGATGGTGGAAAAAAATTATTGATCCCCTCTAGTGTCAATTAATTAATTTTTCTAGCTAAATTAAATAAAAATCCTAAGCCATAAAATTAATTAATTTTGAGTAAAAAATAATTATAGAGAAATTGATTTCTCTCCAAGTGGAAAACAATAAAAATATTCATGGGTCAAAGGAAAGTGAATCTTTGGAGGTCCCCCACCAAGGGAAAAATGGATAGTTTAAAAAAAAATGAGCCCTTGGACCTTGATTGTTAAGTCAAAGTCAATTTCGAGGAAATTAATCCAAAATATTAATTTTTGGATTAATTAAAAGTGGATTTTAAGAAAAAATCATTTTTCCCTCAAAATTAAAATTTCACGGTGGAAATTAAAAGATAATCAAGTTATTTTTAACGGTAGAGATTATTTTGACGAGAATCAAGCTAACTAGTCGTTATTTTCCACTTGGAGGGGTTTCTCTATATAAAGAAGTTGTTTTGCTTCTATTGGATATCTTTGGATGAGATGATTTTTTGTACTGGCCTACAACTCTGCTTGAAACATTATTTATCATAATAGAAATACTTTGGGGTTCACTTCACAGTGCTTTTCTATCTATTGATCTGTGGTATGTGTTGGTTATGTGTTTATCATATATTGTGTTAAATCATTATTTTAAATTGCTATTTCATTTGTCAGTGGCAAGAACATTCTATTGATACAAGAATCTTAGGTCATTTGATTCACCATATGAGCTAACGATTTATCTTAAGAATTTATAGAGATTTACAGGTACGCTAGCCCTTGGTCTCCAAGTTCACACACTGTGAAGAAATGTCAACTTTGTTTGGGCTCTAAGCTTTCATTTTGGTAAATTATTTTGTAGGAGGGCTTTGGCCTAGTTATCTTATGAAATTATTCATCCAAAAAATTTATCTCAGAATTTATAAAAAAAAATTATTTGATCTTGGGCTATCAAAGAATCAATTTTCTAATGAGAGCTAATAATTATTTTTTTAAATATTGTAGATGATTGTAAATAATTTTATAAAACCCTTGGATTTAAAAAATTTTAATTTTCTAGCACTTGGGGTTTTTTGTATATATGGGGTTTTGGAAAATTTTCACTTCATTTGTACAGGCGAAATCTTTTAAGGATCACAGAAGAAATTGGCATTGAAGACCTCAGAAACCCTAGATGTTTAGGGTTTGAGGTCAGATTTCCTTAAGGATTTTAGCCATTTTGGCTCACTTTTGGAGGGTCGTATTTGTCCTAAAGTTAGATCTATCCAAATGGGGAAGTTACAGGCCCTGTTGAGCTTCCGCATCCCTAATGCAGCCCACAGAAGAACCTAATACCCTAGACATAAGAGTGGATCAACTTACTGCATCTGAAATTTTGTGGAACTACTGCCTTCATTTACAAATCTAAGGATTTTCAAGCTAACAATTTGTTTTGCAGGTATTACAAGGAATTTTTTTTATCCTAGGGCTGGAAAAAATTTGTATTGTTGGCTAATACAATCGTGTGTAGACCTAACAAATTGGTAGCAATCTTGATATCTCTTGATATTATTCATCCATAAGTTTTATCTCAAAAATTCTATAAAAAAATTTATTTGATCTTGGGCTATCAAACAATTAATTCACTAAACTAATAAAAAAAAATTGTAAATATTGTAGACCATTGTAAATAATTTTATAAAACCCTTGGATTTTAAAAAATTTCATTTTCTAGCACTTTGGGTTTTTTTTGTGTATATATTGGGGTTTTGGAAAATTTTCTCTTCATTTGTAAAGGTGAAATATTTTAAGGATTACGGAAGAAATTGGCATTAAAGACCTCAAAAACCCTAGACATTTAGGGTTTGAGGTCAATTTTCCTTAAGGATTTTAGCCATTTTGGCTCATTTTTGAAGGGTTCTATTTGTCCTAAAGCTATATCTATCCTAATTGGGAAGCCGCAAGCCTTGTTGAGCTTCCACATCCCTAATGCAGCGTAAAGAAGAACCTAATACCCTAGACATAAGAGTGGATCAACTTACTGCATCTGAAATTTTGTGGAACTAATGCCTTCATTTGTAGATCTAAGGATTTTCAAGCTAACAATTTGTTTTGCAGGTGTCATAAGGAAAAAAAATTATCCTAGGGCTTGAAAAAAATTGTATTATTGGCTAATACAATTGTGTGCATACCTAACAAATTGGTAGCAATCCCTATATCTCTTGCTATAGGCCTGGAGTTCAAAGAGGAGTAGCAGCACTAGCTTGTTTAAGGTCTAGGAAGGAGCCTCACTCATCTCCAAGGGTAGCCACGGTGTTAAGGCATGAACATAGCCATTAAAAATAGCAAGAGACACTTTTTTCATGAAGGTTGTAGCCTCTAATCTAAATCATATCCTAGTGGCATCAGATTGACGCCTTAGCAACTCGCTCTTTGGAGGAAGGCCTTTAGGCTTTGTAGGTTTTCTCTCTTACCCTTGTTGACAATCATAATCAATTCAAGTCTGAAGTAAATCACATAGTGATGAAGTCAACCTAAAATCTAGCAATAATAAGCCTAATAATACATAAGAATACCACACATCAAATTAAAGGCTAAATCAATTGTTTTTTCTTGTTTTGTATGTGATTTTGAGATTAATTTCGTATTAGCAGTAGGTTAATCTAACTAGCATAAGTACTTTAAAGGGTCTGTGCATCTTTTCACTTGTGCTTGCAGCATCTCAGGATTCACTTACTCTATTTTGACACCTTTACATTGTTTTCGGCATTAACAATTAAGCATTGACATTTTTCTTAGCCTCTCATTCTCTTCTATGAAATCTGATATAAATTTCATAGATTTGTTTATTCAAGGTTGTAGTGGTGTTTCCACAACTTATCTTGGTATTCTTGACATATAAGGTGATTTTTTCCTTCACATTAATGGTTGCATCTATCATTTAATTGAATGACATCTATTGAATGATAAATCTACAACATTGTATCAGGTTGATTGCAATGCCAATTTGAGACCTCATCTTTTGATTGCAGTGGCATTTTGATACCTCATCTTTTGATTGCAGTGGCATTTTGATACTTCATATTTTGATTGTAGTGACATTTTGATGCCTCATCTTTTGATTGTGGTAGCATTTCTACATTCCACTTGGATTTTTGATGTTGGCATTATTTCTAGAATCTTAAAATTGGTTGATCTTGTAATTTTTTGGACAGATCTTTTTAGACAGTCATATCTTCAGAAGTTTGATTGCAAATATCTAATATGGGGTTACAGTAGAATTATATTAACATTCCTTGTTTCTCTCTTAAATATTAAGCATTGTCTCATTTTCTTGCATTTGAGTGATCAATTGTTACTCATACTGAGGATTGATTTAATCACATTGCATATTTGATCTTCTCTTGACAATTAGATTCCATTTGTGAATTGGCGATCTCTATTAGTAATTTCATTGCATCATTGCTTTTAGTTACATTTTAGTCATTGATGGTTAATATTCTTTAATCACAGAGTCATTGTTAGCAATCTCTTTTGTGTTCTTACAATAAGTATCTACTTTCATTGTGGCAAGAAGTAAATCTTAAATGGTTTTGTTAACTAATCATTGTGGTAGATACTGTGTTGAGTATTGAGCTAGTGGAATAACTCAAATTGGGCATCATAACATCATGATTTCAAGCTTCTCTTGTTAGTTGAATAAATATTGTTGTAGCTCTTGATTTCCTAATATTGATAATCACTTGGAATTATTATCTAATCTTTCTCTTTGTGATTTTGTGATCAAAAGTAATAAGACCGGTTCATCTTTGGCTAATTGTAATCTATTTTGTTTCCCATCTTGCTTCATTCGAATAATATCAATGAAATAAAGATGAGGTAGTAAGCGAACTCTGAAATCGATGAAGGATACCTAGGTTTTGAAAACTTGCTAAACCCTGACAATTCTGTAGATGCCGCCTGGAACTAACGACAACGTTAGAAAGAGGAGACATGCAAGCCTCAATCGGCGGGGGGGAAGATCCCCTCCTACCAGAATGTAACAACTGACGAATCAAGCGGGAAAGCCAGAAACTATCCAAGCTCCCCTGAAGCCGCAGGCCCTAACACTAGCCCTGTCCTTGGAGCTCAGTGGCAGGCAAGAAGTAGAGGGCAGTGTTTTCCATGCATAGCAAAGAAACCTAGATTTGTAATACCCCTGAACAAACTAGAGAAATATCGCAGTTATATGAAGGATCATGCGATGATATGCAAATTCATTGGTGTCTGGCCGACGGAGAAGGACCTGATAAAGTGGATCCAACAAAAATGGCAGCCAAAAGGCATGTAGAACTCAAGTTGGGAGCCATAGGATTGTTCACGGTATATTTTTTCAAAGCTGCAAGATAAGGAAAGAGTCTTTGAAAATGGTCCATATTTTCAACAACAAGCACTGTTCATGAGATATTGGGAAGAATGTTATAACTAGATAAGGAGCAGCGTTTGGCATCC